>CAWUFW010013730.1:0-456545 GCA_963921515.1 Calotriton arnoldi
ATGCATTTCCTATTTGACTCTGGGCATCCCTTTCATCCGGAAACCTGTACTGACTCAGTGGCAAGAGCTGTGATGTGTGCATGTCCACATGCCACACTGTGTCCTCTGCACTGTCCAACTACTGTGTACTTGGTGCATGTGTCCACACTGGGGTGTTGCAATCCAACAGACACCAGACAGATGGGTGCAAGGCCATGTGGGATGTGAGTGCCATGCTTGGCATCAGACTGACAATTGGCTTCTCCTGTTCAGTTAGGGCACTTTTAGCAATGTACAACTAATGATGCCAGGGCTTGCTCTGTAATGTGCTGTGCTCACAGTGGTGTGTGCGTTTGGTGCAGGTGACTGATGTCTGTCTGTTTCCCCATTGTTTGCAGATACATCCACGGCCACGGAAGGGGACAGCTCCACGGACCAGGAGGAGCCAGAGAGCCAGACTGGGTCAGCAGCCGAGGAGTGGTCAGAGGGACCCAGTGGCACGGAGGGCGAGGGAGCCACACCGAGGAGTCCTCAGCACCATCCACCTCAGCTGAGGACCAGAGCAACTCGGAGGATGACTCCCTTGTGGAGGCGGGTGTCAGCAGCCACCACACCCCAGCTAGTGTTGCTGTCCCCGCCACCACCAGCACCACCACCGCCCTCCCATCGGCTCCCATTCCCCAGGTCCGTGGAGGCTCCCATGTTCGGGAGCGTGTCTCCTTTGGCCCAGGCACCGCACCCCCTGCCCCTGTGTCCCCTGCTGCCCTGAGTGAGGAGTCTGTGTACCTCCTTCGCCAGCTCCATGTAGGGCAGACAGCCATGCTGAGTGTCCTCCATGCGCACACCGCACTGTTGACTCAGCTGGTGTCGTTCATGGAGGGCATCTCATCGGGCATGTCTGACCTACAGAGGGGCAACAGGTCCATGGACTCCTCCCTGACGGCAGCAGTGTCCCTCCTCAGACAGTCCCTCACCCCTCCTGCCTCTGCTCCATCCACACTCCCCAGCACCTTACCCGTCCCAAGCACACACACACCGGCACAGGCACACACCAGCACACACACGTCCAGCACACAGACACACATGCCACAAACTAAACGCACACGCACGCACAGTCAGGGGACTGAAACCAGACTCACAGGGGATGGGGCCCTGGTACACACACACGCATCCACGGGCACTGCGCAGTCCTCAGTTGCCTCTCCCTCCAAAGCACCCTCCCTTGCCTCACCTGCAACCCCAAAGACCCAGCGCCTCTTCCTCAGTGACCTCGGCCTCTTCCCCTCCGATCCAGCTGCCCCAGCATCCAGGGGGAAGAGGAAGCCCCCCACACGGAGCAGAGTGCCCCTCGCCCCCGGACACCCTCCTCCAGGCGCAGACAGACTGAGGCCCCCACCCGCAAGTCCCCCGGAGTGCTAAGAGCAAGACCCCGCCGCCGCCCTGCAGCTCAAGCACCAGGTCTCCTTCCTCCATCCCTCAGGCCCCCACACCACAGGTTCCCCCACCACACCCTGCCCCAGGTTCCCCACCCACAGATATACCATCCCCAAGAGGCTCCGGCCTTCTCCCCTGCCACTTGCTCTCCCGGAACAACACCCCCGCTGCGCTTGTCTGTGCCACTGATGTGGTGAGGGTGTCCTCCCTCTCTGTCCAGCCCACCTTGCCTGTTCCCCATTCTCCTCCCCTGGTGGTAGGCACTGCAGTGGAGTCCACTACCACCCTGTCTGACTTGGGCACTGCAGTGGCGGACCTGTCCACTCCATCTGCAGGGTCCACTGCAGTCGTGCCGGTACCCACAACATCTGAGCCATGCCCCCAGTTGTGCCGGCACACACCATGTCAGACACCTCCACTGTAGTTGTCAGTGGCTCTCCAGCACCCACCACCCCTTCCCTGCTTCCTCCTGGTGAGCCCTGATCCTGTCCCTGCGGTGCCTGGCCTACCCCCCGGTTGCCCCTCCTAGTGGATTGTCCCTGGTTTTGTGCAGGCATGTGTAGGGTGGCATCTGCCACTGTCACCCACTTGTGACTTTCTGTTCTCTAGTGCTTTTGCTTCTGATGTACATGATGTTGATGATGCTAACCATGCCCTTGCTGCAGTGATGGTGATATTTGGTCTCATGTTACTGTGCAGGAACCCATGTGGTCCAGGGGGAATGTGTCCTATCCTGTGGTGTATCCATGTCATCCATAGCAGCATCTGAGGGTGTCATGTGTTCAGTATTTGGCAATGGGATTTCCTACTTAGATTGGCAATTTCACATCTGTGGCTTCCACCCCTGCACATCTGTTGTGCCTGCCATTGTTCAATTCATCTACTTCCCTGACCGTGTGGCCATCTCCACTGGACATGCAGGTTTGGGCATCAATGGGGAAGGACTCATCTGTGTTGTCAGTGCAACATTGCTATACAAGTGTGTTGGATCTGTGCTGATGATTCCGTTGGCACTTCCATGACCAGGCTGATGTGACGGGAGCCCTCATTTGGTGCTAATTGTTGATTGTGTGACCGAGTGCTCAGCTGACATGGTGGGGCCCTACTGAGGCAACATATGGCACAGCTTTCCTCACACAGGAGTGGAGTCCCCTCATGGCAGTGTGTACTCCTGTGACATTGCCTGCGCCCAAGGTGTGTGTTGTATGTGCATGTCTGTGTGTTCACTTCCGTTTAGCTGTGCATGCTGTGATCCCTAGTGTTGTACCTGTTTGTGATGCTAGCTGAGTTGAGCTATGTTCCCCCAAAGTCTTCTCCCTAGGTTCTCTGTGATGTGGGTGCATGGCACATTACTGGTCATCAGGGTGTCACCCATAGGTGTGCTTGCTGTCAGGGCTGAGTTTGTGTGCAGACGCAGCTGGGTCACAGTCAGGTTTCCCCTTGGCACTTGTTGTTTGCCCCTGTCATGTGATTTCCAGTTTGTGTTATCTTTCAGTGATTGTGACACGTTGTGTGTGTGACTGCTGGCACTCCTCAGGGTCCGGGCTGCAATGTTGGTTGTTGTCTATGTGTGTTCTTTGTGGGTGACCTTGGCTTCTTCATTGGTGTGTGACTGTGGCTGTGATCCCATTGGTTGGTGTGGTATTGCCGTCATGTCCATGTACGGCGTAGTGTGCAGTGTGTCAGACATTCAGGAGTCTTGTTGAGTGTCCATGTGTGATGTGTTTCTGCACCTTGGTTCCCACCCACCACCCTGGAATAGTCATGGGTGCATGTGCAATGTCACCAGTGCATGTGTGCTTCACTGCTGCACATTGTTGGAGGTCGAGGGGTGTGGTGTTGAGTGTGTGCAGATGAGAGTTGTTGCCCGGCTAGGCCCCTGCCTCCATGTTGGCCTTGGCTCACTGGCCATGCTGTTTGATTTGTGCTTGTGTAGGTGTGATGGTAGTTAGTTGCTCAGTACACATGACTGTGGTTCACAGTGTGAACCACATTTAGCTTTGTCATCACAGTGGGATTGTAATGCAGCCCAGGGTCACCACATTGTGGGGGCCTGGGGGTGGTGCTGTGGTGTGTCTGTGTCTTGCTGTGTCAGTTGCTGTCCCTACGTGCCTGTGTGACATGTGTGATTTGTGCTCCCTCTCATCTGACAATGCCTGCTTGCCCACATAGGAATTTGGATCCATGAGTTACCTTTGTGTGGCACTGTATGCACATCTGTATGATTGGTATTCATGTCTCCTCATGTGTTGTGTGGTTGCCTGGGGACACTGGCACCCCCACCCTCACCTGTTGTGTATGATGTGCAGGGTGGGTCTGCCTGTTTGTGTTTGTGCATCTGCACCACTGCATTGGCATATCTTGGGTGTGCCATTGGCTGTATGTAGTTTGGTGGGTTTCCCCTGCTGTCCCTGGGACTCCTAGGTCATCGGTCAGCACAATGATCATGGTTTGTGTGTCCCATTGCTGCCATGGTATGGTATCTGTTCACCTCACATCTGCAGTCTCCACAGGGTATCTGCATGTGTGTGCCCATTGGTGCAAATATATGGGTCTGCATTCGGATGGTCACTTCTGTCATTGTGTCATTGATGATTGTTGACGGTGTCAGCCCCCATGGGTGTTGTTTGTCTGCACATGGCCAAAGTTATGTCTTATTTGCACTGCAGGATTTGGCTCCCCCAATTTATGTTGCAATGGGACACATACACTACTTTGCCACTGATGTGTTTGTTGTTCTGTGACCAGGAATCATCCATGCAGTTTGGCAGTTGCACCTCTTACTTTGTCAACACTTACCTTTTGGTCACTGTGATGATGGGGGTTTGGACCCCATTGCCACAATGTTCAAAATGTGCTTCAGCTATGGACCCCACACTTACATTTTGGTCACTGTGATGATGGGGGTTTGGACCCCATTGCCACAATGTTCAAAATGTGCTGCAGCTATGGACCCCACACTTACCTTTTGGTCACTGTGATGATGGGGATTTGGACCCCATTGCCACAATGTTCAAAATGTGCTGCAGCTATGGACCCCACACTTACCTTTTGGTCACTGTTATGATGGGGGTTTGGACCCCATTGCCACAATGTTCAAAATGTGATGCAGCTATGGACCCCACACTTACCTTTTGGTCACTGTGATGATGGGGGTTTGGACCCCATTGCCACAATGTTCAAAATGTGCTGCAGCTATGGACCCCACACTTACCTTTTGGTCACTGTGATGATGGGGGTTTGGACCCCATTGCCACAATGTTCAAAATGTGCTGCAGCTATGGACCCCACACTTACCTTTTGGTCACTGTGATGATGGGGGTTTGGACCCCATTGCCACATTGTTCAAAGTGTGCTTCAGCTATGGACCCCACACTTACATTTTGGTCACTGTGATGATGGGGGTTTGGACCACATTGCCACAATGGTCATGGCCTGCTTGCATTGTGGGTGCCACACACATATTTGTGTGGCACATGTGCTAGGGGGTCACATTGTATGTTCAAAGTCATGTTCGGTGTTGTAGGCATTTGACACAGTCTACACACGCTTGTCATGGTGTTGGGGGATGTCTTCTTCTTGCATTCCCTAGGTTGTGGTGTGCTGGTTGTGTCATGCATTGTCCATCCTATGAGTGGGGGTGGTAGTGGTGGTAGGCATCCTGCCCCCCTGGCTAAGGGTGGTAGTAGTGGTAGGCATCCAGCCCACCCTGGGTGAGGGTGGTAGTAGTGGTAGGCATCCTGCCCCCTGGCTAAGGGTGGTAGTAGTGGTAGGCATCCTGCCCCCCTGGGTGAGGGTGGTAGTGGTGGTAGGCATCCTGCCCCCTGGCTAAGGGTGGTAGTAGTGGTAGGCATCCTGCCCCCCTGGGTGAGGGTGGTAGTAGTGGTAGGCATCCAGCCCACCCTGGGTGAGGGTGGTAGTAGTGGTAGGCATCCAGCCCCCTGGGTGAGGGTGGTAGTAGTGGTAGGCATCCAGCCCCCTGGCTAAGGGTGGTAGTGGTGGTAGGCATCCTGCCCCCCTGGGTAAGGGTGGTAGTAGTGGTAGGCATCCAGCCCCCCTGGGTGAGGGTGGTAGTAGTGGTAGGCATCCTGCCCCCCTGGGTGAGGGTGGTAGTAGTGGTAGGCATCCAGCCCACCCTGGGTGAGGGTGGTAGTAGTGGTAGGCATCCATCCCACCCTGGGTGAGGGTGGTAGTAGTGGTAGGCATCCAGCCCCCCCTGGCTAAGGGTGGTAGTGGTGGTAGGCATCCTGCCCCCCCTGGGTGAGGGTGGTAGTAGTGGTAGGCATCCAGCCCACCCTAGGTGATGGTTGTAGTAGTGGTAGGCATCCAGCCCCCCCTGGGTGAGGGTGGTAGTAGTGGTAGGCATCCAGCCCCCCCTGGCTAAGGGTGGTAGTGGTGGTAGGCATCCTGCCCCCCTGGCTAAGGGTGGTGGTAGAGCATCCAGCCCCCCGGGTGAGGGTGGTAGTAGTGGTAGGCATCCTGCCCCCTGGGTGAGGGTGGTAGTAGTGGTAGGCATCCTGCCCCCCTGGGTGAGGGTGGTAGTGGTGGTAGGCATCCTGCCCCCCTGGGTGAGGGTGGTAGTAGTGGTAGGCATCCTGCCCCCCTGGGTGAGGGTGGTAGTAGTGGTAGGCATCCTGTCCCCCTGGGTGAGGGTGGTAGTGGTGGTAGGCATCCTGCCCCCCTGGCTAAGGGTGGTAGTAGTGGTAGGCATCCTGCCCCCTGGGTGAGGGTGGTAGTAGTGGTAGGCATCCTGCCCCCTGGGTGAGGGTGGTAGTGGTGGTAGGCATCCTGCCCCCTGGCTAAGGGTGGTAGTAGTGGTAGGCATCCTGCCCCCCCTGGGTGAGGGTGGTGGTACGCATTCAGGCCCCTGTGTGCATATGTGGCATTGGTGATGGGCATCCCGCCCCTATGGTGCTGCTGTTGCTGGTGTAAGTATATTCTGCATCCCTCTGTGTGTGTGTGATGTGTCGTGTACGTGTTGTATGTGTTTCGTGGTTGGTGTCTGGCTTACCTTCTGCGCCGTACGCGTCCGTGCCTGTTCCGGTAGTAAATGTGGAATATTGGTATGATCGGGACGAAGGGATTCATGGTTGGTTCGTGTCGTTCGTCCTTCTCGTTGCTTCGCGTCGTCCTCGTCGCTTCACCTCGTCCTCGTCGCCCGCGTCGTCCTCGTCGCTGCCGTGTTTGTCTCGGAGCCGTGGATCGTGTTGTGGCGCGAATCGGAGCTTATGTGCGCCTCTCCCGGATGCTTTGACGTGCCGTGCGTAGCGACGGGTTCGGCGCGTACGGAAGCGCATCGTACTTGTCCGGCCGGACGGGGCTGCATTTTTCCTTCCGTGCGACTCGATTCGGCGTTTCCGGATTCGCCTCGGTCGGGGAACAGGACCTGGTTTGGGTGAGTACGGCTCGGCCGGATTCTTTGCTGTTGTGCGCATCGTACTTACTCGTTCGGTGTGCTGTACGGATCGGTCGGGAAACAGGCTTTCGCATGGCTTTTTTCCCGACCGAATGGTGTTGGGTACGCCTCCGACCGAGATCGGAATTGGCCCCATAGTTTTCTTACCAGCAGCTCATTTCTCTTTCATCACATTGTTTGCATTTTGCTCCTTTTGTGTCTCTGTTGTAAGGAGCTAGCATTCTTTCTTCTGTTTCTTTCTTTTTTTTTTACAGCATTGCTAGTCTCTGTTTGGAAGTAGAAGTAGATGTCTGGAAAGAAAAACCAAATCATTACACTTAGCTCTTCATACCAAACTATTAAATTACATAGTTTAAGTATTTATACCTTTATAACCAGCTTGCTCATTATGTTATAGCCACTCTAAGTCACTTACTTTACATGCTTAAATAAGTGTGTACCTCCCTAAGTCAGCGTATGCATGAGCATGTGCCAGGGTGTATCACTGTATACGTGAGTGTGTACCTGGGTGTGATAGTTTATCGATGAGTATGTGGATGGGTGTGTCAGTGTTTGCATAAGTGTGTCATTTGGTGTGTTAGTGTATGTATAAATGTGTCCCTGAATGTGTCATTGTATACATCACTGTGTGCTTGGGTATGTATAAGTATATATCACTGTCTGCTTGGGTATAGTACTATATGCATCAGAGTGTATCTGGGTGAGTCAGCATCTCAGTCACTGTCTACCTGGATGTGTCAATAGGTTGATCAGTGTGTGCCTGAGTGTCTTAGTATATGGGTCAGTGTATGTATCAGTGTGTGCCTGTGTGTTTATCTATGCATTAGTGTGTATGTAGCTGTGTCACTATATGCATCAGAAGCACATACCGTCCTCCCCTATACCCTACCTACGGCCTACCTTATGGGTTTATTTTTATGTAGAAAAAGGGGATTTTAAAGTTTGCAAGAATTTTTAAAAGGGAAGTTAGCTTGACAATAAAACTATATGCACAAGCTCTGCACCCTGTCATATGTCTACCTACAACCTACCTCAAGGGTTACTTATGTATGGTAGAAGAGTAGTGTGAGGACTGACAAAGGCTTCTAAATACCAGTCTACATGGCAGTAAAACTGTACACACAGACTTTGCAGCAGCAGGCCCGAAACACTTGTAAACAGCTACTTATCTGGATGAATGACTTTATTGTGCCATTACTTTAATACATATCTCGGTGACTGTATCAGTCGCTGTATGGGTGTCTGAGGATTTGTGTGAATAAGAATATGAGTATACAAATGGCTTTCTTAGTAACTCTATGGGTATGTAAATCTATATGCAAGTGGCTGCATGCATAGATTACTGGATGTGTTATAGAGTAATTAAATGTGTGTGTGATTGCCTTCATTATTGCTGAATACATCAGAGCTGCATGTGTGTATGAGTGAATACTTAAGTTCCAATATGGGTGGGAGACTGGATGCATAACTGGACATATGGGTCTGTAAGTGCACATGTAATTCAATCACACTTCTGAGAAAATGTCTTATCTTTTAAGCACAAAGCTCCCTTCTTTGTGGCCAGCCTACAGCCTGCCTTAGGGGTGACTTATAAGTAGTAGAAGAGGAGTTTAAGGCTTAGCAACATATTTTGAATGTCAAGATGGCCTAGCATACACAGGCACTCCTGTAGCAGATCCGTACATATCTAAATGAGTGCCTCAGTCCACATGTGGGTGTCTCATTAGATATATAAGTAGGTATGTTGATATATGTCTGGCTCTCTTAGTTACTCTATGGGTCTGCCAATGTGAATGTAGGGAGCTGCATGTATTGTTCACTGACTGTGTTAGTGAGTCTTGGGTTATTTAACTTTGTGTGCAGCTGCCTCCATTACTGCTGTTTACATATAAGCAGCATGTGTGTATGAGTGAATTTTAAGTGCCTCTGTTGCTGTGTGACTATGTGTATTAGTGGTTCTATTCTTTAACACATAGGTATGTGAGTTCCAGTATGGGAGGAGACTGGATCTATAATTGGACATATGGGTCTGCAAGTGCTCATGTAACTCAATCAAACTTGAAACTATATGTCTTATCTTTTAAGCTCATAGCTCCCTGCCCTATGGTCTAGCTACAGTCTATCTTGGGGATGACTTACATGCAGTAGAAGAGGCGTTTAAGGCTTAGCAACATGTTTTTAATGTCAACTCAGCTTAGCAGGAAAACCTCATTTACATGCTCTACTGTAGTAGGCCCAAGACATGTTTAAAAGCCTACTTGTCTGGATGAATGACATGTTACTGCAAGTTCTGTAGTACAAATCTGAATGAGTGTCTTAGACCCTATGTGGATGTCTCATTGGTTTTGTAAGTAAGTCTGTTGGTATATGCCTGACTCTCTCATTAACTCTATGGGTCTCTCAATGTATAAGTAACAAGCTGCATGAATTGCTTGCTGGCTGTTTTAGTGAGTTTTGGGGTATTTAACTGTGTGTGCAACTGCCTCCATTACTGCTAGATACATAACTGCTGTATATGTGTGTGTGAGTGAATGTGTAAGTGCCTCTGTCACTGTGTGATTAGGTGTATTGGTGGCTCTATTTTTTTATACATAGGTATGTGAGTTCCAGTATGGGTAGAAGACTGGATCTATAACTGGACATATGGGTCTGCAAGTGCACATGTAACTCAATAAAACTTGAAACAACAAGTCTTATCTTTTAAGGTCAAAGCTCACTGCCCTATAGCCTGCCTACAGCCTATCTCAGGAGTGACTTATATGTGGTAGAAGAGGAGTTTAAGCTTACCAACATGTTTTGAATGTTAACTCGGCCTAGCAGGAAAAATGCATCTACTCGCTCTACTGTAGCAGGCCCGAGACATGTCCAAAGGCCTACTTGTCTGGATGGATGATTTGTTAGTGACAGTCCTTCAGTACGTACCTTAATCAGTGTCTCAGTGCCTATGTGGGTGTATCATTGGATATGTAAATAAATATGTTGATATATGTCTGGGTCATTAGGTACTCTCTGGGACTCTCAATCTGCATGTAATAAGCTGCATGGATTGCTTGATGGCCATGTCAGTGAGTACTGGTGTATTTAACTGTGTGTGCAACTGCCTCCATTACTGCTGGATCCATAAGAGGTGAATTTGTGTGTGAGTGAATGTTTAAGTACCTCTGTCACTGTGTGACTAGGTGTATTAGTGGCTCTATCCTTTTATGCATAACTTTGTGAGTTCGAGTATGGGTGGGAGACTGGATCTTTAACTGGACATATAGGTCTGTAAGTGTGCATGTAACTAAATGAACCTTCAAAGAACATGTGTTATCTTTTAAGCTCATAGCTCCCTGCCCGATGGCCAACCTACAGCCTATCTTAGGGTGACATATATGTAGCAGAGGAGCGGTTTAAGTCTTAGCAATGTATTTTGAATGTCAAGTCGGCCTATCAGGAAAACTGTGACTAAATGGATTGCTTACTGGCTCTATTAGTGACTTTTGGAATGCGTAACTATATGTGCAAGGAGGTCTGTTACCACTAGATTCATAAGTGCTCTATGGGTGAGTAATTGCCTGTATAAATGGTTCTGTCTTTGTGACACTGGATGTATGACTGGCTCAATCCTCTTCTAAATAGGTATCTAACATGCAGTATGGGTGGTACATTGAATGTTTAACTACACATATCGATCTGGAAGTGCGCATATGACTCACTACAATTTCAAAGTACATCTCTTACCTTCTAAGAACATAGCACTCTGACCTTTGGCTACTTACAGCCTAACTTAGGAGTGATTTATATTTAGTGGGAGGTATGTTTGAAGTTTGCAAAGACTTTAGAATACCTACTCTATCTAGCAGTAAAACTACACACACAGGCTGTGCAGTAGCAAGCCTGAGACATAATTAAATGGCAACTTGTCTGGATAGGTCACTTGCTTCTGCCAGTATTTGAGTATATATTTTAAGGGTGGGTGGAGCTCGCGTAGTGGTACTCCGTGGAATTTCACTGAGTTACTCAGTAACTCTGTGAAATACTGCGGAGTTCCGTGGCCTGGCGGAGTGCCACCCCATGCCCCTCCCTCCACCCCCGCACCTCCCCGCTAAAACTCCGGCCGCCCGCACCCCCTCCCGCTAAAGCCCCGGGCCCCCCTCCCGATAAAGCCCCAGCCCTCCTGCCCCCTCCCGCTAAAGCCCCGGCCCCCGCCCCCTCCCGCATAGTAAAAAAAAGTCTAAAGTAAAGACAGTAAGACACTTACCTTCGTGGCAAATCGGTGTCCTCTGTCCTGCTCCTGCTGCTGGGCCGCCCTGGTTCCACTTCCGCTGCTCGTTGAGAATTTCAGGAAGATTTGCAGTGTGCATGGTGTACTACATGAAGGCATGCCTGACCAATAGGTGAGTCTCTGAGTGGGTTTGTGGGTGGGTGCATAAGAATATGAGTGGGTCTGTGAGTGGGTGGGTGAGTGTCTGAGTGGGTCTGTGGGGCACTTTCTGTAATATGGCCCCTGGTGTTATGTGTGGTTGTAATACATGTACCCTCATGGGCCCCATCATATCTTGTCCTCCAGCTGACTATTAACTCATTATTGGCTATGGCAGTATGTAACTTGGCTGCCTGTGGATGGGAGCAGCCACTGAGCTACATTTAAGCTAGCTTCACCAGATAAACACCTTGGAACTCATCTCAACCACTTTTCTCCAGATTTCAGAGACAAAAGTCCCAGTAGTGTCATTACCAGACAGGGTGCCTAGGAGCAAGGTATTCCTACAATCTCTGTCAGGGTAATGTGCACCGTGGGACTGTTTTCTGACATTGACTGTGACTCTGCAAGCATAGGAGGAGTATGGGCTACATATGTTTCTACTGAGCATGCCACTCGCAGCTTGTGCTGTGTGGCAGCTGTGAGATGGCACAGCTGTAATATACAAATTCCATTCTATGCCTATTTAAGTAGCTGAATAAGTACTGTGCCTCACATGGAACATTAAAGCCACAAACATTCCACTTTATCAATATGACAGGGGGGGGTCATACCTCCTTTGGGAGGCATTTTGGAGGTCAGTCAGGGGATGTCTAGGCCTGGTCTATAAGAGCCGTGTCCGGTCTCTGATAACCGCTCATTCTGAGTGGCATGATCTGTGGTGTATAGTGAAATGTGGCAAACCAAAACCCAGCAACTTCAAATCCCGGCAACTTCAAATCCCATCCACTGCCCACTCCAACATCCCCAGCACATTTGAGAATAAAGGACAACCCACTCTTTTCCAGCAACTAAATCAGACATCAGTGGAGGTGTGCCAATCTGTGCAAATCTGCCCAGGAGCCACGCAGCCCTGCAGCAAAACAGAAAGAACAAACCAAAGCAAATAAGTGATCATACCAGTGAGAGCCAGATAGCCAAGTGGCCAAACCTACACAGAAGTAGTAGGGTGACTGGAGGAAAGCACCCCAGAAGTGCCTGTAAGAGATAGTCAATAGTGTTGTGCCAGGTTGACCTCACACATTCAGGTACAGTAGCAGGAGCTTGTGAGTGCCACCCTATCACCCCCATCCATAGAGCTTAGAATCCAGCCATTTCCAGTCAGTCATTGTCACTGAAATGATACTCAGGGCTCCTTCCTGTTGAGATGCCTGGACATATCTGCGGCAGAACTTAGTAGCCAGTTTCAGGTTCCTCAAAGAGGTGTGTCTTCCCATCTATCATGACATGGACTTTTGCAAAGTATATCAGTGCATAGGTGATGCTAGCTTACTGTAGGGTTTGTTTGAGTAGAAGAAATACACATTCACAGGGAGCAGTGCATACTCTCCACTGAAAATATCTGCATGAGCACTTCCTTGGTGAACAGTGATTGTAGAATGATGTCTATGAATGTTTCCATGCGCTCCATAGCCTTGGTTTCTGGGAGACACAGGATTCATATGTTGTTGCTTCGGGATCGCACCTTGATGTGTGTATTTTGGCCTTCATGACCTCAAGATTCTGCATAGGACATAGCTCCAGTTGGTTGATGCCATCATCATGCTTATCTAAGCACTTCATATGGTCAAGCCTGTTGGCTAATGTGTCAATTTTGGAGTCTATCCTGGTGAGACTTTGCTTCATGTCCATCAGCAAACCACGTAAATCTTACTCCAATAGCAGCTGCACACGATTGTCATGGAAGAGAGGATTCGGGTGGTGGGAGGGGACTGGGACATCGTCATTTGTAGATCTCTGAGCGTTTTTATTGAAAACCAATTTGGTCTCCTTCTGGTCTTGTCTACCCATCACAGCGGCCCTCAGAACACAGCAGAGAGGGGTCTCCCCACTCCCTGGATGTCTTTCCAAGTAGTCTGATGCAAAGGTCCCTCCGCATCCCAGAAGTATCAGGGGCCACAAACATACTTGGGGGCCCAGCAGTCAGCACAGACAACCACCTTTTAATGCAGCGGGCTCCAAGCAGCAAAGCATTATGGGCCTGGCCAGGTGTAACTTTGCTCCACTGCCCAAATTCACGTGATGATAATCAACAGTTCCACCCATCCCACAGCCTCCATACTGCGCTGGTCTGCCCATGGGGTAGAGGACCACAACAGATACATCTCTGCAGCACTATGTGACCAACAGTGTCACCAGGTCTCTGCAGTCCGAAGGCAGAAGCATTCTTCCCCAGCCGCCTCAGGCCCCGTCTGTGCAGTCACCGCTGCCAGTACTGTGCTGTGCTAGCCGATGTGGAGAGTGGGCAGAAAAGGGTGTTCCCCAGAGATTCCTGGGGCACCTATATGTCCTTCGCCCCTACCAATGAAGTGCTCAAAAGTGGGGGCATCCCTCATTCAATACCCCCCAGTTGATAGAGGCAAAGAGCACCCAACATCACCCCCTCCACAGCACATTCTGCAGGCCCTTTACACACCCAGTAGACCTACAGCTGCAGCCACCCTTATACAGTTCTACCCCCTAATAGACCACAAACCAGTCCAGGGAAGGGAGCTCATCCGCAGCCCATTTCCTCCCTGTCATGGGAGCTCAACTGTTGCTGCACACTGCGCCTCTGCCCATAAATCCAATGGAGATGGGCGGGCCGCTTGCTAAGTTACCTTATCACTCGGTGAATCCAGTCAATGGTCTCTCTTGGATGACACCTGCATCAGCAGGGTACAGCGCTCCCTCTGCTGTCCTGAGCCTGCATTTCACAGCCCAGAATGAACCGCCCTGCAACCTAATCCCAGTTTGCTGTGACCTGTTTCCTTCCAGGTCCACCATCACACCTGAGAGCTGGAGATCAGCACACTACACAGTTTCTCATCCTTAAATTGGGGTGCTCTGGCACTTGCAGGGTGATGGGGATCAGCTGGACAAGATTACTGATGGAAATTTAAAACTGCTGGCAGAGCCTCACCAGCAGGTGGCTATCTTGTGGCTCGACTCACTGGCGCAGCCCAGCTCTTCAATTATTTACGTCAGCAACCAGCCCAAAACTGTAGAAGAGACCTGCATTAAATGTAATACTTTCAGTGCTCATTTTATTTGATATAGCATCACACCATAAAGTACCACTTTCTGTGAAATGGTACTAGGTGCATTAATTGCAGCCATTTTAGCGTCATCAGCAAAAGAGACACACTTTTCAAAAGGCACGGTTCAGTTAGAAATCTACTAATGTTCCTAATTATGCCTGTGTGCATTTGGACAGGAAAAATAAAAGAGGAGGCAGACTTGCTATTGCCTATAAATATCATTTTAATTGTGCCTCTTTATCCTGTGGGAACCTGAAAAAGGCAGAAACCTTGAGTCTCTGCAACTCCTTATCCCCTCAGATATCCTTTGTTAGTGCCTTGTTATACCATCTCCAGATTATGCAAGTGAATTTTTTAAATAACAAGATGATGCTTTGGCCCCTAAGAGCATGCAATATGCTAATTGTTCCCTTTTGTGGAAGTTCAATTTGTATGTTGGCCACGCCACTTGTTGATTTTTTGGACTCCTTAAACCTATCTCTTTGCAACATTACCCAAACTCACACTGTTTAGCATACAACTGATTTGATTTTCTCAAACATCCCACTGGTGGTAAACAACCCATGGATTTGACCTGGTCTAGTCACTGTCTGATTCCATTCTCTCGGCCTACTAAGATCAGTTCTAGTTCAGAGAATGTTGATGCACATAACTACACATGGGTTTGACATAAAGTCAAGGCTTCTGAGCTGATTAATCTTCTTTTAACCTCTACACTCAGACTGATGTGTGATATGAAAATTGATGCTTAGGATATCAATCACTGTGTGGAATCCACTATAGATAAGCTCAATCTGCTGAAAGCAGATTTCCACAAGCAATGGGCTTGCTTGGCCCCGTGGTTTACAGTTCAGTAGCAAAGGAGAAAAAGCAATACAAGAAAATGGAAAGACTTTGGTAAAAAAATATCTTCCGGTTGGCAAGGCCAATTACAAGCTGGCTTTGAAAAAATATAATTCAACAATTAAGGATGTTCAAAGTTCCTTTTTTGGGGATAAACCTTATGTGGCTGTCAACAAACCGTGAGAGATTTTCAAAATTGTAAATACTTCCTTCAACCTCACGCGGTCATCCAGTCTATTAATGCATGCCCGGATTTGCGCAGCAAATGAGCTGGTTGGTTTTAATTGAAGTAAAATCTTTAGAAATCAACAAATTCTTAATGTGTTACCAGGTTCGGATACCACTGATATTGTTGTGGATGATCATCCTCTCCACCCTGCCTGTACTCTGGCTCAGTTTAGGCCTATTCCATTGGAAGAGTATAATAAGGGCATTCTGAGCTGTAAATCAGGTTCACAGTCTCACATATGCCCTGCTACTGTGCTAGCTCAGGATGCAGAGATTATTAATCCTGTATATAATCAGCTTCTCTTTAGAAACAGCACATGTTCCTTACGCTTGGAAGCAGGCTAATGTAATTCCACTCCTTAAAAAAATACCATAACATAATGCTTGACCAAAATGTCAACAGCCAACTCGCCAAGTATCTGGGATCCTGCATCCTTCCCAGTTCGGCTTTCAACCTTAAAGCATAGGACCGAATGTGCACTTTTGGAAATTGGGGTTTCCATTGAGTTGATCTTGGATAAAGGTCGCAGTGCCATTATGATTTTATTAGATCTATCAGCGGCCTTTGATACTGTCTCCCATGCCACTCTCTTACAATGTCTTATTGACACTGGAGCTAGCAGCTTGGTTTGGGACTGGACTCACACCTTTCTTGACAGCTGTTTGGATGGCCCCTTATTTTTCTTCCACCAAATGTCATTTTTAGGAGTGCCGCAGGGCTTAACCTTAAATCCTACATTGTAAATTATATATGTCCCGCCCTGGCTCCTTTTGTTGAGTCCTAGAGCAAGAAGATAATCTCTTATGTGAACGACACTCAGCTTCTCCTTGCCTGTGAAAATGGCCAACTGGCTGTCTTGGTGTCTTAAAACTTGTGTGGGAGCAGTTTCTAATTGGATGCAGACCAATACTTTTTGCTTGGATATGAATTTACCTTTAAAAATGAAAAGACAAGAGGTTTTGGGCAGAACAGGAACAAGTTGGCTTATTTAAGTGCACCAGCCAGGAGAGTATCAACAGAATCACGTCTAAAGACAGTCTCTCAATGTACAAAAGTTTTGGCCGACTATATGTACAGTTCATGAGGTACAGTAAACTGATCTCACATTCTTGTAAAAACATCCTAGTCATAAGCAACAAGTACAACAATCTGATAAGAGGGACACAGGTGGCTCTCGAACTCAGGGAGAGCTAGTGTGGGCCAGTGTGTATGTATCCAGATGTCCGGCATGGTGAGTGCGTGATTGCCACGTGTGGTGTGTATGCTGTGTCTTGATTGGTTGAGTTTTGCTAACTTTATGTGGCATCTGACTTTGTGGTATTTGGGAACACGCCACGTTTGCCATACATGTTTTATTGGGGCAAATTTCCCAGGACCTGTTTGTAATGCAACTATCTGTGGGATCGATCAGGGTTTTCCTTGGGTGCCCGTTTGTCTTTGGAATAAGTGTAACCCCACCTGTGACCTATCAATAAGGAAGCTTGGGTTTGGGTCACAGGGCCTGTGTGACCACATATCTCTGACTCGGGTTGAGGGGGAGGTCATCTTGGGAGAATCTGACAGCAATGATAAGAGTTCATGATTACGTGCACATATAACTTGGCAGTCATTGATATAATTTTTACCGACATCAACCATCAATATTGACATTAGTATGCGGGTATAGGTTACAGCGCACATCAATATTGCATTTATTGGTTTTGCCGTTGCTGTGCATGCATATATCATGGTGTACATGGACATTGTATTCACGGATATTAACAACTTTACAGAGTAACTCAGATAAAAAACAACATTTTATTGTTCAACTTGGACTCTTGTGACTGGTGGAATAACGGTTGGCCTACAGAACCCTCCCCTCCCCCTTCCGCACTGGTGTTGAAGAATTTGGAGTAAAATTAGACCTCCAACTGTTTTTTACATCTCACATTTTGACATTGGCAGTGTCATGTTTCTCCACCCTAAAGTCACTGTGTTGCTTCCATTTGAGGCCCAAAACATGGTGATGCATGCTTTAATTGCTTCTAGGCCGGGTTACGCAAATGTTCTTTATTTATGCCTCCTGAATTTTTCAGTTTAATGCCTACAAGTGGTCCACAATGTGGCAGCATAGATTTTACTGAAACTTCCCAGTCGTACTTATGTGTCAAAACACCTGTCCAAGTGTCATTGGTTCCCTATTAAAAAGAGGATTCTGTTCAAATCATTGCTACTAGTGCATTAGGCTTTCTATGAATCTGGCCCACAATATCTCTCAGAGACAGAACCTTTAAACTGGGTAGATCTCTGCATTCCTCTAAAGCTCTCCTGCCTGTGCTTTCTTTACATAGCTGCTGTAGGAGAGGTGGCTCGTCCTTTTTGGTTTTGGCCTACCGGGCAAGGAACAACCTCCTAGTAGGCCTCTGGGCTATTCGAAATTACTTCTTATTCCAGGATGTCTTTAAAACTTTTCTGTTTACCTCTCAGTACTGCCTTGTTGGCAGAACTGTCTGTTTCCTAGTGCTGGGACATTCTTTTGAGTAGATATGTGCTTTATAAATCTGATCACTCATCCATTCATGCTTATTTTGCTATGAAATATGTGATACAATCTTTCCACAAATGTCCTTTGCTACAAACAGGAACAAGTGTTACATTGGATTACCACATGTGTTAATAGCATATTGCCCTGTAAAATATAAAAAAGCAATAGAATTATCATTTTAGGCAGACATAAAGAAACCATTGATAAGAGATTTGAAGTTTACTTAGCAGTGTGTAGTTGGCCTCCGACATTGGGAGCCCCTTGTGCTACAGTTGTTCCAAAAGTAGCCGATGACAGTAGTCCACTACAGTGTGCACAAGGTCACAGAGCAACAGCAGAATGACAGGTGAATGTCACTACATAGAAATTTGACTCTTAGAGAAGTATCCTGAAATTGTGTGCGGTTTGAAAACAATCCAGTAACTATCTGTGCATTTGTTTGAACTCTAAAGACTGGGGGGCAGATTTACAATCCTCTTGCGCCACAGGTGTCTCACGTTGGGTGAGGCACCAGTAGGGCAACCTTCTGCGTGACATTTACAAGCCATAAAGCCACCCTGCGTGGCTTTACCTGTTCTTGTAAATATCGCCCCTTTTCACGCAACACTTTGCGTGTTAGGGGCGTGACATGGGTGTTGCTGTTGGTGTTCACATGCAACACCCACGTCCACTAATGCATTTCCAGATTTACGAACAATCGTAAATCTGGAAATGCGTCAGAATGCTACGCCACACTAGGGGTGGCGTAGCGAGGTGCAACGATGAAAAATGTTTTTATTTCTCCCCGTTTTTATCCTCTTTGAAAGCGTGCTGCATTCTACAGCATGCTTTGGAAGAGGAAATCAACTCAACTGATTGTTTCTGTGCAGGAAGGTTCCCCTTCCTGCTCAAAAACAAACTCATCATGATGCAGGCATCCTCGCACCATGGTGCAAGGGTGCCTGCGCCGGCGCATGGCAGCAGTGTGTGTGCAGCGCAGGGGGAAGCACAGAGATGTGACATATTGTTGTAAATATGTTGCATTCCTGTGCTTTGAAACTACCGCAGCACGGCGCAGCATAATCACTTGTGGCACCGCGCTGTGTTAGTTTCTTGTAAATCTGCCCCAGGGAATATATGTTCTGCTAAAGTTCCTGTGAATGTTAAGTATCAATGGGGTTACCCGAAATGCTACCAGACCCGGGTCGAAATTACAGTACAATAAACAATTGGTCACAGTAGCAACGATTTAACAATACAAAAGAGATTGTGGCATTCACGACACCAATTTTGTATAATCTGCAGTGAATGCAATTTACTTTCAAAAAATTATTTTTATCACTTTAGTTAGGCAACACCATTGCTCTTTCATCTAGAATCTTAAATACATTTCTAACGGAGGTGCTCAAGTGTTTGGAAGAGGAAGGGTAAGGGTGTTCAGTATCAAAGTGAGTGAGTGAGGGTAATTGACAGGGGAGAGGTAGTGTGACATATATACATCAAATTCACATAGTGAGACCTTTCCGGCCTATCACAGGTCGATTGTTTTAGTAAATACACATAGCATTTGAAGACACTGATAGTAAATCTCAGTCGTCAGGGCTTGTATAGTGGTGATAATAGTCAACGTTTCGACCCCTAAGAAGTACACAGCGATTCGATCCTTAAAGTGGGGTCTTCATCAGGACTGTGTGAAAAGGAGCACCTGAAAATAAATGGATACTCCATATTAGGGGGGGGTTTCGGGTTGTGAATGCTCATACTGAATGGTAATGGTTACCTAATCTGGCCAACAGCACGTGAAAAAAGGCATTTGATGTCCCAGTATAAGTGAGTAGTTTGTAATTTGTTGTTGTGTCTTCTCTGACCTTAGGAGCTTCGTTGAGCCCACTCTCCCTGACTGCACAGCCTGATTTTATGTGCTGTTGGCCAGATTAGGTAACCATTACCAATCAGTATGAGCAAACACTTGAGCACCTTCGTTAGAAATGTATTTAAGATTCTAGATGAAAGAGCAACGGTGTTGCCTAACTAAAGTGATAAAAATAATTTTTTGAAAATAAATTGCATTCACTGCAGATTATACAAAATTGGTGTCGTGAATGCCACAATCTCTTTTGTATTGTTAAATCGTTGCTACTGTGACCAATTGTTTATTGTACTGAAAGTTCCTGTGAAAGCACAAGACGGAAACGATATTTCAGATGTCTACAAATTGTAATACACAGCTGTATACAGTATTAACATTTCAATGTGCTTATATATATTGCAAAGTGTAGAAACCCTCAGAATGCTAACAATTTCTTTTGTCAGTTTACAGCAGTCAAGTAGACTCTATATTCATCTTGCACACAACAGCGTATTGTGACACTGCTTCAGGTAGTTATTCTAACGTAGGGAAAGTTGTACTTATATCCATATCTAGGAAGATATTTGTATATCTTGTGGCCAGATGTATGACAATTCTATTTTGCGGGTAGCAAATTGCGATTTTTTGTGACTAACAATTTGCGACTCACAAAATGGAATGTATTAATGTGTCTCAGACACATTTAGCAATTCCCAATGGGGTCGCAAATTACCCGCCTCATAAATATTCATGAGACAGGTCGCAATTTGTGACCCATTGGGAATGGGCTACTATCTCAGGGATAGTGGCCTGCTGGGGACAGCAGACCATCATGTCTATGTTTGCTTTTTAAATAAAGCAACTTTTTTTTTAAATGCAGCTCATTTTCCTTGAAGGAAAACAGGATGTGTCTAAATGAAAAAAATTAAAAGTTATCTTTTTATTTTTTAAGGACAGGCAATGGTCTGCGGGACCACTGCCTGCTCTTAAAAAATATTTTTGCATGCATTCACAAAGAGGAAGGGGTCCCCTGAGGACCCCTTCCCCTTTGCGACTGGCTTACCACCTACTTGAAATTGGTGGTAAACTGTCATTGTTTTGCGACCGCATTTGCGGTCGCAAAACAATCGTGCATACCCCTACAACTCGCTATTAGGAAGGTACTCCCTTGACAACCCCTTCCTAATAGAGTCTCGCAAACCCTATTTTGCGAGATGGTAATAGGTTACCAACTTGTAAATTAGGGTTTGTATATACTACAACCCTTTTTAGTGGTCCCAAACGGCCCGATTTTCCGTTTGCGACCGTTAAAAATGGCCATGCATCTGGTCCTTGATCTTTAGCTTTCAGAAATTCCCAGTATCTTGTCAAATCAAGGAGAATCTGTTATACAGAGGGGTACATTATTTCAAAGTTAGTTATGTTTGTTGTTCAAATGACCAGTTACTTAAGGCACCGCTTTTTTTTTGCAGAGATCCATTACAACCTGCAGACTTTCTTGACCCCAGAAGTGACAATCCAGAGTATGGAGCTCTGTGTTTGTTTTCTCTATTATCCGCATTCCCCGTTCCCTCCATCAATTATTGGCTCTCATATTCTATACATTTGGTCACTGGTGAGAGACTGAAAAAACATAGCCTTTGTTGGATCTTGCATACAAGGTTAGTGCAAAACAAGACAATAGTTTCATTAGTCACAGTTAGACTTCTGTGATGGACAACATTTTTCAAATGTTTACCATCTCAATTGATATTCTTTTCTAATTTTACTTTTAGAAGTATTATATTTTCTAAAATAATTGTTTACCTCTTTTTTTGATTGCTTCAATTTTATGTCATTCTCGTGATCCTTCTAATGTTATATTTGTAATCTAACCGTTTGTGGAACTGTAATTTAGTTTGTAGTTTTATTGGTTTACTTTCACATATTACCTTACAAGCTGTACCTTGTTACTAAGAATAAAATACCAAAGGCGAGCAATGATCAATTCCTGCATTAAGTAAGAATGAATGTTTTGTATAAGAGCATAAAGACAATTGCTTGAGTCATGCTTGATAAAGTTTTATAAAGGAGCCGTTTCAGGACAAGATGTATGCTAGAGCAAATATTATAAGTAACCTACGTGCATAGAGTGATTGATCACAGTGGATTTTGTTCCCCTGATCTAAAGGAAATAATGTGGAAAATCAATCCAAAAAGCAGTATGTCTTTTATCTTGCATGTAATTAACAGTAAAAGGAAATTTGCAGGTTAGGTACGTTTTGAAATTTTAACGGAGCAATGAGTCACTTTTGAATCATTGACCATAATCAATTAAAGTGCAAGAGTGTCTTAAAGGGACCATTTTGGCTAATTGCTTCTAGGAGCTAGTCAAGTGAAGCCTCAAACCAACCCCGGGATCACCAGAAGCCATTCCTAGTTAGTAGTTACACATTACCTTTTCTGGTGTGGGAACCCTGAGGATAAACACAAGAATGAGACCTGGCTTTTGCTTACACAAAAAAAAATTTCCATAGAGAGTTTTCTTTTTGGGAGAAGGCCAAACAAGATCTAAGGATGTTTTCACTTGAGGCAAAGCTGATAAACTCTAGAACAGTTAACCATGTGCATTATGAAGAAGGGAAGCATAGTGAATAATGTTGGCATACCACACCAAATGTTGAGCGGCTTCTGGTCACATTACTAGGCTCTATGACTCTGAGACATTGTAAGTTACTCAGCACCCTCAGAGAATAGAACAGCTTTTTCAGGAACATTTTGAAGACATTTATATGCATGTGTCCGAAATGGTGAGCAGACAAAATATCGAAAATAATATATCGATATACAATAATATCGAAGTTAAAATATCGAAGGGACAGAATATCGAAGGGACAGAATATCGATGGACAGAATATCGACCCTAAGGTAAGTAATATCGAATTTTTTAATATCGATGTTACTAATATCGATATTTGTATTATTGTTATGTATTTTGTTATGTTTTTAATATGTATGTGTTATATGTGTTTTTGTTAAGTGTTCTACTTGTTTAAAAATATATGTATACAATTTTTATATGTTAATACATTTTTTTTTAAGTTATTTTTTTTATACTAAATTAATTATAAATTAATTTTAATTATTTTTTGCGTTTAAGTTCTGTAGCGGGTTGTGGGTTTATAGGGGAATAGGGTGGGAAGTAATTTAATTGTAATTAAGTTATAATTTATTTTAATTAATTGTTATTGATAATTATATAATTGTTAATTAATTAATAATTGGTAATTAATTTTTATTAATTGGTGATTAATTTTTATTAATTCATTAATTGATCATCATGTAATTTAAATGTAATTAACTTATCATTTATTTTAATTAATTGGTATTGATAATTATATTAGTGTTAATTAATTGATAATTGGTAATCAATTATTATTAATTGGTAATTAATTATTATTAATTAGTTATTAATTTTTATTAATTGATTAATTGATCATTATGTTAAGTGTATTATTTTATCATTGGAGTGTGTTGTGCGTTTATAGGGGAATCATTTTGGAAGTAATTGAAATCTAATTAAGTAATTATTAAATTTATTTTTGGGTATTGATAATTAATTTGTTGGATATTAATTATTAATAGGTAATTTTTTTAAATTACAATTTTTTGGTTCTAAAAATTAATTTATTGTTGTTTTATTATTAATTGGTAATTAAATATTATTAAATATTATTTATTGATACAGTTAATTAATATATTAAGAATTATTTATTAATTGATAATTAATGTTTAATTATTATTATTATTGGTATAAAAAAGCATTTCATTGTTTAATATTAGTTAATTGGTAATTAATTTTTAATAATTTATATGTTTTTGTTATTAAAAATATTTTATTGTTCAATATTTATTATTTAGCAATTAATATGTATTAATTATTATTTATTGGTATTTATTATTAATTTATTGTTAATACATTTTCTATTGGTAATTATGTTTTTAATAATTATTTATTGGTATTGGTAAATAGTTTAGAGTTATTTAATAATTCATTAATTATTTAAAAAAAAAAAATTATTTATAAGTATGTTATTTGTAACTTCTACGCTATCCAACACTTCCCCTACTGTTGCACTCTCTGGAGTTGGAATAGTAATTTTTACCCCTACGCTATCCAACACTTTCCCTACTGTTGCACTCTCTGGAGTGGGAATAGTAATTTTTACCCCTACGCTATCCAACACTTTCCCTACTGTTGCACTCCCTGGAGTGGGAATAGTAATTTTTACCCCTACGCTATCCAACACTTTCCCTACTGTTGCACTCACTGGAGTGGGAATAGTAATTTTTACCCCTACGCTATCCAACACTTTCCCTACTGTTGCACTCTCTGGAGTGGGAATAGTAATTTTTACCCCTACGCTATCCAACACTTTCCCTACTGTTGCACTCTCTGGAGTGGGAATAGTAATTTTTACCCCTACGCTATCCAACACTTTCCCTACTGTTGCACTCACTGGAGTGGGAATAGTAATTTTTACCCTCACGCTATCCAATGCTTTCCCTACTGTTGCACTCCCTGGAGTGGGAATAGTAATTTCTACCCCTACGCTATCCAACACTTTCCCTACTGTTGCACTCTCTGGAGTTGGAATAGTAATTTTTACCCCTACGCTATCCAACACTTTCCCTACTGTTGCACTCTCTGGAGTGGGAATAGTAATTTTTACCCCTACGCTATCCAACATTTTTCTTACTGTTGTTTTTTGGGGGTTGTAATAGTAGTTTTAGTCCCTACGCTATTTAATATTTTTTGTATTATTTTAGTTAATATAGTATATAATTAATTTAAAAAATATTAAAAGTAAATTTAATTTTTTAATTTATTATAATTATTTAATTTTTATTTATGTTATTGTTTTATGTGTATAGATGTATTTGTAATTTATAATATTTTTTAAAAATTTATAATTTATTAAAATAATTATTCAAACTGATTATAAAGTAAGTATATATATTATATATTATATGTATATGTTTAATTAATGTTTTATTTAATTATATATGTTACTTATTAATTTTAAAAATTATAAAATATTTTTAACTATGTTTATTTTAATTATAAGTATTATTTAGTTTATTTTACATATTATTTTTAACAAAAAAAAACGATATTTTTGATAACGATATTTTTGACATCAATATTGTTTTTTCGATATTTTTGTACTTACCATGTTGTAGATAGGATTTCGATATTATTGACATCGATATTTTTGTTGCGATATTTTTGTAGGTCGATTTTTTGACCTTCGATATTTTGTCAGTGATCCATCCGAAACAGCTATCTGTGTAATGACTGAGTACCTTGAGAAATGGCCTCCAACTAAGGGACTGGCAGGGGAAGCAAAAACATTTGCCCACGCTGTTTCTCCAGAGAAGGTAATTAAAAACCTGCCTATGGGGAAGGCAGCCTGTGAAGATGGGTTCCCATTGAGTGGTACCAGATCTTTGCAGAGCAGCTCAAGGGGCCGTTGGCACATTTTTTTAATCATATATTACAAGAGGATAGTATACCACCCTCTTTTTGAGAGCAAACATTATTTGTTTTTTAAAGCAAGATAGGGACCCAATAAATCTAAACGCCTTTCACCTCGTAACATTACTCAAAACTGATTGTAAAATCTTGGCCAAATTATTGGCTGTAAGAATAGCAGCACAAATTCCCCAAATTATTCCTAAGTATCAAAATGGCTTTATGCCCGAATGACAGCTTTGTACCAATACCCATTTTTTGGCTAAGCCACTGATTACGTTACGGCTAATGGAATTCCATTTGATGTGATGTGGAGACAAGACCTCTGACCTCCTGGTCAGTAAACACTGCTCTCCCCTCACGCAGCTCCATCTCTGCGCCACTGCCCCCAGCCACCAGCACATGTCTCTAGTAGGTGCTCGAGGTCCTCCTCCACCCGCAGGCTCCTGCCTGAGCCTCATCCTTAGTGGTCCAGTGGGAGAGCCTTGCTCTTCTGCTAGTCCGCTCAGCCAGCCTTTCTGTTTTCTGGCTCTGTCTGTCTTTTTTCTGTCTGCCTGGTTTCTGTCTATTGTGCCTGTCTATCTGTTGCTTTTATTCTTTTTTATTTCTTTTTGTGTCTTGTTGTGTCCTTGTTTCCTATTTTCCCTTGTTTGTGCCCCTCTCACTGTTTTCCTGCTGCTGCTGCTGCCCCTGCGGCCCCTCCCTCCCTGCCGGTTCACGCTCCCACCTCCCAGCTGCGTTTCCCTCCCCGTTCCCTATTTAATGGTGGACTCGCCGCTGGCTTGCCAAAGGCAAGCCCATCTGCGTCCTTCCGCGACCAGCACCAGGGACCCTGGTTCTCCGACCACCCAGCACTACGACTCAGCCACTCTCCACCCACTCAACCCCGGAAGAAACAACAACTGCCAGCTGTCGATGCTGAACACCACCCACGGCCATTTCTTCTGCCGACACTGCCGCCGCACCTGTACCCACCTCATGACCCCCACAGCTACCGCCCACCAATTGGATGCCAGTGCACCCAAACCCCTGAAATGCATCCTCCTCAACGAATGCTTCCTACACAGACACGCCGTAAAAGTCTGGGACCTCCTCGACACCGTCACCAGATGTCGCCTTCCTCACAGAAACTTGGACCAACGCCGCTTCTGCCCCTGACATCACTACCGCCATCCCAGACGGATACAAAATCCAGAGCAAAGACCACCTCAACCACCTTGGAGGAGGACTCACCATCGCACACAAGAACTCCATCTGGCTCACCACATCCAGCACTACCGACTCCCCGACCCCCACGGAACATCTCCATTTCCAGATCCTGACCAACCCCAGAACAACCCTATACGGCACCCTCACCTACAGACCTTCCGAACCATGCACCGCGTTCACCAACCATGACTGACCTCATCGCACCCCACGCCATCACCTCCATGGACTACCTACTGCTCCGAGACCTGAACTTCCACCTCAACACCCTCAGCAACCCCAACTCCACCGCCCTCCTGAACAACATCGCCAACATCAGATGAAGCAGCTCATCACCACCACCACCCACAAGGCAGGACACACCCTCAATGCCATCTTCGCAGGAGGGAATGACATCCACCTCAGCCACACCATGCAACCCATCTGGACAGACCACCACTGCATTCACTTCTCCTTCTCAAAACCCACCGCACACAAACCTACACCACGCCCCCCACACAGGAACTGGAGCAAGGTCAACAAAGAGCTCCTCAATTCCACCCTCAACCACGCTCCACCTCCTGCCACGACTGACGTCAACACTGCAGCCCACGGACGCCACAGATGAATCACCAACTGTGCAGACAAGCTCGCCCCCCTCCGGAACTCTGACAAACAGCGCCCCACAAAAGCCACCTGGTTCACCACTGACCTCCGAGAATCCAGAAGCACCTGCAGACGCAGCAAACCCCGGAAGCACAGACCAACTACAAGAACGCCAAGACAGAACACCACCAACCCATCAGATCCACCAAAAGGAATTTAATCCAGGACAAAATCCTCGCTAACTCTAGCAACTCTAAAGAACTCTTCAGCATCATGCAGGAATTCACCAAACCCCCTGCAAAACCTCAGACTTCACACCCTCCCAGGACCTCTGCAACAAACTCGGCTCCTACTTCCATCTCAAGATCAAGTCCCTCTATAACAACTTCAATGAACAGACACTAGACACCGAAACCTCACCCACCCCCAGCTACATCAGCCAGCCTACCATCTCCACCTGGACCCCGATCACTACAGAAGACACCGCCATGACCATAAACAGCATTCACTCAGGAGCCCCCATGGACCCCTGCCACCCACACATCTTCCACAGAGCTGTCTCCGCCATCGCACCGAAACTACGACTGACCATTAACTCCACCTTTGAAACCAGCACGTTCCCCGACGATTGGAAGCGTGCAGAAGTCAAACCCCTTCTCAAGACGCCCTCCGCCGATCCGACTGACCTCAAAAACTACAGACCCATCCCTCTCCTCCCCTTCGCAGCTAAAGTAACTGAGAAAATTGTCAACAGCCAGCTCACAAACTTCATTGAAGTGAACTCCATCCTCGACTCTTCCCAATCTGGATTCCGCAGCAACCAAAGGACCAAGACCGCCCTCCTAACTGCCACAGATGACATCCGCACTCTCCTCAACCAGGGCCACATGGCGACCCTCATCCTACTGGACCTCTCTGTGGCCTTCAACACCGTCTCCCACCACACACTCACTGCCAGACTCCATGACACCGGCATACAGGGAACCGCCCTCGACTGGATCCGCTCCTTCCTTACCGGCCGGACCCAAAGAATCAGACTCCCGCCCTTCCTCTCAGAACCCACAGAGATCAGCTGCAGAGTACCCCAAGGATCGTCGCTCAGCCCCATGCTCTTCAACATCTACATGGCCCCCCTCGCCACCATCGTCAGACAGCATGGACTCAGCATAGTATCCTACGCCGACGACACCCAGCTCATCCTCTCCCTCACAAAGAAGCCCGACACCACCAGACTCAGCTTCCAGGAAGGAATGAAAGACTTTGCTTCCTGGATGAGCAGCACCTGCCTGAAGCTCAACTCAGGGAAGACAGAAGTCCTCATCCTTGGCCCACCCCCTCCGCATGGAACAACATGTGGTGGCCCACCACCCTCTGCGACCCACCCACTTCAACGGACAACGCTCGCAACCTCTGCATCATACTCGACTCATCCCTCAGCATGACCCGACAGGTCAACGCCATCTCCTCCCCATGTTTCAACACCCTCCGCATCCTCCGCAAGACCTTCAAATGGATCCCCCTGAATCCAGAAAGACCGTCACCCACGCACTCATAACCAGCAGACTGGACTATGGGAACACCCTCTATGCTGAAATCAACAAATCCCTGCTCCGAAAACTCCAGACCATCCAGAACACAGCCACCAGACTCGTCCCAGGCATCCCACAACAAGACCACATCACCCAGCACCTATGAGACCTCCACTGGCTCCCCGTCGATAAGAGAGTGACCTTCAAGCTACTCACTCATGCCTACAAATCCCTCCACAACATCGGACCCCAGTACCTCAACCAAAGAGTCTCCTTCTACGCACCCAAGAGAACCCTTCGCTCCACCGACCGTGCCCTGGCTAAAACCACAGAGCCAGAACGGGTGGATAAGATGGAGCCACACGCAGCTGCACAACCTCCCCCCAGTGCCTTGAGACCCTCACGGGTGAGTAGCGTGCTTCACAAAACCCTGATTGATTAATTGATTGATAGATTGATGTGGTTCATTGGTCTTTTTTGTTCTTGGTACGGGAAATTATGGGATTTCCTCATAAGTTACCAAATGCCTTAAGGAATATTTATGCTGCGGTCAATGCCTCAGTGATAATCTATGGGAAAAATACTGAAAGAGTCTTGATTACCAGAGGTATGAGGCAAGTGTGCCTGTTGTCACCCCTATTGTTTGCTCTCTATACAGAACATTTGCAAGAGCTATTCAATCTACGGAAGAGATAGAGGCAATTACTCCAAAACTAAAACCCTTTGTGTGTAATCTTGTGGTTTATTCCTCCTCCAAGCCCCAATCAAGGGCAGTGTTCTTCAATGTTATTGATAATTTCACCAAGATTACTATATCTAAAACCAAACTTCTGCAATTTAACTTCCACAGCGATGTTCTTCCCAGGGATCTAGGGGCAGTGTACAAAAACAAATCTTAGGTCCTTATTTCAATGTCGGTTGGACAATGCTGAGGACTGTAATGGCTTGACCATAAGTCAGCACTTCTGACTCCAGAATTTGGATGCGACCACTCTATGGGCGGTTGGGAACATCCATTTTCATTTGCAGTTTGTGCGGTGGGTGGAAAAAGGCCTGCAGCACAAGCTGCCTTTGAAAAATGGATGTCTGTAAACATCCCTGCACCGTGTGGCAGGCACCATGCGGTGATGCCACGCAATGCAGGAATGTTTAGGGAGGCACTATAGGTGCCCCGCAGGCTCCATATCGGAGGGCCAGGGGAGAAGGGGGACCTGCTGGGTACCCCCAAAGTCCCTTTCCAACAGCCATTCCATGTCAGAAAGGCCAGAATGGAAAGGCTGTGGGAAAGTGACATCATAATGCCAACGATGGAGCCTAGGCTGGCTCCACAGTCATTAAGTGGTTTATGAGTAATTCTGATGCTCCGACAGGCTCCTTGAGCCCTTTGGAGGTGCAGCGAAATATCCAGCGGGTTTCCCTCCAACCGCCGAAACCATTGATGTGCGTCTGACATCGAAATCGCGCCCTTAGTGATACCTAGGGATTTGATTCCCTGAGAAGCTTGATGATCTGTACAATCTTAACATAGTCCTGTAAATGTGAAAATCCAATCACTCTTTAACAGCTGGCACCGCCTTCCTATTTTAGAAATAGGGCAAGCAGAAAATTATAAAAATTAAGGGGCCCATTAGGATGTCGGGCGGAAGCACTACCGCCGTGCTGGCGGATGCAAAAACCACCAGTCTCCGCCTGCACGCAGCAGTCCACACGCCCGCCCGATTACGATGCGAAAAGTCAGCCAAACACCGCCGGCAAGCCAGCGACACCGTCCGCCATCAAAGTGCGCCTGTACACGTAGCGGCGCAGCACAATTGACACACACCGTCCGACGAAACACGTACCGCCCGGCGTACAAATTACGATGCCGCACACAAACTGAACCCACGGCTAAGAGACACCGTACGTCAAACCGAAGCGGTAACACGAACGCCGAGCACGGACACCGAAGAAGCGGCACCCCCGAGCATGAATCCAGCACTGCAGGCCCTCCCTATGCTCTATCTGATGCACCACCAAGGACGCAACGTACCGCGAAGACGCAGGTAGGCACACATACAACAAGTGCACGCAAACAGCGCACACAGTGCAAGGGCGGAAAAAGCGGACAACCCCCACCCCCGCGTGTACACGACACATCTACCATAGCATCCACATATGACACACAGGCCAAATTGTAACATCTCGTAACACATGTGTACACACCACCTGGGACTAGGAACCAACCACCCCGTCACGGCCCCAAAGCGGCGATGACGCTGCCACACATGCGCACAACGCAGAGGCCAACCGCAGCGCCATGCATGCGTCGCACACAGACACAGGGACACAACCAAGCAGCACACACACCAGCCCCACCCCGAACGCACATGACACGTGACAGGCCTGCCACAGACATGTCCCCAACGCCCAATTCACGGACAACACCCAACGTCACACAACCGACGCACACATGTCAGTGAAGTCACGCAACAGCAGGACACACCCCAGTGCAACAAACATGGCGAAGCACACAGCGGCGGCAACACCAACTAGGAGAAGCAGGGCCCCTTCAGGAAGAGGAACGCCAGTACCACACTGAAACACCCATACCACCCTGCACATATGAACAAGACATACAAAACGGAACACCAAAGAGCCCGGGGCCCGACAACAGGTGGCCCAAGAATAACACTCACACACAAGGCCCAACGCAGAGCGGAAAGGCAGCCTGCCGCCCACACAAGGGAGAGCAGACAGCACTGAATGACCTTCCATTCCAACTCCGAAACCACAGCCCTACGAAAGAAGCCGGTGAATACAGCCATTGTCCAATAAAAGACCAACACAGGCATGCAGAGGAGACCGACCACAGGGCAGATAGCGCATATCACAGAAGAACACAACGGACGGGAAAGAATAAAGAAAACACTCCCCCATGTCGGCCCCATGCAAGTTAATTGGAAGGCGTCACACATCACTGACCTTGAACTGTCTGAGAAGCATGTGGGATGAGGGCCCGTGTCCTCCGCACAAGCCAACAGAACACAAGTCCTGTCTCCCTACAACTACACAGAGCTCACAGCAACCTCGGAGCGTGCACATTGCAGACTGCACACACAGCCGGAGCACGCCACCACAACGCACCGCTGCAAAATGGCAACCGCAACACACCTACCCAACTACGCCGGACAGGTCAAGCTGTACAAAACCAACCTGATACATATATTGGGATGCGAACTCCTGTCCCTGCTGAACGTAAGTTACCGACTGACTTACCGCATCACATTGTTCAGCTGCGTCATACCCGTCTTCTACTGTCGGAGGTGTCCCTACCAGCATCCCGTGGAGATGTGTCTCTCCAACCCGGCATGTCTAAAGGCGGACCTGCTAGCACTATTCCTCCCTCTGGACGCACACGACAGGGCCTGCTCTGCCTATGGGGGCATGGCGTATGTGGCCAACATCGCACCCGCACTGAAATGGGACCACTGTGCCTCCACACGACGGATCATCGAGCACAGCTACATCGAATGTCACCCAGCATGCCCCATCATGGTCCTCCAAGGGACAACTTACGAACAACACCTTGACAGCCACCATCCGCTACATTGGCTGGCAAACATAAACACCACCAATGACATGGAAGCCCTGCTGGACGGCATCGCATACCTGACAACCTGTAAATTCGTCGGTCCCCAACGCAGGTTCCCCGATTGACCTATGATGTCCAACCCCGCACCCATGCTTAGCTTCCGCACGGACTGGCCAGTCACCACCACAACAGCCATACCAAACGACCGGCAACAATTACCACACCATCAACGACATCGCCATGACATCGGATATGACCGGGACATGCACACTGTTCCCCATCACATCCAGGAACACCGCATGCATCGTGGGAGGCAGTGGCATGGGGTCTGTGTATCGCACCCACATGGACGGAACTGCACGAACAACCAGGACACGACATGGATCCAGCGCCCATGGACACACACACCGCTCAGTGGACATGAATAGGTCGCCTGGAGTCTGTGGGTGCTGCACCCCTCCCACCCCCGCCCCGGAAATCCCATACCAGGACCTTTGCACGGACGACTAGTGCAAACAACAACAACACGACCCCAGTGACTGTGACATGTCCAGTAACCACCACATTGCAACAACAAGTGGCACGCCGCTGCATGCACGCAAGCACATGCCCTGATGTCATCTCACATGCACGCGTGCATGAGGAACAACCGCGGCAAACCTGTCACATGGAACTGAGATGGACTGTGCCCATGATGCCAAGCGGTCTGGTAGGCTACTTGTATACCGTCTGTGTCAAAGTCCGCAGCTCCGCAGCTATACGTAAATGTACATTAGCACAGCCTTGGCCAAGCAGATGTAACTCTGAAGCCCACATCCCACATGCAACAGCCAATCACATGTAACCCCACACCCTATCCCATTTGTAATCATGCTCAGTATATCCTCAACATGTATTCCGCTGCCAGTAGTGTCCACTATACTGCATCACAGAGGACAGAAGACTCAATATAATGTTTGAAACCAAAACTGTCTCCGCTGACTCATTTCACAAGTACGAATGAGAGAGGATGAGAGTATGTGAAGTACACGGCAGTCGTGACATGACCATGTAGTCCACTGGTATTGGATGTCAACGCAAATGAGTAGCACTACTGTGGAAGACACACATGTGTCGTGTGAAGTCGTATGGACGCAGTGCTCAGGTGGGTGGGTGCGACGGGTAGATGCGCACATGCCAAGTTGGAGTACGCCGTGTTGGGAGGGGTCATGAACAGTACACCACCGCTTCCCTGGGCATTGTGAGAGGACACCTGTCGGGGGAAGTGAACACGTGTGTGCACAGCAGCCGGGCACACGAACAATGCGGAACCAGGCGCACACGTCAGCCCACCCTCCGTGGACTAGCTGGATCCTGTTGTGCGCCCGCCATGCCCCTTGACAAGGCACACACAGCCCCAGTCGACCAGGTGTAACCCCAACATAGTCAATCCGCACAGGCGATACAGGGCACGGGATGGCAGTGGAGCATGGTGTGTGAGAGGTCTCCTCACGCTCCTCCTGGTCATATCACGCAGGCAATAGAACCTCAACGTGTAGCATGGCACAAGTCAAATGGAAGTGTAGGGGGACGCACCTCAGCACGAGCAGCACTGACGTCACGGGAGGTGGCTCGCACCATCCCATCCATTGCCCATTATACCAACCACGCCACATGCCATTGCGACTAAGTGCAAGCGCGTGCGCCACCACCCCCGAGCCCTCCCCAGAGAGGCCAAAGAGTGAATGTGTGGGCCATCAGTCACAGACGGACGCGGCCTGGCCGCAAGGGCAGCCACTGCCACTGGGTGTCGCAGGTGGCGGATCCGGAAGGCGAAGACTGTGATGCATAGTCCATGCAGGCCGGGTCTCCATTTGGGGCACCACGCAGGTGGACGGCGTCCCGCCACACATCATACCCTGAGACAGCCCACTCGTGCAACTGGACCCACACATACACTCCTTGCCCTCTCTGGTGCGAGCTTGGGGCTGCCTGTGCAAGCGCTAGCCTCGCAGGTGCACATGCATATTGGGGGAGCGAGGGGAGGACATGAGGGCTGGGGCGAAGATGACTGTATCACTGTCAGTGAGTACAAGGGATGACCCAGATGTGGAAAGGAAGAGACGTGTCCCGTGTGTACTGCAACTAGTCGCCAATCCAACTACCCCCCATGTCCGGAATGTAAGCCCGCACCTAGGCCCACCCATCCGCCACATCGAATATACCACCAGCACAACAACCTTCCCATTCGAAACACTGACTGGGGGTGGCGACCAGTGAACAAACATGTGTAGCCTACCCACGCGTACATGTGGGCCCTCCATGATCCATGTCACCTGCGGCAAAGTCATGACATGCGCAATGAGGGAAGTGAGGTGAGCTGTCCTCCCCACGCACAGAAGGTGCATCAGCTCCACAGACCCAGCAGCGAGTCCAGCAGGGGTCACATGTGCAGGGGCAGCTGTGCCTGGTGTGAAGGCACATGCACATGGACAGCACATCGACCAATGTGTAGTCTGCCCACATCTATAGTCCATCATCATGCGGACATAGGAATTGTACACAGGGCAACACATCTTAGTGGGTGCACCCACCGTGACCAACAATGCGCAATCATCGACGTACCCGCCCTGTGCATGGCCCCCCACCCAACGGAGGCACATCCAGTGCCACCATCCCACACACACAAGCCTTCCACGGAACATGCTGTGTCCAATGGTCAGTACAGAGTCAGCGCCCATCTGGTGGATCCTGAACAGGAGACACATGCACACACATGATAGCTCCCACTATGTACGTCTGCCACCTGGCACGTGCAATGTAACCTCTCACCTGTGACGTGTGACTGCAAGCACACAGCCGTCTTGGCATGGGGCTGTCAATGTGGACACCTGTCAATGTTTCGGGAGGTGTGATCCGTACAGTGCTGTACATAGGGTGCAGTGCTGACACCTACTACTGTCTCATATCCCCTCGTGCCACAGGTCCCACTTGTTTTGGCCGCTCAGCCTGTGCCCACATCGTCGTCGTCGTGTGCCATACTCATCCAGCCTCGGAAGCAGTGCCATGCTCAGCAGACATTCATGTTGCCGTGGCGTTGCCGCTTGACGAATATGCAGTCAGTCCCCATCAGCACGCCCCGCAAGTCATTGGGGCCTAGATCACCATGTGCATGACCATGGCAGTGGTTTGCATCACTAGCCATTGCCATTGGTGGGAGACCTGTGTAAGTGTATTGTGGCCGTGCCGTCCCTGCTTGACAGCTGGGCTGTGACTCATGTGCTTGCTCAGTCATGTCAGTGATGTGAATGCGAAATTGCTATGTGTTGTGTTGCTCTGACATGTGTCCACTGCCATCTTCCCTAGGCGGAGACCGAACATTGACCGCCCATACCAATTGCTGGCGGACATGGAGGATACTGAGGTCATAAGGAAGTTTCGGCTGGACAGGCCAACCCTGCATCGACTGTGTGCCATGTTGGAACCCCATCTCCGTCCCCGCAGGGTGTATCCGACAGCATTCACCCCCACGGCTAAGGTGATGGCCACCATGCATTTCTTCGCCACTGGGTCATTCCAGCACACAGTGGGCAGTGGAGGAGGGATGTCCCAGCCCATGTTCAGCAAGGTGCTGAGGGATGTACTGGCAGCCATGATGCTGTACCGAAACAGGTACATCAGATTCCCCAGGGCTCGTGAATTGGCGGCAGTGAAGGGTGCATTCTATGCCCTTGGCAGGATCCCACACGTCGTTGGTGCCATTGATTGCACACATGTTGGCCTTGTTCCACCACAGGCCACTGAGCACCTGTACCACAACAGGAAGCACACGCACTCCCTGAATGTGCAAGTGGTGTGCCTTGCGGACATGGTGATAACCCACGTGTGTGCAAAGTTCCCAGGCTCGGCCCATGACGCACACGTAATGCGCAACAGCATCTTGCCACGACTGATGTCCAATCTGCAACAGGATCGTGGCTGTATTGTCGGTGAGTATGTGGAGTGGTGTAGCGTGCTGGTTGTGCGATGCTGTCCCCTGTCCAGTTGGAATAGCAACGGTTCTCTGTGTCCCTCACACCCAGGTGACTCTGCGTACCCGAATGGGGCATGGCTGCTCAGTCCATTGAGGAATCCTCGCACCCCAGCAGACGATCGCTACAATGAGGCACATGGGAGGACCAGACGTGTGGTCGAGCGTACCTTTGGCCTCCTCAAGTCCAGGTTCAGGTGCCTGGACCGCACCGGGAGTGCGCTGGCGTACTCCCCACAGAAGGTGTGCCAGATAGTGGTGGCGTGCTGCATGCTGCACAATCTGGCCATTCGGAAGCAGATCCCCCTCATTGTGGATGACGGAGATCAACCAGGGCCCCAGCCCGCAGACCAGGACAGCTCGAGTGAGGAGGACAGCGGAGAGGAGGAAGCTGGGAATGTGCGCCAGCAGCTCATCGCCCGCTACTTCACTTAACGGTGAGTGTCCATGTACGACGGCTGATGTGTCTGTATTTGTGCAGGTGTGTGTGTGCTGTGTCAGGGTGGCCTTTTGTTCACTGCGTGCTGTGTGTCAACGCTCCATGCCCAGGTTAGTATGCCACTGATGGTGGCTGTGGCATTGTGCCCTATTGCTCTGTGCGATGTGTGTACATTGCTTGTAGTTGTTGACATGTACTGTGTGATGGGTGTGTGACACACTCATTGAATGTGCTCCTGTTCTGTCTCCCACCCCTAGGTCCCTACAGGCCCTCCGGTTCCATTGCCATGCCACGCATCAGGTGCCGTTCCGCTCAAGGTGGCCGTTGTATTCCGTACAATTAAAACACAGGGCACAGACAGCAGTTTGTGGAAGAGGTGCATTTATTTCAAACTGTGACATGTGATTGTGTGTAAGGTGATGACAAAAGTGGTGCGTGCAGTGACAATGAGCTGTCGGTCATGGCTGCGTGATGCTCAGGGTGTACCCACTGGTTCTATGTCCATAGTCCAACACACACATGCCATACAGATGGCTGTGTGGAGTGGGATCGTAGTCCAAGTCAATGCAGTGGGTGGTCAAGGAAGGCTGGCTGGCTGCCTCACTTGCGTCTGGAGCGTGCGAAGTCCTCCCGGGAGATCTGTTTCCACTTCGGACGGCCCCTTCCACGTTTGCGAGGGGGGGTGCCTGCTTGCGACCTGCTGGTGGTTGAGGTGTGCTCACTGGCTGTGGACGCAGGGGAACTGGACACTGCTGCTCGACCCTGCGCCCCGGCAGGTGGTGGCGGAGGGGAGCTGCTGTCCCTGGCTGTGACCTCACCGCCACCACCAGCTGGCCCATGAGGTCCACGAGTTGGCCCATACGGGCGTCCATGGACCTCAGCACCCCCAGCACCTCACGCGTGTCTGTAGCTGACCTGGCCCATTGTCCTTGGGCCTCTTCATAGGCCCCAAGGACTCTGGCCATTTGAGGCAGGGCATGGCTAGCAGGGGAGGCTGGCGTTTCCCTGACCCTGCTCCTCCTACCAGTCCTGCTGCCACCGGCCTGCCCACTAGCCACATTGCTCACCACGGTCCTCACCCTGGCTCCCAGGGTGGATCCAGTCGTCCGGGCCACCACCTGCGCTGGGGCTGGGGCCAGCGAAGACGTGGTGGCGGTTGCGGCAGTGGTAGTGGCCGCAATGACCGTGGGTGTGGCCGCAATGACCGTGGGTGTGGCCGCAATGCCCGTGGGTGTGGCCGCAATGACCGTGGGTGTGGCCGCAACGACAGTGGCAGCAGGGGGCTGGGAATGTTCAGCAGCCCTGGATGATGGGTTGGTGGGTAGGAGGGGTCCTGGGGAGCGGCTGGGCCCTGCCACACTAGATGGGCCTGCTTGGTGGTCCGTGTCCGAAGAGGAGGACAGATCCTCCACATCCGTGTGTCCTCGTTGGGGGCTTGTAGGCTGGCTGTGCTGGCTGCTGTCTCCATCCCCAGCATCCAGCAGTTCGTCACCTGTGGAGAGAATGAGATTTGTTATTGTGTTGCACCTGGCGAAGTCTGTATTGGTTGTCTGACATTCTCCGTTCGTGCACTCTCGTGCACGTGTGTCCCGGAGGCGGGTGTGTGGCTGTACAATCTGTTGTTGTGTGTGCTTGGCAATGGGACTGTGTGCTGTGCACATGTGGCATGGGACGGATTGGCTATGCCGATGGGTGTGTTGCTGTGCTCCTACTTATTGTGACTCTGGTGTATGCGGGCTCCAGGCCCATCCTGGGTCTGGTTTGTACTTTGCTTTTGGGGTGCATATGGAACGCTTAGGAACGCATTTGGCAACATGGGGGTCATGCCCCAGGAACGCATTTGGGATGGAATATGCTTTTGGGGTGCAAATGGAACGCTTAGGAACGCATATGGCAACATGGGGGTCATGCCCCAGAAACGCATTTGGGATGGAATATGCTTTTGGGCTACATGCTGTGAGCCATGGGTGCCGAACGTGACATGTGTTGTGGCAGCATGACAGTGCATGGTCTGAGGTGTGTGCATGCCTGACATACCCTGCATATTTGCTGTCTGTTGTGATTACTGGACATGGCATTGGACGCATCGTTATGAGTGTGTGATGGTTGTGTGCCACCCGACGTATTGCAGTTGTCCCATCTCCTTGGTGTGCGTGCTGCCCTGTGCCATGTGCATCACTGCAGTGCTCGGGGGGTGTGGCCCATGTTGTGTGTTGTTGCTCACAGTGTGGCGTGTGCTTCATTGACTTCTGGCACATGGTTGGTCATGGGCATGTATCTTAGCGTGACTGCTGTATGTGTGGCAGCTGTGCGGATGACATGCCTTTCATGAGACTGGGGCTGACGGATGGGATGGATGGTATGTTGTATGTGCATGGTGTGTCTGTGTGTTTGATGGGTTCAGTGGTGTTCGTGTGCATTTATGTTGTTCCGCTCTGTTGCGTCTAGTGTTGTTTGTCTTACATAGGCGTAGTTGTGGGGTGTGTGGTTGACAGGCAGAATGGGCTACATGGACAGGACTTCAATGGTGTTTCGGTTGTGTGTGATGGGTTGCACAGTGGCTGCCGTGTGGTACTATATTCAGTGTGGCTTGTGCATGCAGACGTGGCTCCTTGGGTGTTGCTGTGTCTGTGATGGGTCATGTGGGGTGTGAGTCTGTGGTTCATGTCTGTGTGCACATTGTTCACTTGTTCGTGACAGTGGGCGGTGCTGCGTGTTCGTCTGCTACGTAACATGTCCCATGTGTTGGTCGTGTTACGGTCCTCATGCCTCCAGTAATCCAGCCCTGTCCAGTTTCCCACCTGCAGGTTGTTCGTGCGTGCACTGTACTGGATGCCACATGGTTCTAAGCGGGGGTGCTCCATGTTGCAGGTCTGTGGGGGTGGGGGCAGTGTTGTGGGTCGTGGTGATGGCTGGACACCCACTGACACCGATTGTTGTGGACCGTGATGTCTACCTTTCGGCTGTCGGTGTGCACTGCGGTGGCTGACACGTGGGTGTGGGGTGTGGGGGATGCTCCTCCTTGCTGTGCTGTGGGACTAGGGGCCTGGTGTGTGTTGTACTTGAGCTGTCCACCCTCCCACCCACTGTACTTTGTGTTCCTGCCACTTACCTGTTACTTGTCGGTTAGTGCAGCTATGGCGGACACATGGGTGTGGTGGGTGCTCGTTGTGGCGCTTCTGGCATACTTGGGGACCTGTTGGTGGTTACGTGGCTGGCTGAGTGTACACATGCCCCCACGTATCTTACAGTTGTTAGGTTTGGGCTGTGTGTGGTGGTGTCTGTTGCATGTGTGTGTGATGTGTTGTGTATTGTGTGCTGGACATGGGGGTGTTTGTCCCTGGGAGCTGTGGCATGGTGGTAGTGCATGTGAGTACATAGCGGTGTGCTGGTATACATTAGTTTGTACTTACCAGCCTCCACTCCCCCTGCTAATCCGGCGAGGATCTCCGGATGTATAATGACTCGCACCTTCTCCTCCCACGCTTTGAAGGTCTTGAAGAGCGCGGGATTCCCTCCGCCAGTGACGGCAGCCAGCTCTCTGTTCTTGCTCTCCTTCTTCTTGACCAGGCTCTTGACGTCATTCCACCGTTTGTTGATTTCAACTCTGTTCCTGGGCAGGGTCCCGACTGCATTGACCTGGTCTACGATCCGGTTCCACATTCTGTTTCTGGTGGCTAGTGGTGTGTGCTGGACCAGGTTCCCATAGATTTGTGGGTGCACCTTGATAATCTCGTCGACCATGACCGTCAGCTCAATGGGCGTGAACTTGGGCATTCTTTGTGGTGCCATGGTGTTTGTGGTGCTGGTGCGGTGTGTGTTGTGTAATGTGCAGGGGGTTTGTGGTGCCGGTGTTTGGTGGTGGTGGTGGTGGTGGTTGTGATGTGTGCGTTTCTGTGGTGTGCTGCTGTCCTTGCTGTGTCACTGTGTCCTCTCCTCTCCTCTCTAGTTTGCAATGTTGCAAGGGGTTGTGGTCTGTGGGAGTGCTGCTTTTGTACTTACCTATGTGGGTGTGTCCTCATGGTCTGTTGTTTTCAGGTGTGTTGTGTCTGGTGTTCTGGCCTTTGTATTTTTTGTTTGTCCAGGGGGGTGTTTTCGGGATGTGTACTGTGCTTGTGTATTTGTGCGTGCCTTGCTGTGTGGACTTGTTGGCCATGTTGTGTGCGATTGTTTTTGTCAGCGGATGGTTTCTGTGCAGGGACGTGGGCGCCATGGCTTCTGCCGTGTCAATTCTCATCGGCGTTGTTTGCGCTGGCGGGCGGTATATTTGTGGTTTACCCGCGCTCATGGCGGTGCGATCGTAATTTCATGTGCGGTGTGTCGGCCGTGAGGGCGGGCGGTTTTGTGTTGTCGTGCGTGTTTCCGTCCGTGGCGGGCGGTTTGACTCCGACTCGGACGAGGGCGGGCGGTATCTTGTGTGGTTTTCCGCCGATGGCGGTTTTCGGTTTGTGTACTCGTAATGGCGTGGTCGGTGTTCAGACGGTGTGTGCGGGCGGATTTTTGCCGCTTTCATGCCTGGCGGATTTTTTCACGCCCGGTATCGTAATGGGCCTTTAAGATCCTTCCCCTGATAGTGTTTCAATTATCCACGCTACCCATTGTGATCCTGGAAAAGTTTGTTAAAACTTTAGAAGATTCATTTAGGTTATTTTTGTGGGAAAAACAATCCCCTCATATCTGTATTGAAAGGCTTGTTATCACTAAAGTCAAAGGAGGACCGACCGTACTCAATTTGCAGCTCTATTACCACGTTAATTTTTTGATGCTCAGCCCTAGGTTGTTTACAAGAGGCTACTCCAGATTTGATCATTTTTTGGGGGATTTTATGGTAGAGAACTTCTCTTTCTCTTATCCCCTGTTATGTTACAACCTGTGTTTAACCCTAAATTGGTGAGGTATCAAATGATGCCAATATACTCTACATGATTTCTTAAACTACTTAATTTTCTGTCCATACGCAGTGAGAATGCATTAACCCCAGTAGATTCCTTTTTTTAAGAAGTCTTTATTTCAAGATTTTAACATATGTTCCAAGCAAAAAAAGGTACATCAATTATAACCCCCACACCATCCAAACTATAACCCTCCCCCACCCATCCCTCCCGCCCCTGATCCAAAGCTTGTTGCCGTTGGCAAAATTTTTATTTTTATTTTTTGCTCTATACATCTTCCGGAATAGTAAATAAGACAGAAATCATACAGAAAAAATACACAAAAGTAAGTAAGTAATATGGCAATAGATTCATTCACCCAGTGTGTTAAACCCCATGACCCATGCTACCCATGCTACGTCCATCAACCCTGTTAATCCATCTGCTATGGGGAGCCCAGATTTTGGATCCTTTTTTCCGAGCCCTGTGCCCCCTACGTTCATACACCACCATCTCCCAGCAGTATACTGTGAGTAATTTACCCAGCCACCTAGATATCCGTGCAGGCGTAATATATCAATTGTGCCATGTCTTAAAGCACTGAACCTGGAGATTAGCCGCAATAAACTGACTGACCCAGAAGGAGCGAGTCCTCGCATTCACCTGTTCCCGCCTGCAGGAGGTCCTGCCACCGGTTTGTGTGTTTTATAAGATCATCTCCCATTTCATTATTTAACAGCTTGTATATTATAGTCAGTGTTAGCTGGGATCTAAACAATATGTCTAGTAAGGGGACCTTGGGAAAGCCTACCGATCTTCCTGATGTTTTAGCAAGGAAGTCCCTTATTTGTAGATATTTAAAAAAATGATTATTCCCCAGCCCATATTTTTCTTTAATTCTATCGAACGTATATATCGCTCCCTCCTCGACAAGATCACCAATTTTCCTTGCTCCCCTCTCATCCCAGCATTTTATATAACCATCGTGAAATATCATTGGGAGTAAATTGTTATTGAGCAGGGGGGTGTATCTATGTACTCTTTTAAGGCCCAGTTTCTTTCGAAGAGCAGTCCAAACCTTAAAAGCACCAATAAAAATCTTAAATCTAACCCTCTTAAAATATGCGAAGTCGATATGGCGCATAAAACAGCCTCTAGCTTCTATTCCAAATATTAATTCATATATGGATACATTAGTATCCTCCCCCGGTTCAGCCAGTTCCCTACCCAGAAGGCCTGCCATCTGCTGAATAGTCGTTGCCCAATAATAAAGTTGGAAATTAGGAACTGCCCACCCCCCCAACCTCTCGGGAGAGTCATAAATTTTAGAGCTCTTCGAGGGCGTTGACCGGCCCATAAGAACCTCGAAATCATCTGATTCAGGACTTGGAACCAGGACTTATCAATTTCGACGGGTATGGCCCTAAATAGGTATAATATTTTTGGCAGGAATATCATTTTAATAACGTTGGCCCTCCCCATTTATGTGAGGTGTAAGTTATTTATTCTTGCAAAGTCTGTTTTGAATTTCTGAAGTAATGGTCTCAAATTTAATCCGCAAATTTCCTCTACGTTGGCCGTAACCTCAATCCCTAAATATCTTGCATGCCGCATAACTCGTTCATCTTCCAGTTCTACCTTATCATTCATCACGGTTTGGGTTTTGTCACGGTTAAGCTGGTACCCCGAGACACCGCCAAAATGGCTTGCCTCCCATTCAATTTCTAAAAGGGCCTCCCCCGGACTAGGTGTGATTATGGCCAGATCATCAGCATAGGTCAAAATGTTTGTGTTTCCTCCCTTAGTGTATACAGCCCGGATCTCTTCAGTCCCTTCTATCTTCCTAATTAGTGGGTCGATATATAAGGTGAACAGTAGGGGGGAACAAGGACAGCCCTGTCGAGTACCACGTGAAATCTTAATTATATCAGAGGTGCTGCACATCAAAGCTATTCTCGCAAAAAGTTCACGGTACATGGTCTGAATTGCACCAATAAACCCTTTGCCCAGGCCTTTTCTCTCCATAATTGCCCATAAAAAAGGCCAGGAGACCCTATCGAAGGCCTTTTCTCCATCTACTAATATTAAAGCCATAGGGTCTCCAGAAACCTTAGAGTAGTCAAAAAGGGCAATGATTCTGCGAATATGGTCAGTTGTGCCCTGTCCCGGGATGAATCCATGTTGAAGAGGGGAAACCAGTTTCTTAATGACTGCGGCCAGTCTAATAGCTAAGATTTTCGCATATATCTTAATATCGCTGATAACCAGTGTAATTGGTCGGTATGATCACAATTAATTAATGGGTTTCCCCTTTTTCGGAAACACGATGATGTTAGCCGATTTCCAGGATTCGGGAGCTTCCTCCCCTGCCTGTGCTCTTAAGAAAATCTCTTGCATAAGTTTCAATAGAAAAGGAGCGAGTTTTTTATAAAATTCCCCTGGAATTAAGTCCGTGCCTACTGCCTTCCCCGATGGTATGGACCCGATTGCCTTACTTAACTCCTCCTCCTTTATAGGTGCTTCTAGACTTTCTCTCTCCTCAGGGGAAAGCTGCTCCACAGTCAAACACTGTAGATATTCTTCTATTGCTGTATCCCCTGCTTGAGTATCTTCCGTATACAGCCTTTGATAGAAATTTTGAAACGCGGAGCTAACTGCCGCAGGTTCTGTAGCTAAGCCATTGCTTGAATCTTTGATTTCGGTGATTCTGCCCTGAACTAACTTCTCCCTGGTGCGGACTGCTAACATATGGCCTACTTCTTCGTTGCTTTCATATACCTTGCTGCGCCAGGCCATAAATCTTGCTGCGGATTTCTTGGCTGAAATTTCTATAATTGCTGATTTTGCAATCAAAACTGCCAATTGTGCTGCCTCCGAGTCTCCCCCTTCGGCTAATACTTCTATCAGATGAGTCTCGGCGATTGCCAGTTCCCCATATAGAGTTTGTAGATGCTCCTTCTCCTTTTTTTGACTCGCCCACCCATACTTAGAGGTCTCCCCCCGAATACTAGCTTAAAGGGAATCCCATACCACATCTATGTTAGCACTCCCCACATTCTCATCAATGAACCTAGGTAACCAGTTCTTCATAAGCTGGATATATCCCTCGTCGCTGAGCAAAGCCCTATTAGACGTCCAGCGTGCCGCCGGAGGGGATTTAGTGTGGAAACTTAGCTCCAAATCTAGAGGGTTATGATCAGACATGACTCTAGGAAATTTAAATATTTTGCAGTACTGCATCAGCTCCTGCGACACGACAAAGTAATCTAGTCTAGCATGTACTTGGTGTGGTGCTGAGAAATATGTGTAACCCGGGTTGTTAGGTTCTTGCCTTGCCCAAACATCCGACAGCCCATGTAGTTGGCACAGCTGTGATAAAGATCTAAAAACTTTGGGTTTACGACCTTGATATGCCCCCCCGCATTTGTATCTTTTTGACAGTTTATATTGATATTAAAGTCCCCACATATTATTAGCAGAAGAGGCCAGCCTACCAGCTCTATGCTAAGCCAATCAAACAAAGCCGGATCTTCGAGAACCGAGCCATCTCCCTAATTTATCTGAGCTCGTCCATGGAAACCTAGCTATCCCCTTCCGTGCCATAACTGACTGACACCCCTCTAGTCCTTGTTCCTTGTGTAGTGCTGGAAATTAATTGAAAACCAGATAGCTCCAAGGCCTCCCGTCTGCCTACTTCGATGTGTGTCTCCTGAAGGCAAAGAATATCAGCTTTCAGAAATTGAAAAGGAACACCCACCCTGCATTTTTTTTTAGGATTATTCAAACCTCAGATATTAATAGATGGTATTTTAAGCTTGCCCATTTAAAAAAAAAAAAACACATAAGAAAGAGAAAATTAAAAAAGGAAAATAAAGTTTTATAGTTGCTATAATTGCCACAAAAGCTGCAAAAGCCCTCCTTTGGATCCCCCCCCACCCTCCCACAGCTCTTCAAATAGGCAAGAAAGGTCCATGGACCCTTGTGATGCCTCCTGTGTCCTGCTGTGCCCCCCGGCAGCCCCACCTCTAAATTTAGAACGAAAAAAGATGAAAAGAACCCAGTGAATGAGTATTAACCCCTACGCAGAGAGATCCTGGAAAAAAAAACCATAGTAAAAGGAGAGAGAGAGAATAAAGATAAAACCCCCAACAGGAAGCTCGCTGCCGATCAGAGGCCTAAAGAAGCAGCCTTATACCGACCCCAGTCATCTTGCTGTGGGTGAAAGACAAAGCATTACCATTATGCTGTAACTTTTTTTGCATGAAATTTACTGCAAGTACTCCTGGGCCTGTATCTCTGAAGTGAACACCCTGGCAATACCATTACAAATGACCTTAAGTTGAGCGGGGCTCATTAAGAAAACCTTGCAACCCAGTTTCTGGAAGGGAGTGATTAGCTGACGAAGCCTCCATCTCCTTTCCACTGTAACGTGGCAGAAATCCAGCCTTATAAAGACGGAGTGCCCTTCGGCCGACTGTCTAGCATTGGGTCTGGCCTTCTCAAAAACTGCCTGGCGTAGGAGAAAGTTACCAAAGAATATAAGGATAGCCCTAGGTTTTACACTCTCCCCCCCTCTTTTTCATCATCAGAGGGAATCGATGTACCCTCTGTTCCTCCGCCTCCCAATTCCAGTGAGCTAGCTCAGGAAATGCCCCCTTGAATAGCCGAAGAACAAAACCACGTATATCATTCCTCTCAGCATTTTCTTCAATGCCCAAAAGTCTCAGATTAGGCTGCCATTGTCGGTTTTCGAAATCTTCTATTTTCCATAGTACATCCATAATTCTGGCTTCATTAGCCGCTGCTTGCTGGCCCCTATCCACGGCGCCAGCCTCAAGAACCACAATTCGCTCTTCCAGTGCAGTGGTGCGTTCAGCTATTTCTGAGCAAGTTTTATTGACTTTACGGATGGCACCCTGGAGCTTCTTCATCGCCATATGAGCCCTCTTATGTTCTTGGTGAGCTTCTACCTGCATCTGCTTTAGTGTTGCATAAATTAGCCCCATGGATGGAAGGGTTTCTGTACTAGTTTTGGACTCTGAAAATAGTTTCGAGGCATCAAGCTGTATTCCAGTCTCATCTATCCCCTCCGTCTCCATCCCAAAATGAGTAGTAGAATAATCCCATTTCATCTGATTCGCCTGGCTGTGGTCAGAGTCTGAACCTTTGCTTTTCCATCTGGTACTTCTCTTCGTGCGATTGGGTACGCGTCTCTGTGTGTCGAGTCTTGAGGGAGAGGTGCCGCTGTCTTCTGAGTCTATACCTTCCATTTCACTAGTGTTAGTAATTTCTGATTCATCAGTGAGAGAGTAAAATTTGTCCCCTTCTGGAGTCCCTGCAATTTTACCAGGTATATGTGAAAAAACTGAGGCACTTGACTCTTGGGGACTCTGAATATCAAGCTCTCCTTGTAGTGTTGTAACATCTTCTGTCCCCTGCCTTATTTCTCCCGTCACAGCCCCCATGCCCGGCCCAAGAAGCAGGCAATTAGAATCAATCATTTTTGCCGTTTTAGCTGTTTTAGATATTTTAATGTCCGCATTACCCTCTTGTGGAGTCTCAGGGGGCTGCCTACCTTCAATCGTCCCTTTATCCTCAGTTATCTGCCCTTCAGCCCTCTCGAAATCCTTGGTTACTTTGGTAGCCAGGCTGCCTCTGTCCTTGCTTGTAGTTTTCCTTTTATTGCCGCCGGGTCCACGGCCTGCGAACATCCCAGGCACAGTAGGCTGTTTGGGCCTGGTTGCCGGGTCGACGGGACGCTGCACGCCGTTGTGCTTCCTGCCGCTGCTCTCCTCCTCCTCGTGGCTGGCCGTGTGAATGGCGTCTCTACTCTTGCCATCTGGTAGCGTGAGAGTTTTCCTGGCGGACGGCACCCCCTTCGCTCCTCCTGCAGCACCGGCTTCCTGCAACAGTGGTTTCTGTTTAGGGGGCATCTTGGTGGATCCCCAGCCCTATACAGCCCTCCAACCTAGCGCCAACAGAGACAGAGGGGCCGATTCCGATCTCGGTCGGAGGCGCACCCAATAGCATTCGGTCGGGAAAAAAGCCATGCGAAAGCCTGTTTCCCGACCGATCCGTACAGCACACCGAACGAGTAAGTACGATGCGCACAACAGCAAAGAATCCGGCCGAGCCGTACTCACCCAAACCACGTCCTGTTCCCCGACCGAGGCGAATCCGGAAACGCCGAATCGAGTCGCACGGAAGGAAAAATGCAGCCCCGTCCGGCCAAACAAGTACGATGCGCTTTCCGTACGCGCCGAACCCGTCGCTACGCACGGCACGTCAAAGCATCCGGGAGAGGCGCACATAAGCTCCGATTCGCGCCACAACACGATCCACGGCTCCGAGACGAACACGCCAGCGACGAGGACGAGGCGAAGCGACGAGGACGACGCGAAGCGACGAGGACGACGCGAAGCAACGAGAAGGACGAACGACACGAACCAACCATGAATCCCTTCGTCCCGATCATACCAATATTCTACATTTACTACCGGAACAGGCACGGACGCTTACGGCGCAGAAGGTAAGCCAGACACCAACCACAAAACACATACAACACGTACACGACACATCACACACACACAGAGGGATGCAGAATATACTTACACCAGCAACAGCAGCACCATAGAGCGGGATGCCCATCACCAATGCCACATATGCACACAGGGGCCTGAATGCGCACCACCACCCCTACCCAGGGGGGCAGGATGCCTACCACTACTACCACCCTTAGCCAGGGGGCTGGATGCCTACCACTACTACCACCCTCACCCAGGGGGGCTGGATGCCTACCACTACTACCACCCTCACCCAGGGGGGCTGGATGCCTACCACTACTACCACCCTCACCCAGGGGGGCTGGATGCCTACCACTACTACCACCCTCAGCCAGGGGGGCTGGATGCCTACCACCACCCTTAGCCAGGGGGCTGGATGCCTACCACTACTACCACCCTCACCCAGGGGGCTGGATGCCTACCACTACTACCACCCTTAGCCAGGGGGACTGGATGCCTACCACTACTACCACCCTTAGCCAGGGGGGCTGGATGCCTACCACTACTACCACCCTTAGCCAGGGGGGCTGGATGCCTACCACTACTACCACCCTCACCCAGGGGGGCTGGATGCCTACCACTACTACCACCCTCACCCAGGGGGGCTGGATGCCTACCACTACTACCACCCTCAGCCAGGGGGGCTGGATGCCTACCACTACTACCACCCTCACCCAGGGGGGCTGGATGCCTACCACCACTACCACCCTCACCCAGGGGGGCTGGATGCCTACCACTACTACCACCCTTAGCCAGGGGGGCTGGATGCCTACCACCACTACCACCCTCACCCAGGGGGGCTGGATGCCTACCACTACTACCACCCTTAGCCAGGGGGGCTGGATGCCTACCACTACTACCACCCTCACCCAGGGGGGCTGGATGCCTACCACCACCCTTAGCCAGGGGGCTGGATGCCTACCACTACTTCCACCCTCACCCAGGGGGGCTGGATGCCTACCACCACCCTTAGCCAGGGGGGCTGGATGCCTACCACTGCTACCACCCTTAGCCAGGGGGCTGGATGCCTACCACTACTACCACCCTCACCCAGGGGGGCTGGATGCCTACCACCACCCTTAGCCAGGGGGCTGGATGCCTACCACTACTACCACCCTTAGCCAGGGGGGCTGGATGCCTACCACCACCCTTAGCCAGGGGGGCTGGATGCCTACCACTACTACCACCCTCACCCAGGGGGGCTGGATGCCTACCACCAACCTTAGCCAGGGGGCTGGATGCCTACCACTACTACCACCCTTAGCCAGGGGGCTGGATGCCTACCACTACTACCACCTTCACCCAGGGGGGCTGGATGCCTACCACCACCCTTAGCCAGGGGGGGCTGGATGCCTACCACTACTACCACCCTTAGCCAGGGGGGGCTGGATGCCTACCACTACTACCACCCTTACCCAGGGGGGGCTGGATGCCTACCACTACTACCACCCTCACCCAGGGGGGGCTGGATGCCTACCACCACCCTTAGCCAGGGGGGGCTGGATGCCTACCACTAGTACCACCCTCACCCAGGGGGTGCTGGATGCCTACCACCACTACCACCCTCACCCAGGGGGGCTGGATGCCTACCACTACTACCACCCTTAGCCAGGGGGGGCTGGATGCCTACCACTACTACCACCCCCACTCATAGGATGGACAATGCATGACACAACCAGCACACCACAACCTAGGGAATGCAAGAAGAAGACATCCCCCCAACACCATGACAAGCGTGTGTAGACTGTGTCAAATGCCTACAACACCGAACATGACTTTGAACATACAATGTGACCCCCTAGCACATGTGCCACACATATATGTGTGTGGCACTCACAATGCAAGCAGGCCATGACCATTGTGGCAATGGGGTCCAAACCCCCATCATCACAGTGACCAAAATGTAAGTGTGGGGTCCATAGCTGAAGCACATTTTGAACATTGTGGCAATGGGGTCTAAACCCCCATCACCACAGTGACCAAAAGGTAAGTGTGGGGTCCATAGCTGAAGCACATTTTGAACATTGTGGCAATGGGGTCCAAACCCCCATCATCACAGTGACCAAAATGTAAGTGTGGGGTCCATAGCTGAAGCACATTTTGAACATTGTGGCAATGGGGTCCAAACCCCCATCATCACAGTGACCAAAATGTAAGTGTGGGGTCCATAGCTGAAGCACATTTTGAACATTGTGGCAATGGGGTCCAAACCCCAATCATCACAGTGACCAAAATGTAAGTGTGGGGTCCATAGCTGAAGCACATTTTGAACATTGTGGCAATGGGGTCTAAACCCCCATCATCACAGTGACCAAAAGGTAAGTGTGGGGTCCATAGCTGAAGCACATTTTGAACATTGTGGCAATGGGTCCAAACCCCCATCATCACAGTGACCAAAATGTAAGTGTGGGGTCCATAGCTGAAGCACACTTTGAACATTGTGGCAATGGGGTCCAAACCCCCATCATCACAGTGACCAAAAGGTAAGTGTTGACAAAGAAAGAGGTGCAACTGCCAAACTGCATGGATGATTCCTGGTCACAGAACAACAAACACATCAGTGGCAAAGTAGTGTATGTGTCCCATTGCAACATAAATTGGGGGAGCCAAATACTGCAGTGCAAATAAGACATACCTTTGGCCATGTGCAGACAAACAACACCCATGGGGGCTGACACCGTCAACAATCATCAATGACACAATGACAGAAGTGACCATCAGAATGCAGACCCACATATTTGCACCAATGGGCACACAAATGCATATACCCTGTGGAGACTGCAGATGTGAGGTGAACAGATACCATACCATGGCAGCAATGGGACACACAAACCATGATCATTGTGCTGACCGATGACCTAGGAGTCCCAGGGACAGCAGGGGAAACCCACCAAACTACATACAGCCAATGGCACACCGAAGATATGCCAATGCAGTGGTGCAGATGCACAAACACAAACAGGCAGACCCACACTGCACATCATACACAACAGGTGAGGGGGGTGCCAGTGTCCCCAGGCAACCACACAACACATGAGGAGACCTGAATACCACTCATACAGATGTGCATACAGTGCCACACAAAGGTAACTCATGGATCCAAATCCCCTATGTGGGCAAGCAGGCATTGTCAGATGAGAGGGAGCACAAATCACACATGTCACACAGGCACGTAGGGACAGCAACTGACACAGCAAGACACAGACACACCACAGCACCACCCCCAGAGCCCCCACAATGTGGTGACCCTGGGCTGCATTACAATCCCACTGTGATGACAAAGCTAAATGTGGTTCACACTGTGAACCACAGTCATGTGTCCTGAGCAACTAACTACCATCACACCTACACAAGCACAAATCAAACAGCATGGCCAGTAAGCCAAGGCCAACATGGAGGCAGGGGCCTAGCCGGGCAACAACTCTCATCTGCACACACTCAACACCACACCCCTCGACCTCCAACAATGTGCAGCAGTGAAGCACACATGCACTGGTGACATTGCACATGCACCCATGACTATTCCAGGGTGGTGGGTGGGAACCAAGGTGCAGAAACACATCACACATGGCCACTCAACAAGACTCCTGAATGTCTGACACACTGCACACTACGCTGTACATGGACATGACGGCAATACCACACCAACCAATGGGATCCCAGCCACAGTCACACACCAATGAAGAAGCCAAGGTCACCCACAAAGAACACACATAGACAACAACCAACATTGCAGCCCGGACCCTGAGGGGTGCCAGCAGTCACACACACAACGTGTCACAATCACTGAAAGATAACACAAACTGGAAATCACATGACAGGGGCAAACAACAAGTGCCAAGGGGAAACCTGACTGTGACCCATCTGCGTCTGCACACAAACTCAGCCCTGACAGCAAACACACCTATGGGTGACACCCTGATGACCAGTAATGTGCCATGCACCCACATCACAGAGAACCCAGGGCGAAGACTTTGGGGGAACATAGGTCAACTCAGCTAGCATCACAAACAGGTACAACACTAGGGATCACAGCATGCACAGCTAAACGGAAGTGAACACACAGACATGCACATACAACACACACCTTGGGCGCAGGCAATGTCACAGGAGTACAGACTGCCATGAGGGGACTACACTCCTGTGTGAGGAAAGCTGTGCCATATGTTGCCTCAGTAGGGCCCCATCATGTCAGCTGAGCACTTGGTCACACAATCAACAATTAGCACCAAATGAGGGCTCCCGTAACATCAGCCTGGTCATGGAAGTGCCAACGGAATCATCAGCACAGATCCAACACACTTGTATAGCAATGTTGCACTGACAACACAGATGAGTCCTTCCCCATTGATGCCCAAACCTGCATGTCCACTGGAGATGGCCACACGGTCAGGGAAGTAGACGAATTGAACAATGGCAGGCACAACAGATGTGCAGGGGTGGAAGCCACAGATGTGAAATTGCTAATGTAAGTAGGAAATCCCATTGCCAAATACTGAACACATGACACCCTCAGATGCTGCTATGGATGACATGGATACACCACAGGATAGGACACATTCCCCTGGACCACATGGGTTCCTGCACAGTAACACTTCATTATCATGAGACCAAATATCACCATCACTGCAGCAAGGGCATGGTTAGCATCATCAACATCATGTACATCAGAAGCAAAAGCACTAGAGAACAGAAAGTTGCTTTATTCAGCATATGTGGCATTAAAAGTAGAAGTCCAGTAGAAAATTAACAAAGGCCAATGGCCAGTCCATCAACAAAGTCACAAGTGGGTGACAGTGGCAGATGTCACCCTACACATGCCTGCACAAAACCAGGGACAATCCACTAGGAGGGGCAACCGGGGGGGTAGGCCAGGCACCGCAGGGACAGGATCAGGGCTCACCAGGAGGAAGCAGGGAAGGGGTGGTGGGTGCTGGAGAGCCACTGACAACTGCAGTGGAGGTGTCGACATGGTGTGTGCCGGCACAACTGGGGGGCATGGCTCAGATGTTGTGGGTGCCGGCACGACTGCAGTGGACCCTGCAGATGGAGTGGACAGGTCCGCCACTGCAGTGCCCAAGTCAGACAGGGTGGTAGTGGACTCCACTGCAGTGCCTACCACCAGGGGAGGAGAATGGGGAACAGGCAAGGTGGGCTGGACAGAGGGGGAGGACACCCTCACCACATCAGTGGCACAGACAAGCGCAGCGGGGGTGTGGTGCCGGGAGAGCAAGTGGCAGGGGAGAAGGCCGGATCCTCTTGGGGATGGTATATCTGTGGGTGGGGGAACCTGGGGAAGGGTGTGGTGGGGGCACCTGTGGAGTGGGGGCCTGAGGGATGGAGGAAGGAGACCTGGTGCTTGAGCTGCAGGGCGGCGGCGGGGTCTTGCTCTTACCACTCCGGGGGACTTGCGGGTGGGGGCCTCAGTCTGTCTGCACCTGGGGGAGGGTGTCCCGGGGCGAGGGCACTCTGCTCCATGTGGGGGGCTTCCTCTTCCCCCTGGATGCTGGAGCAGCTGGATCGGAGGGGAAGAGGCCGAGGTCACTGAGGAAGAGGCGCTGGGTCTTTGGGGTTGCAGGTGAGGCAAGGGAGGGTGCTTTGGAGGGAGAGGCAACTGAGGACTGCACAGTGCCCGTGGATGCGTGTGTGTGTACCAGGGCCCCATCCCCTGTGAGTCTGGTTTCAGTCCCCTGACTGTGCGTGCGTGTGCGTTTTGTTTGTGGCGTGTGTGTCTGTGTGCTGGACATGTGTGCGCTGGTGTGTGCCTGTGCCGGTGTGTGTGTGCTTGGGACGGGTAAGGTGCTGGGGAGTGTGGATGGAGCAGAGGCAGGAGGGGTGAGGGACTGTCTGAGGAAGGACACTGCTGCTGTCAGGGAGGAGTCCATGGACGTATTGCCCCTCTGTAGGTCAGACATGCCCGATGAGATGCCCTCCATGAACGACACCAGCTGAGTCAACAGAGCGGTGTGCGCATGGAGGACACTCAGCATGGCTGTCTGCCCTACATGGAGCTGGCGAAGGAGGTACACAGACTCCTCACTCAGGGCAGCAGGGGACACAGGGGCAGGGGTGCGGTGCCTGGCCCAAAGGAGACATGCTCCCGAACATGGGAGCCTCCACGGACCTGGGGAATGGGAGCCGATGGGAGGGCGGTGGTGGTGCTGGTGGTGGCGGGGACAGCAACACTAGCTGGGGTGTGGTGGCTGCTGACACCCGCCTCCATAAGGGAGTCATCCTCCGAGTTGCTCTGGTCCTCAGCTGAGGTGGATGGTGCTGAGGACTCCTCGGTGTGGCTCCCCTCGCCCTCCGTGCCACTGGGTCCCTCCGACCACTCCTCGGCTGCTGACCCAGTCTGGCTCTCTGGCTCCTCCTGGTCCGTGGAGCTGTCCCCTTCCGTGGCCGTGGATGTATCTGCAAACAATGGGGAAACAGACAGACATCAGTCACCTGCACCAAACGCACACACCACTGTGAGCACAGCACATTACAGAGCAAGCCCTGGCATCATTAGTTGTACATTGCTAAAAGTGCCCTAACTGAACAGTAGAAGCCAATTGTCAGTCTGATGCCAAGCATGGCACTCACATCCCACATGGCCTTGCACCCATCTGTCTGGTGTCTGTTGGATTGCAACACCCCAGTGTGGACACATGCACCAAGTACACAGTAGTTGGACAGTGCAGAGGACACGGTGTGGCATGTGGACATGCACACATCACAGCTCTTGCCACTGAGTCAGTACAGGTTTCCGGATGAAAGGGATGCCCAGAGTCAAATAGGAAATGCATGTGATGCATACCAGCGACAGACACCATGATGCACCCATGTCCTGATAGCCATCGCCACAATGGTGTGCATGTAGCACATGTCACTCCCCTGCAGGACCACCAATAAGTTGACACATGCCATGGCAGAGGCATGACTGCTAAGTCATACATCACTGTCTCAGTGATGTATGACTTGGCAGCCAGACAACAACACTATGCACTGTGTCACAATAGTAGGTCATGGGGAATGCAAGTCCTGGAGCTGCACAAGTGCACATGTACATCCCCACACAACACATCATCTTAACCCTCATCTGTCCAGGTCATACCTATTGGACATATGGGAGACCTGTGACACTACCCTCTGAACCTGAGCCCCTCACAATCTGCTGTGAATGGGGAACAGCTGCCTGAACTTCACATTCGCATACCCCAGTCTGCACGGGCAGCTGATCAAACACCTATGTGACACACAAGTATCGTCTCCTATGGTCACATCTCCAGGGGCATGCTGAGCCCCTACCAAGAAACACCCCAGCAGTCCTGGCAACTAATCCACAGCACACTGACACAGAGGCAGACACCTGAGGGGTCAAATCACTGCGCACAATGTGTCAGCTGATACACGGGAGTGGGAGTACAGAGTGCATTGCATGGCCTGGAGTAGGCATGACTGTCCTGCTCCACATGAATGAGGGATGAGCCCTGGACAGTGGATAGCTGGCTATGTATGTGTGACACACCTAATCTGCACACTCCTGGGGCCCAAACATTGTTCCCACCCGCTGCATGGGCGTGTGCCACATACCCCAGGCACATGTGGTGGCTCAGCTCAGCAAGTGGACCGCATATCAAAGCAACACGCAGATTACATGTCCGAACACAGGCGTTGTGTGAACAATGGACCCACCCATGACGCCCACAACAGAGTTAGGGAAACAGATGCTGTCCCCCACCTTTAGTGAAGCAAACTGCAAGGACACAGTCCCAAGTGACACAATTCCCTAAATGTAAGGGCCACACTTGGGTATCAGATGAGCAGTGGGCAGTGCACAATAGAGGGACATGGCTCCTGGACAACATGACTGCTGCACTGTGGCAGTTGAACCAGGCCAGAGGAGGGCACAAAGCATGTAATACAGAGTTCACAGTGCAGTCTTTGACTCACCCCTCCTTGCTGCTGTCTGGCCTTCAGCTGCCCATCCAGGTCTGGAAACACCACCGCCAGGATCTGGAGCATGTGGGGGTCAGGGTCCTTGTTCCGCCCCTCCTGCGAGGAGGCGACAGCTTCAGCTGGACCCGTGCAATCCTCCGGGTCCAGCCCCGAAGGTCCTGCCACCTCTTCTGGCAGTTGCGGATCCGGCGCTTGTAGACCCCCACGGACCGGACGGCCCGGACGATATCCTTCCAGATCTCCTGCTTCCGATGGGCATTAACCTGTCAGGATGACAAAGTGAAAAGGCCATTACTACACATGCAACATATCCGTGCATGACACAGTTGTATATACATGTCTCAGTCACAGGGGCACATGATGTACACAGGCAGTGCAAAGCTGCCCATGGACAGTTTGCCAGACGTCACTACATGGTATCATTGCATGGGAAGTAAAACCTTGTTCAAATGCACTGTCACTGCACCATACCTGTCCAGTGCATGTCACTACACACTATGGGGGGTGACAACTACTCAGTGAGCCTGCTAGCCAGTGGCGTGCAGACTTTCAGCCTTGCTAGTCAGACAATATGCACATTCAGAAAGGCAGTGCACAGAACACTCACCTGCTCCCCTGGTGTCCCATACAGCTTGCTGTACTGTGGAAGTAGGCTGTCCAGCAGGGCCTGGTTCTCCTCAAGGCTGAAGGCTGGGGCTCTCTCCACAGTACGTGCCATTGCAGGGTCCAGAGGGGCAGAGACAGCAGCAGTGCAGTGGCAGATGGCGTCCTGGAGCATGTAGTGCAGGCAAGTGAGCTCTCAGGGGAACAGCCAGCAATATATATGTGCTGGAGAGGCAGATACTGTCCCTTGTGTCCAAAGTGATAGGTCCAAGTCATTTGCATCTTCTGAATCTGGCCAATCCATGGAATAGCAGCACCAAAACACGCCCACAGCATCCTTCAAATCTTCAACTTCATGACATACATGATTTTGCAACATTGTTGTGGGTGACCAACTGATTTTCCAGCAACCGACTCGTTCGAAATTCGAAAACGCATCCGTTGCCAGGCAAGCCCATTGTCAATGGGTGCGCACCGATCGGTCCATTGCGGTACAACGCGTACAGGGGTACAACGCGTACCCGCACACATTGAATGCAATGGGCCGGCCAGGGGCACCGATCGGTCCATTGCGGTACAACGCATACAGGGGTACAACGCGTACCCGCACACATTGAATGCAATGGGCCGGCCGGGGGCACCGATCGGTCCTTTGCAGTACAACGCGTACAGGGGTACAACGCGTACCCGCACACATTGAATGCAATGGGCCGGCCGGGGGCACCGATCGGTCCTTTGCCATACAACGCGTACAGGGGTACAACGCGTACCCGCACACATTGAATGCAATGGGCCGGCCGGGGGCACCGATCGGTCCATTGCGGTACAACGCGTACAGGGGTACAACGCGTACCGCACACATTGAATGCAATGGGCCGGCCGGGGCACCGATCGGTCCATTGCAGTACAACGCGGTACAGGGTACAACGCGTACCCGCACTCATTGAATGCAATGGGCCGGCCGGGGGCACCGATCGGTCCATTGCAGTACAACGCGTACAGGGGTACAACACGTACCGCACACATTGAATGCAATGGGCCGGCCGGGGCACCGATCGGTCCATTGCAGTACAACGCGTACAGGGGTACAACGCGTACCCGCACACATTGAATGCAATGGGCCGGCCGGGGGCACCGATCGGTCCATTGCAGTTCAACGCATACAGGGGTACAACGCGTACCCGCACACATTGAATGCAATGGGCCGGCCGGGGGCACCGATCGGTCCATTGCAGTTCAACGCATACAGGGTACAACGCGTACCCGCACACATTGAATGCAATGGGCCAGCCGGGGCACCGATCGGTCCATTGCGGTACAACGCGTACAGGGGTACAACGCGTACCCGCACACATTGAATGCAATGGGCCGGCCGGGGGCACCGATCGGTCCATTGCAGTACAACGCGTACAGGGGTACAACGCGTACCCGCACACATTGAATGCAATGGGCCGGCCTGGGGCACCGATCGGTCCATTGCAGTACAACGCGTACAGGGGTACAACGCATACCCGCACACATTGAATGCAATGGGCCGGCCGGGGGCACCGATCGGTCCATTGCTGTTCAACGCATCACTGTACATGTGACTGGCATATGTCAGCATGCCTGTCTCAGATGGACATATTCCAGCCACAGATAGCTCCCAGGGAGTGAGGGGCACACCTACATCACGACAGCCTGTCCAAACTTTATCATAAGGCATGTAAGGCTGCATTTCCTATTGTGTGTATGTTGGTGTACATGTTGTCCTGTGGGTGTCACCTGTGGACAGCCACCCCCAGGCTGTGCACGTGTTAATGGGGACAGGATCCTGGGTGTTACGTGTACTTGACCACTGTGATGTGCAACTGTTCATATCTGTGCATGTGCCATGGTCACATTTCACGGTGGTGTATGTGTATGTCATGTCACATACCCCGTGAGTCCCATGTGGGACGGTATGTTTGAGCCAGGGTGTCCCAGTGGCACAATAGTGATGGTCCTCCACAGTCTTTGTGCATGTAGTGTTTACAATGTCTCTGATTTCATGTGCACAATGGGAGACAGTCTCCACATCCAGGTTGTGTGTGCATGGACTTTGATGTTGTGCGTGTGTGTGTCATAGACGTCCATGTCTGTCCTGCCGTGGCAAGTGGGACCACTACCTGTGGGGGTCATGGTTGTTTTGCTGTGGTGTATACATGATACTCCATGTAATGCCAGTGTCCATGTGGCAATACAGGGTCCCTGGGAATGTACCTGTCATTGAGCTGTGGTGCCTGGGGCACATCTGTCCTCACATGTCACTGTGGGGGGTGATTGTGACCCGGCAGCAGGAGATGGGAACTGTGACACGGCCTCATGATATCCAATGGGCCAACCTGGGACTAATTGATGCCACCTGTTGGACCGTGTTGACAGATGTTGGCCATGTATGTACCATACATGTCCTTACGGAACTGCACACTTCATGTAGTTGTGCCTCATAATGATGTATGTTGGGATATTGAGTGTGTTCAATGCCGCATATGTGGGGTGACTGACAATCTTGCTTACTTCTCCTCTGCACTGCAGGGCTCCTGCTGTCCATCGACCATTCCCAGACCTGGCAACGATGGTGGAACGGGACAGCATCCGACGGTACCGCTTCACCAGGCAGCTGATTGAGGATTTGGCAGTGCAGTTGTCCCCACATTTGCAGCCTGGCCGGCCGTATCCTACAGCGCTGACCCCCAAGGTGAAGGTGATGGCAGCCCTACACTTCTTTGCCACCGGTACCTTCCAACATACTGTGGCGACTGCTGGTGGGATGTCACAGACCATGTTGAGCCATGTGCTCCGCGATGTTTTGGCAGCAATGTTGCTATTCCTGAACCGGTACATCTATTTCCCTAGACTGCGACGACTCACTGACGTGAAGAGTGACTTTTATGCCCTGGGGAGGATGCCACATGTCATTGGCTCCATTGATGGGACACATGTGGCTTTGGTACCACCACAGGCCCAGGAGCAGGCCTACAGGAACCGCAAGCACTACCACTCGGTCAATGCACTGGTGGTGTGTCTTGCAGACATGACCATCACACACGTGTGTGCCCATTTCCCTGGTTCAGCACACGATGCCTTTGTGATGAGGAGTAGTCGCATCCCCAGGATGATGGCACAGATGCAGAACCAGCGTGCCTGGCTTGTCGGTGTGTACTGACTTTGTGCCATTGTGTGTGATCTGATCTGTAGTATTCCGCCCACTTTTCCAAGTCAGCTAATGTGCACTTGTCTGTCCGTAGGTGACTCGGGATACCCCAACATGCCGTGGTTGCTGACACCCCTCAGGAACCCTGTGACACCAGCCCAGATGCGCTACAATGAGGCACATGGTCGGACCAGGAGAGTGATTGAGTGGACCTTTGGTCTCCTGAAGAGCCGCTTCCGCTGCCTGGACAAGACCGGAGGGTCCCTCCCATATGCCCCTGCGAAAGTGTGCAAGATTATCATCGTCTGCTGCATGCTCCACAACCTGGCAGTGCGGAAGGAGTTGCCTCTCATCCAGGATGACAATGACCAACATCCGCCACCTGTGGAGGATCCTGGCCTGGACCACGATGCCAGTGACGATGATGATGATGATGATGAGGAGGGTGATGTCCGCACACAGCTCATCACCAACGTCTTTAGCTGAATGTGAGTATCCTGAGGTGTCATGTCAATGATGTGAGTTGGCATGATGTGTAGGTGGTGCTCTGGTGCTGTTGGAGTGTGTCCATGGGCTACTTGACTGGATGTGTGTTGCGATGTGTGCTTACAGGTGGGCTGTCCTCCCCAACAGTGTTGACATGCTAACTTGGTTCTGGGTGGGTATCTTGTAACATGTATTGTGCATGAGTTTTGCTGTTCTGTCCTGTACTCCATTGCTTTTGACTGTGTGTCATTTCTGTCCTTCACAGGGTACTTTCAGATTCGTTTGGTCAACTGTGTCCACCGACGACGTGATTGCACTTCCAGGCTGGTAGCTGTTGTGTCCCTACAGGTGATGTGTGCCACACCCATGGACTTCCTTCCGTCTACAGTTGTTGACTGTGTGCCCGCTGCCAGGTGGGATTACCTTGCATCTGTAGTGGTTACGACATGTTGCAACTGTGTAATAAACCTGTGCTTCACTTTGTGATGTGCGTTGTCTGTGGTCACACATTTGACTGCCATTTGCTTACTGCACCTGTGGGCTACTTGACTACAACTGGGAATGGGTGTGGTGTCTGTGCATTGCACCGTCTTCCCTGGCAACATCAGTGTAGGCAATGAGTCAGATGGCCTAGGTGTTTATGTGTTGTGTAGCCCTGGTGGTGTGTCTCCCTCATATGTGTCACGTTGCCTTTACTCACATGCCTGTGTTGTCCTTGCTGTTGCAGTTCGCATACACAGTGTAATTTTGCAGTTCATCATCCCCATAACAGCACCCACGTTGGAATCACAACAGAGGCAAGTATGGTGTATTAGTGTGTTTATTGTGATACATTTGTGTGAATAGTGCATAGGATGGGTAGTGCAGTACATAAATCTTGCAATCCGAAGTTCCTAGGTGAATTGAAAGTCCTGGTAGACAGAATCCCCAGTATCGGGGCCACAGTTGTCTGACACATTGGTCCAACTTGTACTCCCCATGCAATGTGTGGGAGTAGTGTTGCCGTCAACAGGGTGAACAGTCTGTGCACAAAGGTGAACATCCAGAACAGGTTCAGGCTTCCTGGGAGTTGCGCTTGGCCATCGGCCTCTCACTTGCCCCTCCTCGGGCGACCCCTCTTCTTTGGGGGGGGCCCCTCAAGTACAGGCTGCTGCGGTGCAGGGGACTCTCCGCCAGAGTCATCCTCCCTCCCTGTGGCAGTTGCAGTTTGTTCGGCACCAGATGTTGTTGGCACACAGGGAGGTGTGGACTGGTTGCTGTTCATCTGGCGGAGGCATTGTAAAATGTCCCTGTGCACCGCCGTCATCTCATGCAGTGCATCCCACTTGGACTCCACGCCGGACATGTGTGAGTCCACGCGGGACATGTGTGACTCCACGTGGGACATGTGGGAGTCCAAGCGGGCATGATGGGCAGCCTGCTGCTGTTTCATGTCTCTGAGGAGCCCCACTACCTGGCTGAGGTCTCCGGTGCTGGACTGGTACGCATCAGCTATGCGTACCAGTTGTGGGTCATCATGCACACCAGCAACCTCTGCAAGCAGCGACCTCTGTCTCCCACCCCTCCCACCACCCCTGCTGACATGTGCAGTGCGTGCAGTGGCACGCACAGATGACCCTGGTCCACCTTGGGGGTTGGTGGTGGTGGTGGTGTCCATGGCCCCAGGTTGGTCCAGGGTCCCTGTGCTGGTGTTGCTCCTTGTACTGTCCATGTCGGCAGGGATGGTATTTGTGGTGACAGTCGTTGGAGGGGTGGGTGCAGGGGGTGCAGCTGGTGGTCCTGCTGGTGCTGCAGCTGGTGGTCCTGCTGGTGCTGCATGTAGACTTGCACCGGATGTGCCAGGTTGGTCTTCATCGTCCGAGGAGGACAGAGGCTGTACGACGCCAGTGAGCTCCGCATCCTCTTCAGCCTGGGACTGGGACTCCTCAGCGTCTGCTGCTGTGTCCCCATCATCACCTGTTTTTGGGAGACACACACAATGTATGTTATGTTTCTGCAGGCATCAATGGTTGACACACATGACAGTTGTGACTGTGCCTCTGGGTGCGGGCCTGTACATTGCATTGTCCTAAGTCGTCACAGTCAGGGGTTGATATTGGTGTGGCACATTGTCCTGCATTATTTGGGCATTTCTATGTATTTTTTGGGGTGTGAACATGGTCTGCATTGGTTGTGTTTGGTTGACAGCCGGCCCTCCTTCCCACCCACCCAGCCAGTCAGTTATCCCACCATGGAACGTGCTTGCATTGCAGGGAGTGGAAGTTGTCTCTCAGGATGTCAGTCAGTGGTGTCCTGCTGTTTGTTGGTGCACAGTTGCCAGCAGGGCCTTGTGCTCCCCACAGCAGTAGCCAGTGTCAGCCATCTTGTGAGTCCTTCTCCACTCCCTGTGATGTGAGCATGGTTCAGGGTGGTGTTGATGGGACAGTTGTGGGAGTGACCAATATCTGTGACTGCCACTCCCATCATGCTATTGCCTCCACCCCACTTCCCAGCATTCCCATACTTACTTGCTTTTGTGGGGAGTTCAGTGTGTGTGGGTGTGAGAGCAATGGCAAGATGGCTGACAGTGGTGTCCTGCTGTTGGTTGGTGTGCAGTACCCAGCATGCCCTTGTGCTCCCCACGACACAGCAACAGTGTCAGACATCTTTGATGGGCCTTTCCACTCTCTGTGGTATGTGCATGCGTGAGTGTGAGCTTGCTGGGCCATGTGGTGGGGGATGTAGAGCTGTGACTACGACTCCCATCATGCTATTGCCTCCACCCCCTTTCCCAGCATGCCCATGCTTCCTTCCTTTTGACTCTGCTTCCCTGTGGGGTGGGCTGGCTGTGCTGACAGGATGGCTGGGAGTGTTGTCCTGGCAGTTGTTTGGCTAAAAGTCCCAAGAGTGGCCCTGTGCTTCACACAACATAACCCAGGGTGGTGGTTCTTTGTGGGATCTTGTGTTAGGATGGGGGGCATTGCATTCTACCAGGTGGGTTCTGTGGAGTTTGTGTTGGGGGGGTGTGTGAGGGGAGGTGCTTGTGACTATGGTCAGTGCTGCAAGTCCTCCTTCCCACCCACCCAGCCAGCCAGTTATAACACCATGGAACGTGCTTGCATTGCAGGGAGTGGAAGTTGTCTCTCAGGATGTCAGTCAGTGGTGTCCTGCTGTTTGTTGGTGCACAGTTGCCAGCAGGGCCTTGTGCTCCCCACAGCAGTAGCCAGTGTCAGCCATCTTGTGAGTCCTTCTCCACTCCCTGTGATGTGAGCATGGTTCAGGGTGGTGTTGATGGGACAGTTGTGGGGGTGACCAATATCAGTGACTACGACTCCCATCATGCTATTGCCTCCACCCCCTTCCCTGCATGCCCATGCTTCCTTCCTTTTGACTCTGCTTCCCTGTGGGGTGGGCTGGCTGTGCTGACAGGATGGCTGGGAGTGTTGTCCTGGCAGTTGTTTGGCTAAAAGTCCCAAGAGTGGCCCTGTGCTTCACACAACATAACCCAGGGTGGTGGTTCTTTGTGGGATCTTGTGTTAGGATGGGGGCATTGCATTCTACCAGGTGGGTTCTGTGGAGTTTGTGTTGGGGGGGGTGTGAGGGGAGGTGCTTGTGACTATGGTCAGTGCTGCAAGTCCTCCTTCCCACCCACCCAGCCAGCCAGTTATCCCACCATGGAACGTGCTTGCATTGCAGGGAGTGGAAGTTGTCTCTCAGGATGTCAGTCAGTGGTGTCCTGCTGTTTGTTGGTGCCAGTTGCCAGCAGGGCCTTGTGCTCCCCACAGCAGTTGCCAGTGTCAGCCAACTTGTGAGTCCTTCTCCACTCCCTGTGATGTGCGCATGGTTCATGGTGGTGTTGATGGGACAGTTGTGGGGGGGGCAATATGTGTGACTGCGACTCCCATGATGCTATTGGCTACACTGACTTGGCCAGCATACACAGAATTCCTTCCTTTGAGTGGTCTTCACTGTGTGTTGGTGTTGTTGTGGTGGCTACATGTCTGGATGTGTTTGTTAGTTCTATTTGTGCCACTGCCTAGCTGTAGTTGTAGTTGTGTTTGTACATGTGATGGCACAGTTGGATGTGACTTTTTTGATGGCATGTGTTGTGTTTATCTGACTGACATACACACTTTGGGATGATTCTGTTCTGGTTGCTGTGTAATTGCTATGAGTGCATGGTTTGACTCTCCCCTTGACAGTGATGTGTGTGTGTTTTGTGGCAGTATATTGTGTACATTTGTTGTGTACTCACCAGGCTCTGGGATGTCCTCTAGTCCATATACGCTCACTGGCAGAAGGATGGCCCGCACCTTCTCCTCCCAGGGCCTGAGGTATATTGGCTTGGCAGGAGGGCCACTGCCGGTGTATTGGCTGTTGATGTAGTCTTTTTTGAGCAGGTCCCGTACCCTCCTGCGCACGTCATACCACCTGTTCTGGATGTCGCTCTTTGTGCGCTGACATGGTGATTGTGCGTTCACCCTGTTGATGATCCTCTCCCACATCTTGGTTTTCTGGGAGATGGGGGTCTGTTGGACCAGTGTGCCAAACAGCTGTGGCTCTACCCTGAGGATCTCGTCTACCATGACTTCCAATTCACAATCTAGGAACTTGGGATTCTTCTTGGGGGGCATGGTGATGGGTGGTGATGGTGAGTGATGTGTGTGTTGGTGTGCAGGTGAGGGTGTGTGAGTGTGTGTTTTGCTGGGTGTATGTGAGGTGGGTATTTGTTGGTGTGCTGATGGTGTGTGGCTTGTGTGAGGGATGAGCTGTGGGTGTGTGGTTGCTTTCTCTTGGGTGCTGGCAGTGGAATGGCATTTGCAAAGGCTCATGGTTGTGATTTGTGTCCTTTATATGGGTGGAGTTGTGGGTGTGTCTTTGTTCTCTGTCCCCACCCCCCCCAGTATTTATTGGGTTGGTAATTGCTTGTTTGGCCGATTTTTGGGTGATTTTTCCTTTGTACTGTCTGTGTATGTTGGAAACGTTCTTGTGACCGAGTCGGACCCTGCATTTGTCTCGTTCGGTCTTCTCCGTTTCGTTCACGCTGTGTATGTGCAGTTTTCTATGCTGCGTACGCGTCGGTCGCGGTGTTTTGTGTTGCTTCGGCTCGGTTTTGTATGCGTGTCGGTGGTACGGCTTGGCCTCCGTCCGACTCGCTCGTGGTTTTCGCGCCTTGCATCGTACTTTGCGGTTTGGAGTTCACGTGTACGTTTCGGTCGGATTTGTTCCGGGTGCGTGTCGGTCGGTTGGATTCGCGTGTTTTTCCGACCGGATTGCTGTTTTCCGTGCGGCTCGGTCGGTCGACTTGGGTTCGGTACGTGTCGGTTGGATTTTGCACGCCTTGCATCGTACTTGGCGTGTCGGGCGCCACAGGTACGTGTCGGTCGGTATAATTTCCGGATCCGAGTCGGTCGGTGCTTTTTCCGGCCCGAATCGGAATCGACCCCAGAGTTTCTCGAGTCCACAAGTAAGCTTTCCTTTTTGTTATTAAAAAGTCCCGAAGTAATTCTCTTACTGCACGCACCACCACAGCTCCGATCCCCTGTTGTGGCCTCAATCGTTATTTATGTATTTTATCCGGTGTATTATCTCTCCTAAAGCATTCAGCTATTGCGGGTTCTGTTCATAGCACCTTCCTGATAGCGGGGTGAGCGGCTCCCGCAGCATTCACACAGCCGCCATCTTGCCTCGGTCATGAAACCTCTTGCCTCGGTCATGAAACCTCTTGCCTTGGTCATGAAGCCTTTTGCCTCAGTCATGAAACCTCTTGCCTCTTCATAAAACCTCTTGCCTTGGTCATGAAACTCTTGCCTTGGTCATGAAACCTCTTGCCTCGGTCATGAAACCAACCCCAGTAGATTCCATGCGTCCGGGGATGATGAGGCAGAAACAACAGTGCTGGGAAGCAGTGGGATTGGCTTTAGTATGCACCTGGGTCAGCAATGGCATGCTGTTGACCCGAGTAGCTGTCCAGTTGAAAATTGAAGGGCAGGGAGAGTGGCATTTTTTCACTCTCAACCTGCTACTCAGCTACTTAAAGACCATCGACCTTTAGGACTGGAAAGGAGTAGAGCAGGGGTTGAACATATTTTTAGGAAGCGGAGGTTATAACAGAGAGTTAGTTACTAGGGGCCAGATTTATCAATCTTTCAAGTAGCGCAACGCAGCAAACCACCTTGCTGCCCTGCACTGTGCTGTTCTGCTTGAAAGGGAAAGGGCAGGAATGCACCGAATTTACCAGTATACAACACATTCCTATCTTTTCCTAGTGCTGACACACTTTTGGCTGCCTAGTGCCAATGCAGGCCCCCTTGCGTCATGGATTGTTTTTGTGCAGGAAGGGACACCTTCCTGCACAAAAACAATCCTGAGAGACATTCCCTTTTTCTATGTGTGCTGCAGAATACAGCACACATAGAAAGAGGAAAAAACAAGGAGAAATAAAGATATTTCTCCTTGTTACAGTTCACATTCAGAGAGGAGCAATGTGACACATTCCTAGGTCTACCACTATTGGTAAATCTGGAAATGCCCCAAAATCCATGCGTGGATGCATGGATGCACCCATACTCCACCTGTGGAATGCCTTTCTGTGGCAGAGTAACGCAAGGCAGCGATTTGCAGTGCCTTGCGGCATTCTAGGTTTCTTAAGCCATGCACGGTCACACAAGGTTGCCTTGGGTGGCCTGATAAATCTCACTTAGGTTTTACGTTGCCCTTGCGCCCCCTTGCATGGCACGAGGGCGACACAAAACCTTGATAAATCTGGCCATGGGTTTCTTACCTGCATAATCAAAAGGCCATAGAGGTTGCTATATTAGACTCAATAGCTAGGATGGAGAGGGAGACTTCCTCCTGAATTAGTCCCCATGATTTGGAGGAGGTCAGCCAATGTAATGCTTCTATGCTATGTGGGGCCAACTTTATGCATATACAGCTAGATAAGCAGTGGCAGGTCTATTACACCCGATGTATCTACATCGGAAGTCTTCAAACTTTTTGATGCTGAGACACCCTTGTCAAAATCTTTTAGGCATAAGGACCCGCTCCTGACAAAAAATTCTAGAACCAGGCACTCCTTATCATTGACAACTATCAACAACCATAAACACCCCCAATTTTCACAGCCAATCATTTTTACGATGGAGAAATAATATTAAACAGTGTTGAGCAAACTAAAGGTCAGTGAGCGTGGGGTCACGGCAAAAGGTGTAGCTAAAAACAAAGGGCCTCATTTATGAGGAATTGGCGTAGGGCAGTGCCGCATGTCTTCTTGCTGCACTGCCTTATGCCAATGTGAAAGGGCAGAAATGGACCGTATTTATGAAAAACCATGCATTCCTGACCTTTCCCCTTGCGTTGGCGCACAAATTGCTGCCTAGCACCAATGAAGGCAGGATTGTTTATGTGCAGGAAGGAGCACCTTCTTTCACAAAAACAATCCCGAGAGGCATTATCCTTTTTCTATGTGAGCTGCAGAATGCAGCACACGTGAAAAAAGGAAAAAACGAGGAGAAATGAACATTTCTCCTCGTTACGCCTCTGTTGGGGAGGCATACGGTTTTGGCGCTGCCCCAGGTTTATGTGGTTTTATAAATCTGGGGCAGCATCAAAATCCATGGGTGTTGCATGGGAACACCCATGCTACGCCCATGGAACGCCTCCTTGACACAGAGTAGGCAACACAGCTACTTGTGCTGTGTTGTTTTACTCAGCCGAGGCTCGTGCAGGTACGAGCGGTAGGGCGGTGTGGGCCGGGTGTGGGGGATTTTGACAGACGACCACGAGGGAAAATTGAATAAATAATTAATTCGCCCTCATGGTCAGTCGGTCGGAATCCCCCCCCACCCAGGCCACCGTCCTACCTCTCCTACCTGCATGAGCCGTGGCTGGTTTTACTCCATATCTGTGAGGCCATGCAAAGCCATGCAGGTAACACCTCATAGTTATGGTTGAGACTCTTGCTCCTCCGGAGCATCAAAAATGGTGATATTCAGTCAGCACAAGCCTTTTATAAATAATCCCCAAAATATTCTGTAAGTTTTTCATGACTTTCACCATCAAGTAGCTACATATAAAGTAATGGGCAGCTTAAATGAAAAATAAATTAAAGTTGTTACTCAGTGGGAAATGCACTATAGTACATTATGAAACCTCTATTAGTTAATGCACTGCAAGGTGTAACCAGAGAGCCACAGAATTAAATCTTGGTTGGTCCGGTGGAGAGTAGTGACTTGTGTAGTTTTAGTGCTATGAGGTCACAGCCTTTGACAGAAAGCACTGTGAATATGTAAGCCATTATTTTATACTTTCATTACACACAGTATAAGATAGACTGCTACAAAATGTGCAAATTCTTTTACTATAAAATTGTGTTTTCAAAATGTAGATTTTAGTAATATCAGAGCTTATTTAATGCAATTTTTTTTGCATAACTTTCCCTTCAACACCTCCTTAGGGGTACTATAGGCTACGTAAATACAATTATCAAAAGCAGGCACTTTACAGCAAAGTTGTAAACTCTTTTCACTACCACTCAAAAAACCAAGGGGCATATTATCAAGCCCATTTTCGCCGCTTTATCGGCCGTTTTCGGCCGAAAAGCGGCGAATTGTACTCCGCACAATTATCAAGGACACGCTAACACGTGTTTCCTTGAGTAAGCAGCCCAATGAACTCCACTTTGCATGTCAGCGAAGAATATCGCTAATGACATGCAAAGTGGGCGTTCCCTTCCATTCCTCCCTGGGAATCCGCACTGACACGGCAGCGCACTATTACCAAGCCTCGAGCAAACCCGCGATGCGATAGAATTAACCGCGCTAACCGTGGTTATCGCGGGTTTGCAACGCCTGGTTTGAATCCGACTTAGCCATACTTGATATGGCAGGTGGATCGTACGGCTGAGACCCTGGGGCATATTATCAAGGAAACACGATAAATATCGCATTTCCCGCTTTGCGCGATTCTGTTTCACGCCGCTATCGCAGGATTTAATCGCCGTGGAGATATGCGTTGATAATAACGCGATATCTCGGCGATTAAATCCTGCGATATGCGGCGTTAAACAGAATCGCGCAAAGCGGGAAATGCGATATTTATCGTGTTTCCTTGATAATATGCCCCCAAATCTTTGTCATCATAAAGCTTGGAGTGATTCAATTAATTAAAGCCTGCAGCTCCTAAGCAGCCTTTACACTTGCAGATTGACTCATAACCAGGCGCAGCCCTTGCAGGTAAGAGCGGTTAGGCGGGTGGAGGGGAGTTGACAGATGGCAACGAGGTAAACTTAAATAAAAAAAAAAAAAACACTTACCTTGCGCTCGCCGTATCGCCAATTCGGCAATGCGGCGAGTGCAAGGTAAGTAGTTTTCGTTTTTTTTTACTTGTTATCTCATCGCCCTCTGTTGACACCCTCCCACCCTGCCCCTCCCACCCCACCGCTCTTACCTGCACGGGCCGTGTCTGCTCATTGCACACATTTGCATTTCATTCAGGCAAGCAGGCACGCTGGCACGGAGGCTTTTCACATTACAGCAGACTCAATTAATGAGCTGAAGCACTTTAATGATAGGAATTAACCATCCCAGGATGGTTGCCTTTTTCCAAAACGAAGAGCAACCGTTTTAGATTCCAGGCACAATTGAGGGTAGGAAAGGTGCGCCCCACTTCCCAGGACGCCATGGCTCCCCTGGGGGTCGCGCCCCACAGATTGAAGACCTCTGATCTACATAAAAGGAATCCAAGGGCGCGTTCAGCTTGCCCTAGATTTAGGGAAAAGGGTTCTTGGAATCCTATGATTTGGTCATACAAAGTATTAAGGAATTATTGGTAAGCGGTTTGACAGCTTTGTATAATTGTTTACCCGAGATGAAAACTCCTAATGCATTGGCAATCTTAATGAGTGGATCAAGGCACCTTGGGTTAGCTTCCAAAACGGCTAGGAAGGTTTGGTTTATAGACAGCTTGCTAGCCAGATCCTTTATTACAACTTATTGGCGATCAACCTCACCGCCGACATATTATCACTGGAAAGTTAAATTGGGCCTAGTTTTTATGAAGGAGTATATTTACGCAAAACAAACTGGTTCATTGAATCTCATTGCGGTGGTGGGAGTTTGGCTATTACATGTGCTATTTTTATTTTAGTAGCTGGAGAATCGTGTGCATTTTAGTAGGCCACTGCTAGTTAGTATTAAGAATAATTTAGTCTGCAATTTGGTGATATGAATTTGATTGTGCCACAATTTTGGATTCATATTTTGCTTCTTGTATGTGGTATGTTCTGAGCCAAATTAAAAATCTAAAAAAAAACTTCATAAACGGAAAGGGGTTATTCTAGAACAAAATAAGAAGTTGGCATACCTAAATGCTTAAGTAGGCTGAATGAATATGCTCTGTGCCCTGAAGATGATAAAATTATGTCTTAATTTAATTGTTCAAATTCAAAATACATTTGAGGAGCAATCTCCCCACGTGTATTTTATCCTTGCCCAATAAAAGTTTTGCAGGGGGCCATTGTTTTGTCTTAGTGAAAGAAAATGGCTGTAGTCACTTACCACACCATGGAAGGCCAAATGGCCAATCGAAGCATCTCCATGTTCATCGAATGATACCTTGGCAGCATCACCTAGTAAGCGAGCCCACTGAACATTTGGCAAACAGGCAAGGAAAAGCAAAATAGCATGTGTGGTCTTTATCTTTATTATCTGAGCTATCAAAAGGAGATTTCAATTTAAGACCATGGGAAATACTCCCAAATAGCTTCACGGAGCCACCCTCTCTAAAGGAATTGTTTCCATTGTAAAGATGTTGTTTTAATCGCTTCAGTTGTGATGATTTTCAGCTTCAAATAGTTAACAATGTATTTTGTGCTTGGATACTTGCCCATCGTTCACATTAACCATTGTTGACCAACCTAGGTCTCATCATATTAAATAGCATCAATAGTTATTAGCAAAATTATTAATATTGCCCGTGCGATGAAGGTTACACTATAAGAGGCTTATTCACTAAGTCCACAGTTATCTTCTGTATGTACAGCAGACACCACACAAGGAGTGGTGTTGTCCGTTGTCGACCTGTCTCCAATTAAAATGCACACTGACTCCTGGCAGAACACTCTTAAATGAATACTCCTTCACACCATACATTCCACAGGACTGTTACATAACAACAGGTGGCATAACATAGCACACCTCCCTTTTTACAACACATGGACAGAATAACAGGCTGCAACATACCTCACCATCGACCACTCCAAAATAATAAAGTACAGTCAACACCACCCACACTGAAAAGAAAGTCAAAGCACATACCAAAACACAAAACAACCACAGCACAATACACTCCCACCATGCATGGAGGCAACCACACACTGTAGCATGGCCACAGACCTGCAGATATGCATACCTAAGTGATGCATTCCACACAAACAATGTGCAATAGTACGCTACAGTGGCCAACTTGATCCAATCAACCACAAAAGCACGCCAGAGGCCATATTATTCTTGCCTGTGCATTATTACATATGAAATATTGCATGTAATAACTTGACCCTGCTATTGTGATTGTGCGGAATTGAAAGTTGGACTCGCTGTTTGAAACTGCCAGTCCTTATTTCAAGCACTGGACTGGCAGCACTTTGAAGAGGGTTAGATATCCCCCACTGGTGTGTGCTGTGTGTGAATGAATGTACCAACCTGCTGACATATTCCTGGGAGGCCTCTTCTGGCACACCTTCACATCTCACAAGAGTGCGCTAAAGGGGTGGGGGCAGCTCCACTTAATACTTGATGCACTGTCAGTCTGTGTCTCCCTGGGCACGCCTCTGTAGTGTGGGGCAAAGATGTTCCCTTATTTGCATGAGGCCACACACCCAAACATAAGAGGAAGCACCACTTTGGGATCACATACGTGCAAAATGAGCTCAAACGCATATTACACCGTTAAATATGTTCAGAAATATAATATTCACATATCCAAACAGGAGCTAAACGCAGAACACGAGCATACTTCATCACAGCTGAATAATTGAAAGTCAACCACCAAAACCCTTGCATGGAAGGATGGTGAGTTCTTTGTTCTGTTAGCTCTATAGATCAAATAATGCTTAATTTACCAATAAATTCCGCCGTCATATATATATACAAGATGTGGGTAGTGTTGGAATAACCAGAGGAGTTTGTTCTAGGTAACATGTTACGATTTTTATGAAAGTATTGCTTTACCCCTTATAAAATGTTCTTTAATTTGTACATCCAGTCTAGTATTGCGTCCATTATTTTAAGCATCACTCATCTCATTTGCATTCGTTTATCCCTGGTGTAATTTGATTCATGTTAGCCTGTAAGCTTTTGGCCAATAGATGTCTTTTTGAAGCATACATCTGTTATTTGACCTTTCAATTTTTTGGTGTTTTGAAGTTTATTTAATAAATTCTGAAAGGATTTATTTTTGTCGGCCTGTAGCCCAGAATATGAGTGATGGTAACCTCAAGAAAGTCATTGTTCTGTTGTGTATGTGTCTGTTTTGAGCCTGTTTTGGACGTGAATTGTGGTGAATAGAGATTTATTTCGAACGCTCTTTTGATTAGGAATATATATATATATATATATATATATATATATATATATATATATCACACATATATATATATATATATATATATATATATATATATATATATATATATATTCCCCCTTTCGGAGCCACTTCTTTAATAGCTAGAAAGAAGCGGTGCATCTGCTCAGCAATATGAACATGGATTTAATGGCATGCTTTCTTTGGGCAAGGGCACGTTGAAATAAAATCATGAGTAAAGAGGCGCATGGATGCACGGTGTGATAATGTGGGGGCCCTTAATGAAGAGGTTCGCCCTTTGTTCTCCTTACATGCGCTGGCCTCTTGAACGAGGAGCTCTCAGGTGCATGAACTGCTGCAGGCTGCATTCTCAGAACTCATTCAGATCCATGGCCAGCAAACATAATCAAACCTAATTCCATTAGTTTGTTATTATAATTATTAAAATGCTTGAGGATGTAATCGGAAGCAACAATAAATAAGCACTGCATGGTTCAGATAATTGGTAATCAAGCGGAGAGGTCTTACAGAATCTGCGCCAGTAATGCGTTTGTTTTCTACAAGGATAATGTAATTAGATGTTTTAAACACTGCATTTTACCAGGAAAACAAGTTACATTAATTAAAGGGGCTGCGCATATGCTACCATAATGGAATCCACTTTGGCGCAGAATTAAAATATATTTATAATGACTAAAGTGCTGCCCCTTACACGCGGGTGCACACAGTGGGGTATTTTTCACCATGTGTCTTTCCTAGAGTCTGTTCTTCATTCACAGTGTGTCTGATGCCAGTGGTGGGTGGAGTACTCCCAGGGGCATATTCTCAAGGACTTATCGCCGAGTTAGCAGCACTTTATCGCAGCCAAAGTGGCAATAGATTTATCACCCTATTCACAAGCTGGTGCTAACAGCCGATATCGCCAGTTTTCCTGCGATAGCAGCCGCAAAAAACATCACCACGGATGACACCGACAACTAACGCTAATGAGATGCAGAGTAGGCGTTCCTGTGCAAAAAGCCGCGACAACACCACTTCGCAATATTCTCTACGACCAGCCAGATCGGCGATAAGATCCCAAAACAGGCGATAAGACGCGTTAGCAGCAGGGATTTAACACCTGCTCTCACCTGGTGTTAAGTCGGACGACAACCTGCACCACAAAAGGGAGCCCAGACCAGAGCCACACCTGAAGAACAACAGATGCCATGGAGCTACTGATCATGCAGCTCGGAGCCCCAAGAGGGGCACAACACCCACAGCCACCCCCACCCCAGGACCACTCCCCCCCCCCCCGGGGCCCTACCACGGACAAAGATATTTAACATCAACTCTAAGAAATCATGAACAAAACAAATCGCCTGATGTCGCACAAGTACAACAATTTACATTCATGTGTGGTCAGAAAAAGGAGAATCATCCATTCATCTTTGAATTTCCAAACAAATGATTTTATTCAAATTCAACTCAAAACAACTATTCGTAAGAGCCATGGCGGGTCTTCTCTGGACAATCTGTAAGACACAGCCTGCAAGACAAAATTCAAGATAAGACCGTGTGTCATGCGCTCATCAAAGGACAGAGAGAGAGAGAGAGAGAGAGAGAGAAAGAAAGGGAGAGAGAGAGAGAGTGAAAGAGAGGGAGAGAGAGAAAGAGAGAGAAAGGGGGAGAGAGGGAGAAGGAGAGAGAGAGAGAAACAGAGGAAGAGAGAGAGACAGTGAAAGGAAGAGAGGGAGAAGGAGAGAGAGAGAAACAGAGGAAGAGAGAGACAGTGAAAGGAACAGAGGGAGAAGGAGAGAGAGTGCAGACACTGCGGACCCAGGCCTCACTGCTCACCTGCTGCCACCGGTGTGTCTCCAACCACGTGCCGGTATACACTGCAGTCCACCAGGTCCCCTATCTGAAACAGAGTCCAGATTTATGAATGGAAGAGTTCATAGCAGTGCACACGCCATCATCGATTGGCCGCCCCTGCGCACACAGGCTGCTGCACCCCAGCCCCTCCCGCTGCCCAGCGGTGTTTTCCCACCCCTGCGCACCCAGGCCTCACTGCTCACCTTCCGCCACCAGCGTGTCTCCAAGAGGGCCCACCACGTGCCGGTGCAAGCTCCAAGCCTGGGGCCCGCGACCTTGGCAGCCTCCACATCATGCAGCCCCACCCTGCGGGCCACCAGGTCACACACGTGATTCTGGGTCTTGATTTCGCAATGGCAGAGATCATATCAGTGCACACGGCATCTTTGCAGGCTGCACACCCGCTCAGCACCTAAGGTGCCCCTACCTCAGTGCACCGAAAGTCACCGTCCCGTGGTGGTAGGCCCGTGCCGGTCTCAGTGTTTCCGGTGCCAACAACTCTGTGCAACGCAAGTCATGGACCCTTTCTGATTGAGTCCCGTGATATGCCAGGCGGACGCAGCCATGTCACCTCTGGCAGAGGGGAAGAACTGGGACACATAGCGTCGTCGTCACCCCCTTTATACGTACGCCGAGTGGGCTGGGTCGGCGTACACCAGGCCAGCGTAGGGGTGCGAATAATTATCCCTGGGCTCTGGGCATGGTTCATTTCTGGGCTGGACAGGATACCAACTGATGCGTGTGTCTCTGTTGCAGTGTCTGCGCCACACGGCCCGCAATCGACAATGTTGCAATGTTGCATGCACCCGGAGGGTGGCCACGCACGAAGGGATTGTACAAGGAGCGCAAGGTCGCTCGGGCTCTTGGCTCATGCATGCCAACTGTTGTGTGTGTATTGCTATTGGTGCACCATAAGCATAAGGCCTAGCCTCAATTGCAGCGTGAAAGCCACATCACATTTCCAGAATGCAAGCAGTAGTCAGTCTAACATTAGGGATGAAAGCTCCTTTGTCTCAATACATAAGGCGGAAGGACATCTGCACCTCCGACCTTGGTCTTGCATGCGGCAGGCACCCCCTGAGAGAGATACCATAGCAGATGATGAGGACTCCCACACTACGCACAGCGCTAATGCTAGACCAACGTATCCACACCCCACACACAGAAGTCCTTGCGCGAGGTACTCTTGCATGGAATGCCCTTGACACTTACGTACCCAACAACCCATACGTCCAAACGTTGCACACACATACGACTCATTGCTCCGAGCTATGGCATATCATCCACATAACTGCCCCAGGTCAGAAGAGTGCCGGTTCTACGAGAGCCACCAACGCAATGGCAGAACATCCCGGGCGCATGCACAATGCCTGTCACGTGGAACTGTACCGTGACCGAATGCTGCCTGTTAGTGTCTGATGCATTGGTCTGCATGTTGTGGCCCTTGTCTTGCCCGTACTGACATGCACATGGCAATAAAGTCTACGCAACTTCACTAGTGTTCAACTGTGATGAGTGTTGATTAGAATGACAAATCGTGTGCCTCAATGAGCATTGTCCGTACACAGGGAGGGACTGACTGACGCATTTCACTTAGGGGTGAGTCCTTATTGCCAGCTCCATCTCTGTGAGCCAGACATAGTGGTTGGGATAGTTGCTGATAGACCTGTGATCTTACGTGTCTTCAGCAATGTGAGTATGGTGTCCATATTCTTGCCATGTGGATCAATGTGATACATCACTACAGGCTGTGTCCACCCAGTTGAGTGTGAGTAGGTATGCGAAGAGATGTTCTGTTGTCAAATGTGATGGGGGACACTACTTTAGGCCTGCCAACGACTTTGACATTTCATACCCAGCCCTATTTCTAACATTTCGTGGGGCAAAGTTGAGGAATTGCACAATTGTTGTTTCAGAGCAATGAGGCCACAGCTAGTGCACACATTCCCAGTCATCTCACTTCTTATGTGTGTCACGGTCAAACATGTGCATTGCTTTCATTTCCCAGGGTGTACCTATTTGGGCAATCAATGTCCTTACATTCATCCACACTTTCATACTTGATGCGATTATGGTCATGACACATCTGTGTGAATTTGAAAGATTTATTCACATTCAGTGGAGTGTCGGAGCTGGAGCAGTACATAGCAATGCAAACCCCACATTACATTGTAGACCAGTAGAGGGCCAGCCAGAGTCATTTAGGGATTGACAAGTACATCAGAAGAGGAAGAGTACAGTCCGCAGTCTGATTGCTGTGTCATTGGTAAGCAAACAAAATATGGCAGTCCATGTCGAGGTCCAAGGTGAGTGTCGCAGAGTGTTTCGGGGGACAGTGGGAGGTGTTGTTACAGGGCATGATGCAGAGGGCAGAACCAAGCTGAAACAGTGCATATGGCAGAGAAGAATGCTACTGGCTCCTTCTTACTACAAAGGTGGAATCACCCGCATCGTCGTCCTCTATGTCATCTGTCTGACATGTGGGTGCTGATGTTTGGTCTGCAGCACTGTGTGCCACTGACACATCAGGGGCCGGAGATGTGTGTGTAGAAGTACCAGCAGCATTCATCAGCAACTGCCTTAGTGGCAGCAATGCGATGATGAGGATCTGCAGGGCATGTAAGATCCCAACAACTTTTCGCTGGTGTGCATCGGTGGAAGCCATTCTTTCCGCATGCATCCGCTCCATATTCTCCATTATCCTCAGCATCTGTGCCAACTCTCGGCTGAAATCGCTGAGGCCACTCTGACTAGACAGTTGTTCTCCTCTCAGAGTCATGACTCCAGCGATGTCGGGCATGGATTGTTGAACATCATGGAGCGAACTGTGGGTGGCCATTAGAGAGTGGCCATTAGGGAGTGTAAGTGGTCCCTGATGGGACTTAGACACCCACGTATGGCATCTAGTTTGGCTGCCATGAGGTCGAACCCCACCCGCACCTGTTCAGTCACCTCCTTCTGGCAGTCTAACACATGGCCTTGGAATGCGATGTGTTCTTCGGTGAGGTGCTGGGAGCCAGCCGTGGTGGTGGGTGCTTCCTGCTGTGTGGTCTGTGCAGGGGGTGGGGTCTCCTTGATGCAGCTGGGCTGCCCTGCTCCTGGAGGTGGGTTGCCGTAGCTGTCCATGAGCTGTTGTAGGGCAAAGGTGTCGAAGGTGTGGAGGTCCTCTTCATCATCACTAATGAGTTGTCTGGTCTGCTCTGCAATGTGAAGGGGAGATGCATTTTGACATTGTGTTGACATGTATGTTGACGCATTGTTCAAGTTTACATACAGACTGCATGGCAATGTACATTGTGACTGTTTGGGAGGAGCTGGCTATTTGATGCGGGACAGTGGACATTTGAACTACATCACGGATGTGAGGTTGTACACGTACATCATCATCTCACAGTTTCCTGCTATGCCAGATGTGATTGTCCAGTTTCTACGCACAAGCGGAACCAGTTGTGTCCTCTGTTCTGTAGTGAGAGTGTTGCACTTTGTTCCACATTGTCGTCAATGATGATGTGCTGTTATTGCTATGTGTGTGTGCTGCATTGTGGGAGAGTCGCCCCTGCAGCAGTGATTTTGCTGCCCCTTATCCCTTTGAGCCGTGTGCCTTTGACTTCTGTGCTTCTACTTGTGCTGGGATGTTGCAGACTTGGCTAATTTTGGCTCTAGTTCGGATTTTGGACTCTTGGGCATGGTTTATCTGCAGATGTGTTGTTGGCGTCAGGGGTTGACTATAAATACAACTGAAAAAAACACTTCTTTTTAATACTGACATTGTTATCTTTGGTGTTTTTTTCCTTTCGATCTTCGTGTATTAAGGATCTTTATATGACTAAGGAAAATTTTGTTCAGTAATATGGCACTGTCATTTTTTATTGAAAAAAAAGCACATTCTTAAGACATAATAAACAAGCATTAACAAAGTCAATAGAGTTGATTCCTATATGGTGGATGGGAACATGTTGGTTGCATGCATTGCGCCTTATGGTTAAGCCATATCAAAATGCCATCCTGACCATCGCAGCTTTTAAGGGAAGTCTCAGTCTTCCTAAAATTGAGATCAAGAGTATGAAGAACGAATTCTTATGAACTATGAAAAATTCAACAAATACATTCAAAGCATTCGGGTGGGTTATTGAGAAAAATGGTGGTACTATTTTACAGTATGAAATAAATTACACAAGCAGTATTGGTACTGGTGAGTTAGAGTGATGGGGTCATTTAAGGTGATTTCGTGCAATGCAATCGACGAAAATATATGGCTATTGTTAGTTGGTTAAAAACGTTCAGCCTCAGTGCTATTTTATGACATTAAAGACACTTGTGATCAAACACTGCTAAGCTGCCTATAAATAACCCTGAAGTTTTCCCACACCTTTTTTTCATCTGCTGGGTTGGAGTGTAGGGGGTTAGCTATTTATCCCTAGATCACTCAATTGGCTAATGGAGAGTATCAAGAGAGGTAGCCAGGGGCACTGGCTCTGGGTCGCACTATGTTTTGATTCTCAACTAATTAATGTTATAATTTTTTACGGTTCAATAGAGGATGATGTGCAGCCTCTTAAACAAATATATTCAGCTCTGTTGGGCGTAAGGGGGCTAGTTATCATGGGGAGGATTTCAATTAACTCCAGAATCCCATGCTAGACGCTCCTCATTGAGATAAGAGACAAATAAAATACAGATCACTGTCTTTGGTGCATCGATTCAAGCAAAATGACATGCTGGTAGACCCATGGTGCAAAGTGAATTTTGATTCAAGGAAGTATACGTGTTTTTCCAAGCACTTTAAGTCTGCACCACAAATTGATTTTCTTTTTATTATTTCTGCTCAGTTTAATAGTTTAAATTCCTAAATCATGGGGAATAGTTTCTCAGATCATTCAATTATCTCTCCTCATGTTGAAATTAGGCTAATTAATCCTAGAACTACCAGATGGAATAGTGATAGGTCTCTATTATCAGATGAAACTTGGAAAAACGATATCTGTATTGTTATAGGTGAGTTTTTGTAGGATTAATGCAAATTCGATCCAATCATTTGGGGAGTCTTTAAGGCTTGTTTTCGCAGCCAAATCATTGCCTTTAAAGCAAACTTAACACAGTCCCGTAAAGCACTGATAGGGGAAATGTAGGGGGATATAAAAAAGGAAATTAGTACATCTTGGTTCATCTTGTCCCTATCCTAGTAAATCACTGAAATTGGCTAAAAAAAAGCTTTGCAACTTCTTTTTAAATTAAGAGATTGTTAATGAAAGGGCTGTATTTCAGAAAACTTATAGGGAGAGTGAACATGTAGGCCATGTCTTGGCTTGGTCAGTAAAATGTAGGGCCAGTACCAATAGGATAGTAACTAACTCTATCACTTCCAGTAGTAAAGATATACAGAAATCTTTTTGTAAGCAGAATTCTGCAATTTATGAGGCTTCTTCAGAGATATTGGAAGATGCTATTGGGGACTTTCTTGATCCAATTTTAATCCCTCAGCTTTCGATCAATCAGCAGTAAAGCCTAATAAAACTGATATCCGAGACAGAATTTTGGATGGCCTTGGTTTCCATGGCCACTTCTAAGGTAGCAGGATTGGATTTGAGCTATATAACGAATTTGCTTTTTATTTCAAGATATTTTGATATATATTTTAATTTTAATTTCAATTAAATAATTTATAGAGAGCCAATTTCTGTAATATTTACTCAATCTGTTGTTTTGAAATTCTTAAAAATGGAAAAATCACCTTTTCACCCCAATTCTCGCAGGTCAATGAGTCTGCTAAATGCAGACTGTAAACTGGTAATGAAGATTTTAACCAATCACCTAGCTCCAGTCACCCAGAAACGTAGTCATGGTGACCAGAATGGTTTTCTTCCCCACAGGTCCATGGTAACAAATACTAATGATCTGATTCAGGCCACAGACTATTTTGCAACTAATAAAACTAGAGCGGCCATAATTATGGTTGATGCAGAAAATGCCTTTGACCTGGTCCGTTGGGTGACCTTATTTCAGATTCTGAAGAAGTTTGGTTTCTCTACTCTATTTATTAATTTACTAGAGAACTTGTTTTTCGGTGCAATAGCTATGATTAGTATTAATTCAAGTGATGTAGGTCGAGTTCATATTTCATGTGGAACGTGTCAAGGATGCCCCCTTTCACCAGTTTAATTACCTTTTTTATTGAACCTTTGGCTATTATTTTACGTAATGATGATTCTATTGTACTTCCATTAGTAGGCATGTCAAAAGTAAAACTTTTTGCTGACTATGTTATTCTATATTTGGATGCAATGGAAGTCAATATTCAAAGAGCCCTAGATAGGATTAATGATTTCACTGCAATTGGGGGCTATAAGATTACAACATCACAAAATAAAATGCTGGGTGGAGTGTTGAAACTTTTTAAACATTCACCCCCAGTCACAGATCGGAGTTTAATCCATCATTATTTTGCTCACCACGTCACCCCGGTTTGGACCCAGTCATATACAAATCCGTCTTGACCCTGCTCCCCATGGGAACAGTCCAGCCTGAATTGCCAGGCCAGGTCCTCCCTTGACCGGAAGCAAGCATCCTGGGACTGGTTTCGGGGGTATTTCGCCTCATCAGCCAGGCTAGCTTGAATCTGTCTCATAGCAAAATAAGCACACGATCCACGTCTGGGCATACCCATCCCACTTAGGGTGAAAAATGCACCACAAAAAGATGACGGATGGAATGCTGAACATTGTCAAACATTCACCACCAGTCACAGATCTGGGCCTAAATTAATTGTTCTTTTGCTCGCCATTCCATTCTAGTTTAGACCCAGCCATTTGCAAATCAGTCTTGGGTCTGCTCCCTGTGGGCCCAGTCCAGCCCGAACTGCCAGGCCAGGTCCCCCCTGGATCAGACACAAGCATCCTGGGGCCAGTTTCGGGGTATCACCCTTCATCAGCCAGGCTAGCTTGAATCCGGTGGCATAGAGAGCATGGGACCTACATCTGGGCATGCCCATCCCACTTAGGTAAAAAAATGCAACACAAAAAGTTGATGAATGGAATGCTGAACATTGTCAAATATTCACCCCCAGTCACAGTTCTGAGACTAAAACCATTGGGTCTCATTTATGAGGTTTTGCCGTAGGGCAGCGCTGCAGGCATTCCTGCTGCGCTTCCCTACGGCAAAAGAAAAGGGCAGGAATGCACCGTATCTATAAGATAACGTGGAATTAAATTCAAATACATTAAATAATTCAGACGTCACTGCACAAACGGATGATTTCTTTTGATTTAATTTGCATCACAGAAATGGAATTAATCACACCATAAGAATATGAGATTAATCAACATTGGTACACATTGGTGCTCAGAAAAAAAGGGGGGGAGTGAGTGCTCAGGGAGAGTTGAGTGATTGTGTGAAGGAACAGAAAGGAAATGTGGTTAAGATACATCCAAGCTTTTTAGAACCAATACGGTCTTTTACTTGACAAGACAATGTAAGCATAAACATAACATACTAGGCACAGATAAACGTGTCTCTGTTGCCTATGTTTGATGCAAAAAACAATATGTCAACATTTCGACCCTTATTATCATAAAGGTAGCTTCATCCTTATTGGGGGGTCTTCATCAGGACTCAAGGAAATAGTGAAGGAGGGGAAGGAGCACCTAAAAGTAAATAGTCTAAAATTAGGTGACGTCAATAGAGAAGCAATGCTATATTGAAAAATAGTCAGTGGTAATTACCATTAGATGACAGCACGAACAATCCGGCTGTATTTTCAAAATGAGGGCCCGTAAGCTCCTAAACAAGAAATCAGAGATGGAGAAGGAAGGTCACAACATGACCTATAGGCACCCAATCCCATTAGGATGTAAATTCAGTGAGACTCACTTGGAAAAGGAACCAAATTCCAGTAAATTTGAGTGATGGGTGCCACGAGTACACCTCGGTATCCGGAATGGGGTGATTAGTAACCTACAGAATACATAAAGGCCAAGAATTGCTTCAGACCAACTCAGATAATAATAAGTATGACCAAATCGTAAGGACGACAAAGGATTGGTGGAGCGTGCGCAATAAGATCATGAGGATATGCGCGAAAATACATGCCAAGCGTTGTTACTAAAAAAAGGTCATATGTGGACAGATATAACAAAGCCATGGTACAGTCGATTCTCAAGTGAGATATATTGTGGTAAGACCTCAACAACTGGTCTCTTGTTAAGATAAATTCCCATTAATGGCACCTGTAGACTGAACGTACGTGGAAGCTATACTCCATAGGTCTAAATGGGCAAAACGAGTAATACAATGCCCAAGGGGAAACCCGAACGGGTCACCAGAACCTCTTAACAGGTTACAATTAAACTAATTATAAAATGTGGGATCATGGCCTGTGGACCGTACTAACACAGAGTCTCATTGATGCGTGCGAACACCAAAAACCCCTAGACCTTAAACAATGTGTGCCAAGAAGGAACAAAGGACGGGGGGCAGAGCGATTTACTCACCGCCGGCGGTTCCGGTCTGACTCGAGAAAGCAACCCGGCCGCAGTAGCTGTGTCTATTTAACGTGAGCGTGGACGCGTGCACGTTGGTTGCGTGGCTCAAAAGACTCTCAATGCTAACTGTAGCATCACGTGACTGTAAATACCTGAAAGGGCAAAGTGCAATGGCCACTGATCAATGATCACTGTTGTTAAGATTTGGCAGTTTACAACTTAGATTTCCTGGTCATAGAGACTTTATCATTTCTTTCAGTCTCCAGATAGTTATGTTCTTTTGAATGAGGTATGTATGTGGTTGTGAGTGTACGAATGTAATTTAGTATGTATGACATTGGGGTTTTTTCCCATTTATTGTTTTGCATTCAGGGGAACTATTTTGTGTATGGTATAGGGTGTTGTAACTTTATTGTTTATATGTCCATTTTAAGATAATTGTCATAAAAAAAAGTTCTACATAAAAAGTATATAAAATACATTCATAAAAAGAAAAAAGAGTTTTTGATATTGGAATATAATAAATGTAACTAAATGATGTCCAAACAGGCTTTCCTTGCTTTTGTTTGTCATGTTTAGCAATTGATGTACGAGCCATTCCATTTCATGACTTATGCATATGTAATAGTAAGTATATAGGTCACGAGGGAGCATTTTTCACATTGTGCCCATTGCACTTGGCCACCAGTCCGGCTTCCAGAGATTTATGATGTTCCCAAATATAATCACCTCCGTCTTTCCTGCGTTAAGTTTTAGGCAATTTGATGACATCCAGTCCGCAATAGCTTGCATACAGTCATGGCATCTTGATCCCGTCTCTCCTTCTCTGCCCCACTGAAGAGACAACACAATTTGCGTGTCATTCGCATAGGAGGTCAGTTGGAACCCAAAAGATCTAATCAAGGCTGCCAGTGGTGACACGTACACATTAAATAATGTGGGACTAAGAGATGACCCCTGTGGCACCCCGCACGGGAGAGAGAAAGGCCTGGATCTATCTTTACCCAGGTCCACCGTTTGTGTCCTATCAGTAAGAAAAGATCTCAGGAGATCCCAGGCCTTGTCTTGGACCCCCCTTTCGGACAAACGGTCCATCAGAACTTCATGATGGACCATATCGAAGGCTGCTGAGAGATCCAACATGATCAATATCGCGGCGCCTCCCTGGTCCAAGGCCTCTCTAATCTCCTCTGTGGACTTAATCAAGGCCAGCTCAGTGCTGTGTTCGGCACGGAAGCCAAACTGCGTGGGGTCCAACAGACAATTAGTTTGAAGAAACGTACTGAGCTGACCATTCATGGCCTTCTCAATAATTTTTGCTGGCAGTGGAAGACGCGAAATAGGTCTGTAATTCATCGGGTCTTTTGGGTCTAGGTTAGGTTTTTTTAGTAAAGGAAGGATCGATGCTGTTTTCCATGGTTTGGGGAAATAACCCAAATTTAAAATGTTATTAAACAGTGGCGTGATGGCTGCCCCGACAATATCTGGGACCAGTTTGGTCACCGATGCTGGACATGGGTCCAAAGGGGAACCAGATCTAATTTCTAACAGTAATTTAATGGCCCCTTGTGAATCCAATGGCGTGAAGCAGTCCAGTGTGGGAATAAGTCCACTGTCCTTATTTGACCATATTCCTGTGACCTTATTCACATCAATTGGCTGATGCATAAAGGATGAAAAGATAGTGTCCACCTTTTGCAAACAGAAGGAGGCAAGTGTTTCACAAAGTTCCGGGCTGCTGTTTGTTTTGGGGGCAGTTGGGATCGTAAGTTTGGTAATAGTTTTGAACAGTTCTTTAGAAGAAGATTTGGCCTTCCTGATTTGTTCCCCAAAATATGCCTTTTTGGTGTCAAGGAGAAGTTTTTTATAGTGTATAAGACTAGCAACCTCTGACCCTGCCTACAGGTTAGGTCGCCCCCACGCCGCTGCCGCCTGCTCACCCTGGTCTCCTGCTGCTGTCTCCTGCTGCCAGCTGACTTGGCCTGCCCGCTTGCTGCCTCTGCCTGCCCCCGGTCCCAGCCGCTGCTGAGCCGGTCACCTTCGCCGCACTCTTCCCGCCGCTGCCTCCCTGCGGCCCCGCTCCTGCCACCCAGCTGCTCCTCCCTCCCATCAACACTCTTATGCAGACCGCGAAGCGACCGCGCCGCTGGCGTGTCGAAGGCGCGCCTAAGGCAAGCCCGTCTGCGCCCATCCGCGCCTGGACCGTGCCCAGTGCCAGAACCCGTCTCCACTATGCCACCGGAACCCTCCACGCACTCAACACCGGACGATCAAGCACCTGCTACCTGGCCGCCCGAAACGCACCACGGACCCTTCACCTGCCGAAGCGGCAGCTTCACCAGCATCCAGCCCGCCAACCCACCCGCCAATCAATCCAACCACCTTCGCTGCATCCTCCTAAACACCCGCTCCGCCAGGAAACACGACAGTCGAACTCTGGGACCTACTCGACACCCACACCCCTGCACGTCGCCTTCCTGACCGAGACCTGGCTGAACTCCTCCCTCAGCACCCGACATCGCCATAGCCATCCCGGAAGGCTACAAGATCATCCGCAAGGACTGCACCAACGGAATAGGAGGAGGAATCGCCATCATCCACAAGAACACCCTCAACATCTCGACTAACGGCCACGCCGACACCCTCTGCACCGCCGAACACCTGCACTTCCAGATCCACACCGACCCCAACACCACCCTCAGAGGAACACTCGTCTACAGATCCCCCGGTCCCCGACCACAGTTCTGCGACTCCATCGCCGACCTCGTCAGCACGCACCCCTCGCCTCCACGGACTACATCCTCCTCGGGGACCTGAACTTCCACCTCGAGAACAACAACGACCCCAACTCCTCCGCCCTGATCGACAACCTCGACAACCTCGGACTCAGACAGCTCATCACGACGCCCACCCACTCCGCCGGCCACACGCTGGACCCCATCTTCTCAGCAAGCACCCACGTCTGCTTCAACCACACCACCGAACTCCACTGGACCGATCACCGCTGCATCCACTTCACCTTTCGGAAACCCGTCACACCCCACCGCACCCAACAGATGCCACGCCGCTGCTGGAGCAAAGTCACCGATAACCAGCTAACCACCACCCTCGCCCAAAGCCCACCCGCAGACCCAACCGACCCGGACGCCGCAGCCCACAACCTCAGACAATGGATCGAAAACTGCGCCAACGCCCTTGCCCCAATCAAGAAACCATCCACCAGCCACACCAGGAAGAAAGCGAGCTGGTTCTCCCAAGACCTCCAGGCATCCAAGAAAACCTGCCGTAAGTTAGAGAAGAACTGGACCCGCGAACGAACCCCGGAAAGCTACGCAGCTCACAAGGACACCTCCCGCAACCACCACCACCTCATCAGATCCGCCAAGAGAGCCTCCTTCAAAGACCGCCTAGACAACAACGCACACAACAGCAAAGAGCTCTTCAACATCGTGAAAGAACTCTCCAACCCCAACTCCAGCGCCAACGACATCCCACCCTCGCAAGAACTGTGCGACTCACTGGCCACCTTCTTCCACCGCACGATCACGGACATCCACGACAGCTTCAACACCGCGACCACCCCGGCAACCACCGAAACACCCACGACCACCACTCGCACCAACCGCCTGACCTCCTGGACCAACATAGACAACAACGACACCATCAAGATCATGAACTCCGTACACTCCGGATCAACGACAGATCCATGCCCACACCACATCTTCAACAGGGCCAGCACCGTCATCGCACCCCACCTCCAGAAGGCCATCAACAGCTCCCTCGAAACAGCGACCTTCCCAGAGGACTGGAAGCACGCCGAGATCAACGCCCTACTGAAGAAACCCACGGCTGACCCCTGGGACCTCAAAAACTTCCGACTCATCTCCCTGCTCCGGTTCCCGGCGAAGGTCATCGAGAAGGCCGTCAACATACAACTAACCAGGTTCCTCGAGGAAAACAGCATTCTGGACTCGTCCCAGTCCGGATTTCGCCGCAACCACAGCACCGAGACAGCCCTCCTAGCCGCCACCGACGACATCAGAACCATGCTGAGACAACCGGTGAAACCGCGGCCCTCATCCTCCTGGACCTGTCGGCCGCCTTCGACATGGTCTGCCACCACACCCTACGCGCACGCCTCCACGACGCAGGGATTCAAGAGAAGGCCCTGGACTGGACCACCTCCTTCCTCTCCCGGTAGAACACAGAGCGTCCGCCTTCCTCCCTTCCGCTCCAAAGCCACCGAGATCATCTGCGGCGTACCCCAGGGCTCACCCCTCAGCCCCACGCTGTTCAACGTCTACATGACCCGCTCGCCCGCATCGCCCGACTGCACAACCTCAACATCATCTCCTACGCCGACGACACCCAGCTGATCCTCTCCCTCACCAGAGACCCTCACACAGCCAAAACCAACCTCCACGAGGGAATGACGGCCGTCGCCGACTGGATGAGAAACAGCCGGCTGAAGCTGAACTCAGACAAAACGGAGGTCCTCATCCTCGGGTCCACCCCCTCGGCTTGGGACGACTCCTGGTGGCCCTCCTCGCTAGGAACGGCCCCCACACCCACCGACCATGCACGCAACCTAGGGGTCATCCTTGATTCCACCCTCTCCATGACGAAGCAGGTCAACGCCGTCTCCTCCTCCTGCTTCAACACCCTCCGTATGCTTCACAGGATCTACAAGTGGATCCCCACCGAAACCAGAAGGACGGTCACCCAGGCTCTCGTCAGCAGCAGACTGGACTACGGAAACACCCTCTACGCCGGAGCCTCGGCGAAACTCCTCAAACGGCTCCAACGCATCCAGAACGCTTCAGCACGTCTGATCCTCGACATCCCGCACCGCAGCCACATCACACCCCGCCTGAAAGACCTGCACTGGCTCCCCGTCAACAAGAGGATAACCTTCAAGCTCCTCACCCACGCACACAAAGCACTCCACAACACCGGACCAGCGTACCTCAACTGCCGCCTCAACTTCTACACCCCACCCGCCAGCTCCGCTCCGCCGACCATGCCCTCGCCACCGTCCCCGCATCCGAAGAGCAACCACCGGCGGCAGATCCTTCTCCCACCTGCCGCCAAGACATGGAACACCCTCCCCTCCACCTCACGGCAGACACAGGACCTACTGACCTTCAGGAGACTCCTCAAGACCTGGCTATTCGAACAGTAGCAGCTCCACCCCCTCCCCTCAGCGCCTTGAAACCCTCACGGGTAAGTAGCGCGCTTTACAAATATAATGATTGATTGATTGATTGATTGATTATAAGTCTCTTTATTGGAGTTTTTATACCCTCTCCTCCAGACTCGCTCTAAATGCTTGCAATCGAGTTTGTGCTTTTTTAGGTTTTCTGAGTACCAAGGGGCAGATGGAAGTGCCCGCTTGGGAATGCACCATTTGACTGGCACTAGATTCCTGCACGCAGAATCTAGCCATTCCGTATAGGTAGCCGTAGCTTCCTCTACATTAGATGGCAAGGGATGGGCAGTGGCTTTCAGGAGACTTCCTAACTCTAGGCTGCTTATGTTTTTCCAAGCCCTGGTAGTTATCGTGGCCTTGGGCTTGGGTTTATGCTGATATGGTTCCACCTGTTTAACTTCAAATGGAACCGCAGCATGATCAGTCCAGGAAAGTGGCAGAGCCTCCAAGTAGGAGTGGTGTTCGCACGCATCAATGAGACTCTGTGTTAGTACGGTCCACAGGCCGTGATCCCACATTTTATAATTAGTTTAATTGTAACCTGTTAAAAGGTTCTGGTGACCCGTTCGGGTTTCCCCTTGGGCATTGTATTACTCGTTTTGCCCATTTAGACCTATGGAGTAAAGCTTCCACGTACGTTCAGTCTACAGGTGTCCTTAATGGGAATTTCTCTTAACAAGGGACCGGTTGTTGAGGTCTTACCACAATATATCTCACTTGAGGATCGACTGTACCATGGCTTTGTTATATCTGTCCACATATGACCTTTTTTGAGTAACAACGCTTGGCATGTATTTTCGCTCATATCCTCATGATCTTATTGCGCATGCTCCACCAATCCTTTGTCGTCCTTACGATTTGGTCATACTTATTATGATCTGAGTTGGTCTGAAGCAATTCTTGGCATTTATGTATTCTGTAGGTTACTAATCAACCCAGTCCGGATACCGAGGTGTACTCGTGGCACCCATCACTCAAATTTACTGGAATTTGGTTCCTTTTCCAAGTGAGTCTCACTGAATTTACATCCTAATGGGATTGGGTGTCTATGGGTCATGTTGTGACCTTCCTTCTCCGTCTCTGATTTCTTGTTTAGGAGCTTACGGGCCCTCATTTTGTAAATACAGGCGGATTGTCTGCGTAGTTGTCATCTAATGGTAATTACCACTGACTATTTTTCAATATAGCATTGCTTCTCTATTGACGTCACCTAATTTTAGAACTATCTACTTTTAGGTGCTCCTTCCCCTCCTTCACTATTTCCTTGAGTCCTGATGAAGACCCCCAAATAAGGATGAAGCTACCTTTATGATAATAGTGGTCGAAACGTTGACATATTGTTTTTCGCATCAAACATAGGCAAACAGAGACATGTTTATCTGTGCCTAGTATGTTATGTTTTATGCTTACATTGTCTTGTCAAGTAAAAGACCGGATTGGCTCTAAAAAGCTTGGATGTATCTGAACCACATTTTCTTTCCGTTCCTTCACACAATCGCTCAACTTTCCCTGAGCACTCACTCCCTCTCCTCTTTTTATGAGCACCAATGGTGTACCAATGTTGATTAATCTCATATTCTTATGGTCTGATTAATTCCATTTCTTGTGATGCAAATTAAATCACAAGAAATCATCCGTTTGTTGCAGTGACGTCTGGAATTATTTAATGTATTTGAATTTAATTCCATGTACGTGAATTTGTGAATCATTTTTCCACTGTGACCTTCTTTTTTGTACCATTGTTCACCCGGGTCCAGTGGTCCTACGGGTTACCCCATTTATATTACTCTGTATCTATAAGATAATGCACATTCCTGTCCTTTTCCCCTGCGCCGGCGCACAATGGGCTGCCGTGCGCCAACGCAGGGACCTTTGCACCATGGTGCAAGGGTGCCTGCGTTGAGGGGATAAATAAATACGTATTTGTAAAGCTCAAACTACTCACCCTTACGGTCTCAAGGCGCTGGGGGCCGTCGTGGAAATTAAGTGAGCTATTGCCCAGAGTCACATGGTGCTGAGCTGAGCTGCCATGCCACCGGAGCCGGGGATCGAACGTTGAGCCCTGTGCTCCGAAGTCAGCTGCCCTGACCGCTGCAACATACCTCTCCACTCTCCAGGGGATGATTATTTTTGTACAGGAAGGGAAACCTTTCTGTACAAAAATAATCACAAGAGGCTTCTTCCTCTTTCTATGTGTGCTGCAGAATGCAGCACGCATAGAAGAAGAAAACGAGGAGAACTCAAAGATATTTCTCCTCGTTAGTGCCTCCTTACGCCTCCACTGGGAGGCGTGACTTTACGCTGCCTCAGATTTACGATTTCTCGTAAATCTGGGGCAGTGTCAGAAGGCCATGGATGTTGCTGGGAACGCTCCCAGCAACACCCATTGCCACGCCCCTTTAATGCAGAAACACATGCGTTAAAGGGACTGATATTTATCAGGCAGCATTAAGCCAAAAAAAGTGGCTTAGTGCTACCTGATAAATATCTCGCAGGCTCCTGCGCCATGGAATTCAAAAAAGTGACGTTCCGGAGGCGCAAGGAGTCTCATAAATGAGGCCCATTATTTTTTTGCTCACCACGAAATTCCAGTTTGGAATTCCTTAAGAGGAGCTGCCACCACAACGGCTCCTGTGAAGGTACTGAAACTTTGCTGTGTAGGTGCCCTGTTCAGGGTGCCTGCACCAAAAAGGTCTTTGTTTTTTCGTAAAGCAAACTCCTAAACAAAAAATAAATGTCCCAGACACACTCAATTGTTTGTCCCAGCATTTTCGGGGTGTAAGGGGCCAGAGAAAAACAAGGACACTTACCAGGGCACAGAATCACGGCTCCCACAGTGCACCATCCCATTACACAGAGGAAACTAGAAAGGGAATCAGAACAATACTTAGATAGGGAGGAGGGAAGAAGGTGCATATGGAAAGAAAAGAGAAAAGTAGAGAAGAACTCCCTCACACAGGAAGGATGGAGGAGAGAAAGCCACTGAGAGAGGGAGAAAGGAAGCAAGAGGTCACAAAGAGAAAAATGAGAAAAGCAGAAGGACGACAGGAGGAAGGAGAGGAGTCCCATAAGGAGGATGATGACCGAGATGGTGACCATTTCCGAAGAGGAGAGGACGCAAGGAGAGGGGAGTGCACCTATAAGGGAGGAATGGTGGATGACGCCGACGGTTGCTGATTTGCCGTCAAAAACTCACGAGGGTTGTGGCTGCCTGGGTGATTAACACGGACCAGGGGTTTGGAAAGACAGTCCAGGCTTTTGCACCTTTTTCTTTATCTCTTCTGTTTCTCCCTCTGCTATACCCTAAGGTTTTAAGTAAAACCCGGATGGGATAAATAGGGGCACATACATGATGTACGTCCACCAGTGATGGTGAACGGGTTCAGTCACAGGGGAAAACTTTGATGTGAGAAACATTTAGAACAACCCCAAACTCTGATAGTATTACTGAGAATAGGTGGTAAGGAACATAGGTGCACAATGGTGACTGGATAGTTTTGACTTGGCATAAAATAAACTATAGAAACTTAAAAGTTCTGAAATAATAGAAAAAACCCTATTCAAGGATCGGTTAAGGAGACTTTTTTTTAAAGTTATGTAAATACGTACCCGGGCATTCTTCTGTTTCCCAAGGGGCATTGGTAGCACCAGCTACCAGACCTAGGAGAAAAAGAAAGAAGATATTGCAAGAGACAGTAACTTACCTCTATTGGTGGCACCATTCCATCAGACCTAGGAGAAAAAGAAAACAAAGTACTCGAGTCTTTAAGGGCAAACCCTCCCCCCGTAAAATTGGTTTTCCAATCTGACTGGTGTGTTACAATTAGAAAGGCATCATTGTTAAACAAGTCGCCTAAACCTTATTTCTGATCGTCCGCCCACAGGGGCCAATTAATTGATTTCCTCCTTGCAAATGTCAGGCTTTGCCTGGTGATCCCAAATGGGAAAGAAATATCTGCCCTAAATAAGATGGATTGCTTGAGGTATTTTGACTGGTGGCCAGGAGGAGCTAGCAGAGGCTCTGATGGTTCACCTGACTCTAAATAGAGCAAACAAATAGGGAATTTGCAGACAAGGTATTCTGCCACATCAGTGGCATAGTACGTTATCGCCAAAATAAGGCCCTCAGGCATTATAGTATTATTGTATGGTTTATCATAAAGTGCCAGAAACCTCAAAATCAATTATGTCATCATACTCTACAAGATTACTACTGAAACGTCCATGATTACATAGCTACTTATTTTGAAATAAAAATGTAAATATGTTCAAATCTCCCTCTGCACAAAGCAGCAACTCATCATTTGGGATGACAGGTAAAGTATGTTTTTTGAAATTTGCAATGCTTAGCATTTATTCTTGAGGCAAATGGTCAAATGGCAGAATGGTACAGATATTTATGAACTCTTGTAGTTGGAGGGGGTTGCCGACTTTTACAACACAGCAGCTTTTAATAGTTAAGTGGATGAAGTGAACTGCCTTAATAATGTAGCTGATAGACTTGAAGCTATCTGCAGGGTCACTCTGAAGCTGTTTGCCTTCACCACTCCTGTTTTCTGAATTTTCTTTTTTGTTGGATTTAGAACTCTGTGCACTTCACCAGTGTTAAAGTGCTGGTGCTCTCTCCCTTAAACATGGTACAATAGGCTTACACTCAATTGGCACATTTAATTTGCTTATAAGTCCCTGGTAAAGTGACACTACATGTACCCAGGGCCTGAAAATTAAAGGCTACCAGCATGTCTGCAGCACTGCGTGTGCCACCCACTAAAGTAGCAGTACAGTTTTAAACTGCAATTTCAGCCTGGCAAAATAACCCTTTTGCCATGCCTAAAACGTCTTTTTTTAATGCATATGTCACCAATAGGGATGAGTGCTTTAGATTTAAAAAGTTAGACATACACTTTTTAGTTTTACATATCCTAGTAGTGAAAAACACTCAAATTTGCTTCTGACTACTACAAAGCCTACCTCTCCCATAGGATAAAATTGTCTTATTACATTTAATAAGTGATAACTTTTGTTTCGGAACAGGTAGAAATAACATGTTTGGGGTCTAAGCAATTTAAATTTAAAATCCTCCTTAATGGTAAAGTCAGATTTTAAGTCAAAATTCTGGAAAAAAAACAGTTTTAGAAAGTTGTCATTTTTTTGTCCTAACCATTTGGTGCCTGCAGCCTGTATCCTGGGTCATAGACTAGGTGTAGTTGGCAGTTGGCCTTTTGTGTATTCCTCACAGACAGTATCACCAAAGGGGACTGGTCATTGGCAGGCAGGATGAGCCATCCTGATCTGATAGGATGGGTGGTGTTGTCACCTGCCACACTTGCACTTCAAAGGAGCTGCCTCAGCACACACACCATTAAATTTACACTAGCCTTTGGTGACTCCAGACATCGGAAGAGCAGAACAGGGAGGAAGTAAATTCCAGAACCAATGTGGAGGATGTCTAGAAGTTTCTCCCACTTCAAAGCTGGCACCAGGTATAAATGTTGGACTTTCACACCAACTCTTTAATACACTCCTAGACCAGTGGATACTCCAGAAGGAGGACTGCCCTGCTGCAAGGGGACTGCCCTGCTGCCTGAGGCCTGCTCTGTAGCCTAAGAAGGAAGACTGGACCTGCTCCCTTCATCCCAGGTGACGTGAAGTAACTCCAGGGGTCAACTCACTGACCTCCTGTTCAGAGCTGGGTTGACTGTTGCAAATAAACCTGACTGGATCTGAAACTGGACCTGCCTGAGCACTGCGTGCCTCTGCAAGAATGAGTCCCTAGTCCCCAAGAGGCATCTCCCCAGGTACTGGACCCTTAGTTGGCATCAAAGTACACTCCTCTGAACAAGAAGGAGAAATCCTGAAGTTTCACTTTTAAACTCATTGTGACCACGAATGGGGCCATTCGCACTGAGATCTTGCTGTCAAAAACAACAGCCAACACGAAGCTCCAATGGGCCTGACTCTTCATGCTAGAGTGATTGGAAGTGCGAGATCTGCACTGCATGCTACAACATCGACAGCCCGCGGTGACTGGCAGCACGAAGCTCCAGCAATGATCGTCCACGACGCCCGACAGGATCTTCGCACTACAGCGATGACCGTCTGTGACGCCTGGTCTGCTCTTTGCGCTACAGCAACGACCATCCTTGACGCTTTTCCTGCTCCATGTGGCCTCCTTCACTGCCAACTGGACATTTCATGCCAGACTTTGAAAATCTAACTTTTTCAGTGGGACTAACCTGTATCCTGAACGCTTTTCATTGTGGTCAGCCTGAACTTGTGACTTCTTCTGATCTAGCAGGACCAGATGAACACGAATGGAGCTTTGTGATTTTAGGTGGTATTCTTAACTAAGTCTGTGAAATTGCAAATCTCCCATTCTACTGATTGGATTTTTGTCATTTTGGTGTAAAATAATTTATCACATTTTACTCCATATTTCTAAATTGGTGTGGGATTTGTTTTCTGTTGAGTTTTCACGTTATTGCTGTTTGTGTGCTGCATAAATACCCTACATATTGCCTCTAAGTAAAGCCTGACTGCTTTTGTGCCAAGCTACCAGAGACTCAGGGGCATATTCACAAGGAGCCATCGCCGAATTAACGGCACTTTATCGCAGCCAAAGTCGTGATAAATTTACCTCCCCATTAACCCTGGGCGTAGTTGGCGAAGCAGCGCTACGCGAAGCTACGCGAAGTGCACTTTGCACTACGCGAGCTACGCGTAGCACTACGCGAACTGCGTAGTGCGCTGTTCGCGATGATTGCACAGTGCCGGATGCTTGTCCGCACTGTGCAATCATTGAAACGGCATCTTGCACAGTGCGAAGCAGTCTTTTACTGCCGCTCGAGTAGATTTTACTCGAGCGGCAGCTTTCTCAACGCGGACTGGTAGTTTCTCATCGCGAGCGGTCGCGAGCATACGCGACCACTCGCAATGAGAAACCTGACCTCCCCGCGTTGAGAATCTCGCCGGGAGGTTTATTTTCCATGCTCGCGATCGGCAACTTGATGTTGCTGATCGCGAACAGGAAAAAGTCTCGCCGGGATGTCATTTTGCTTGCTCGCGGTCGCCAACTTGACGTTGAGGACCGCGAGCAAGCAAAAAATGACCGCTGCACTACGCTACGCTATGCGTGTTTGCACTGTGCTACGTGCAATTCGCGTAGTGCGAAGTAGCGCAAACTACGCGAGCGTAGCGTAGTTTTCCGCCCAGGCCTACTCCCCATTCACAATCCGGTGTTAACAGCCCACAGCACCAGTTTACCCGCGATATCAGCCCCAAAAAACATCGCCACAGAGGACCCCCGCAAATATCGCTAATGAGATGCAGAGTAGGCGTTCCCGTGCCAAAAGCCGAGACAACAGCACACCTCAACATTCACAACGACCAGCCACATCGGTGATAAAAACACAAAACAGGCGTTAAGGCGCGTTAGCACCAGGAAATTTACACCTGCTCTGACCTGGTGTAAAGTCGGACGGCAGCCAGCACCACAAAAGGGAGCACAGCCCAGGGGCACATCCGAAGGGCAACAGATGCCATGGTGCCACCCATCATGCGGCCCGGACACCCAAGAGGGCCACAACACCCACCTCCACCACCCCAGAACCCCAACCCACACCCGGAACACCCCCCCCGGACCACCACAGACGCAGCGCAGACAAAGACAGCGGAACCCCAGGAAACGTACCAACCGCACAGACCCATCATTTGACAATGTCACCGTCCGCTACAGGCTGAAAGGGACAACCATCCTACGCATCCTGACCATCATCGCCTAACAGGCCTACGGCACCAACACAGCGGACAACCAACATCCCACCCCACACAAAGCTGATGGCTTGGCTGCACCTGTTGGCCCCTGGGACCCCCCAAACAAAACCCGCCTGAGTCGGAGGAGTCTCACAGCCAGCCACATCCAAGTCCCCCACACCTGTCCTGGACATCACCATCACACTGGTTCCCCAGTCCCCATACATACAACATAATGCGCAGGATCCGCTGGAGACCAAGCAAGGACCATACGCCCAAGCAGGATGCACGCACGTGTTGGGGCAATACACAGCACACATGTACTACCTGTGCCCCCTGGTGACACAGCACACAATCACTGCAACAGGAAGCACACGTCTCACATCAATGTGCAGGCAACAACAGAACACCGTGGAACCCCCAACAATGTCGCCTTCAAATACACAGCCAGTGTGCATGATACCTTCATCCTCCGACAGTCCATCATCAACCAGCGTTCCCAGGATGGCAACAAGGGAAATGCACAGCCCCTTGGCAATATACAAATGAACACCCCACACACCTCAACTCCACAACCATGCAACTCACAACTCTGGCAATGCACACGTCACAAAATCACAAAATCACATACAACAGGCACAACAACATGCCCACCCACCAAACACGACAGAACAACTTACAATGTTCACATGGGCAAGCCCTGAACATGAGCCAGCAACGGCATGGCACCTCAGCCACATAATAGCCGAATGTGGGGAGAGGTGGCAACCAGGCATGTGTGAAGGATGCAGTAGAACCATGATTGGGAAAGTACACAATGCCATGGGTGGCGGAGATGTGCTGGACACACCGCAGTATGCAGAACACACCCCTATCCATGGCAACCAACACCGCTGGTGTATGGAGTGTAGTGGATGCCACCATGTCACCCCAGCCAGTGGGGGACCTCGCGGAAATGTTGCCTGTTACGCCCCCCCCTAAGCGTCACCTGAGTGGGATGGCCCGGTGTACGCCACGCCAGCATAGGGGTGTGAATAAAAAGCAAGTAGGCCTGGGCGTGGTCCTCTTCCGGAAAGACCCACATCTCTGCCAGGGCGGTGCCTCCCACCCCACCACGAGGCCGACGCCGTCCTCGTGAGTGGAGTTGCCTGCGATGCTGTGCGCCTGCCGGACCCCGGCATGCTGGACCATGAACCCGTCAGGCCCGCCCCTGCGCAGCCAGGCCACACTGATCACCTGCCGACACCGGCATGTGTCAAGGAGGGCCCACCACGTGTCGGCGCAAGCTCCAAGCCCGAGGCCCGCGACCTTGGCAGCCACCTCAGACCATCACGGCCTCCACGACACAGGCCCGCTTTATTCCTTTCTCATTGACGTACTCCACTGCCGCCTTAGGCCTACTCTTTGGACCAGTAGGTCCCATATGTGAAACTGTGTCCTGAGTCATGAATGGCAGTGACCCCAAATCTGGGCCAGCGGCCACAGCACCAGACCCCCCCCGATCAGTGAGGCATAGTTCCATATGGGCATCTTGCGACATGTGGTACCACTAACCCAGTTCAATGCCAGCCGGCTACATGTGGTGCCACTAACCCTGTTCAACGCCAGCCAGCTACATGTGGTGCCACTAACCCTGTTCAACGCCAGCCGGCTACATGTGGTGCCACTGAACCTGAACTACGCAGGCCGGTGGGGCCATCCAACCTATGCCGGCGACACTCGGTGAATGGGCCGTGCTGACTGCTGCCTCAGGCCTACACCACGGTCAGGTAGGTCAAACATTTGGAACTGAGTCTTGATTACACCATGGCAGTGAACATTATCTAAGGCAGAGAACAATTCACTATACACCCTTCAATGTGGTGGCAACAAGTCTGTGCATGGCATCACAACCACACGTGTCTGTGGGGCTACATGGACTACTGCCCTCGGCCTACGCTGCGCATGAGTGGGATCACAGATTTGGAACTGAACATCGGTTATTCAAAAGGCAGATTACATTGCATCGCACGCACAGAGAGGCGTAAGAGGATGACGCGTTGCAGTCCGGAGGGAACAGGATCATCGTTACGGAGGTGATTGAACACTACCAACAACTGCCACTGTGTCACTAACCCTGTGCCTCGCGAGCCAACGACACGTGTCTGTGGGCCACTGCTGTCCGCTGCCTCTGGCCTACACTTCGGTCCAGTAGGTCACAGAGCCTTGATTTGGCAATGTTGGAGTTCACATCTGTGTACCGGCATCATCGCAGACTGCATCCCCTCTCAGCACCTGTGCCACTAAGTGTGTTCCCCGACATTCATGGACACTCACTGGTCGAACATTGGTGGCGTTTGAGTCTATGGAATAGGGGCTGGTTTTTATCCTCATGTAGCTGATACCGAATTGTTGGTGAAAACGAGGGTTGCGCTTTCCACTCCGCCATTTTCTGCTTCCAGGTAACATCAGACCATGCGCATCATGCCCTGGAGGACACCTTCCACTGTCCCCCGCAACCCTCCGCAACATACACCTCGGACATTGATGGGGACCCGCTCAGGTCGCATGGCCCATCTGACTGCACCGCAGGTCACCGTCCCGTGGCTGGGTGCCTGTGTCGGCCGCAGTGCATCCGGGGCCAATAACTCTGTGCTGCTCGGGCCTGGGACACCTTCTTCTGAGACAATGAATGGCCTCTGCAGCGATGGTCTTGGGGTCATCAACACCATGGGTCTGTGGCCCTGCGCTGTCCGCATCCTCCGGCCTCAACTGCGGGCCACCAGGGCCCACACATAGCATCGAGTGTTGACCGGCCCGGACGTCGCATCACCGCAGGAGGCACACGCCACCACGGCAAGGACCACCTCCAACCGCCATCTGCCCGAGTCGAAATGGTGGTCCTGACAGACCTACGGGGTTGCTCAGACCTGTCGTGGATGCCATTATTGGTCTGATACCGTGCTCAGCACTCCAAGTGCCAGTGACTCAGTGCACCGCAAGCCATTGTCCGTTACTGATTGAGTTTTGTGCTGTTGTGAGGTTGCGCAGCAATGTCACCTTATGCAGTGGGGGAGACCTGGGACAATGATGAGGAAGATGTGTCAAGTGTTCTGGGGGGAGAAGGCACAGACAATGGGAAGGCAGGAGGCAACAGCCCCAAGGCAGGAATGCAGACTGGTGGTGGTAGTCAAGCTACACACCCGGATCTTTTACTGGGTATTGCGCTGTGGACTGCGGACGCAACTGTCACCTCAGGCAGTGTGGGAGACCTGGGACGTTGATGAGGAAGTTGATGCAGGTGTACCACACCCCACTGCGTGTGCATCAGGACTAACCCGAAGGGACACAATCCTAGCAATTTCATCACATGAGCGCGCTCTCCTCTAGTGCCCCTACCTCAGTGCACTGCAACTCACGGAACCTCCTGACTGAATATTGGGTGACCTCTGTCCTTACTCCGGATCTCTCCATGTTGCTCTGCAGTTGACTCTGTTATGCTGGTGTTTTCTGTTTCCATTACACTGGTGTCCACTGTTCAGGTTGTTGCCAGCACCAAGCACTCCATGCGGGCTGGCTTATACTCAGCCCACACACATCCAGCACAGGCATCACTGTACATGTGGCCAATAAAGGGGCCGGGCGCACGTGCCCGTAGCCAGTTCAACATGATATGTGGATGTGTCCCTGTGGTCTTGTTGTATGCATGGGGGCCCAGGGCCGTACAAAATTATATTGTGCTGTGTACAGCGGACGCAGACATGTCACCGCAGGCAGCGGGCTAGAACCTGGACATGTAGCTTTGTCGTCACCCACTCAATTCGTAAGGGGAGTGGACTGTGCCGTCGTACGCAGAGCCAATGTGGGTGTGTGACTGATATGTGCGTGCCCCTGGGCGTGGTTCTGTATAAGCCTGGGCAAAGCACTACGCTACGCTCGCGTAGTTTGCGAAGTTTGCGCTACTTCGCACTACGCAAATTGCTCGTAGCACAGTGAAAACACGCGTAGCGTAGTGCAGCGGTCAGTTTTTGCTTGCTCGCGGTCCTCAACGTCAAGTTGGCGACTGCGAGCAAGCAAAATGACATCCCGGCGAGACTTTTTCTCGTTCGCGATCAGCAACATCAAGTTGCCGATCGCGAGCGTGGAAAATAAACCTCCCGGCGAGATTCTCAACGCGGGAGGTCAGGTTTCTCATTGCGAGTGGTCGCGTATGCTCGCGACCGCTCGCGATGAGAAACTACCAGTCCGCGTTGAGAAAGCTGCCGCTTGAGTAAAAATCTACTCGAGCGGCAGTAAAAGACAGCTCGCACTGTGCAAGATGCCGTTTTTAATGATTGCACAGTGTGGACAAGCATCCGGCACTGTGCAATCATCGCGAACAGCGCACTACGCAGTTCGCGTAGTGCTACGCGTAGCTCGCGTAGTGCGAAGTGCACTTCGCGTAGCTTCGCGTAGCGCTACTTTGCGGACTACGCCCAGGGTTAGTTCTGTACTGGGTATGTGCATCTGCATGTGTCTCTATGGCAGTGTGGGTCTCCTTTGTGGGGTGTAGGTGGTCACTGAGGGGTACTGGACACCCACGTATGTGTTCTAGTTCGCATTCCATGGGTTCGGCAACACCCGCACCTGTTGGGCCACCTCCTTTTGGCATTCTGACACCTGGCATTGGGGTGCCATGTGTGGGTCAGTGAAGTGTTGTGAGCAAGCCGTGATTGCGAGTGCTTCATGCTGTGTGGTCTGTTGCAGGGGCTGGGTTCTCCTCTGAGTAGCTTGTCTGCCCTGGTCCTGGTGGTGGGTTGGGTGGGATGTCCATGGGCTGTTGTAGGGCGTCGGTGTCGGAGGTGTGGTGTTCGTCTCCGGCATCACTGATGGGTTGTCTGTACTGACCTGCTGGAGGTGTTGTTTGTCCCTCTGCATTGTGACGGGGAGGTGCATGTTGGCATTGGGTTGGCGCCTTGTTCTTGTCTAGTGAAAATAAAGATTCCCTTTTGTGCCGTAATAAACTTCCAATGAAGATATCTCTATAAGTTTGCACTGAACCAAAAGAATACAGTTAATTTATTAAACATCATCACACAACGTAATTAAAATCATATATTCTTGTTACTTTATTGTACGCATTACAGGCCCAATTTTCAGTCTTAGACTACAGATCAATTTATAATTCATATATGAACACATTAATATCACCTTTTTGTACACACTGGTCTACAAATGATTTAAAAACCTTTTTCCACTTTCGTAAGACACTGTACATATAAAATTGACAGTTTATTGTGTAAAATGCATAGTAGACATTTCTATTGAACTTCATGCATAGAAAACATTTTGGTATGTTTGCATACTCTTATGCTATAATTTCAAAAGTTGTTAACACAACCACTCAAGTTTCTATATAATTCTACATGCGGTATATTATACTCCAGTGTGTAAAGTACATCTACATATATTAAAAACAGTACATATTTTTTTTTTTGTCCTTATGTCGACGCGTTTCGGTGTATCTTGTAATTTCTTAAACACCTTCTTCAGGACTCAGATTAAAAACAAGATATATTCCTTTAAAACCAGACCACAATATCTTAAAATAAATAATAAATACAATTAAATGCGAAACATTACGTGTGTGGACATACTCAAATTGTTTTGGTTCAATGCATACTCAAACTTATTTATAATTGTGAACAAGCACAAAAAACAATCCAAAATGTCTAATTATTAGTGTTTGGGGACCAGACAAAAATGCCATATTACTTAGTCTCCCTTACAGCTAAGATCATACAAGTGCTGTAGTAGTCAAAATATCTCACCCTTAATTGTCTTCACAAGGAGTTACAATGAAAACGATGGATTTGAATTTAATGTTCCAGCATGGCTCATCCGGTATTTCTGAATTGCCGAGGGTGTTTCACCTACGGGCAATGTCTCATATTATTATTTAAGACAGTGCCTATTTTTCATATATTAATCATGAACAATTATTCTAATTATGTACTTACAAATTCAGCATGATATTATTTCCCTGTGCTTCTGATGGGATGACTTTTGGTGTTGCCTTTCTTATCCCTGTATTATAAAATTGTACACTAAGTTAGATCCTATGTCCTTATAATCTCAGATTCTATATCTACTTTATAGAAGCACTTACCAATTTGCTGGATTTTCCTTTTACTTTATAACCAATGTCTGTATTAAATCGCAGATTTTTTATTAGGGAATCATCTCAGTATTTTTTGTTAATCCCGTTTTGGAGGTACAGCCGCCTTTGATCAATTGGGTCGGATAAGTACTCCTAAATTGAGAGATAAAGCAGAGACAAGAGAACATTCTATGTTATCTCCGCTTTATTTAATTAATTGTTCTCACGCGCTATGTGCCAATATTTTTAGGTTGTTATATCACTAATACCAAATTTTTGGGTGTCACTTGCTACTTCGTTTTTAAGTATGTCACTTGCAACTATGTTTTAGTAACTCTCATGATTCTTTAGTCATATTATTCCTTGATCTTATATGCTAAGAATCCCTGGTTGACTGTCCCAAGCAAGTCGCGCTGACAATTCCATTGTGTCCCTATTAGAATGAGACCGCTTTTACCTTCTGCCTCTTTTACTAGTGCGAATGCTCACTCCATGAAACATCGATCGACATATCCGATTTTTTGCAAGGAAAACCGAATGGTATTTTTTTTTAAAAAAAGGGCTGCCCGTCACAAATCAAAACGTTCCCCACCCTGGTTTTTAAATCAATCGGGCGGAAAACACAGTTGAAGTATTGTTAAATTGAAAACGCTTGTATATTAAAAGGCTATCGAGCGTTCTATTGCTCGCTCGTCCTTACCCTAGGTAAGGTGTATACTGCGCTAAGCTTACAATGGCATGCTCAGAGTTTTATAAGCAAGTAGAATCTGCTTCTTTCCAAAGCAAAGTGTGCCGCGGTCACCAGCCTCCGAACAACTAACTAACCTCACTTTTTCTGGGGCTGCGTCGCAGATTCTACAATGCGCCTCGAATACACTTAAAGCGAGGCAAGCTTTATGATATAATTTACAACATTTAAGCTTATAATTACGTTCGCTTAATGTTAGGACATGCTGTCTAAGTCTCACCTTTTAACTTGAATCAACGTTACGCCTTGCAGGGGGTTCTGGTAGCGTTAGTAGAAACCACCCGTCGCCGTCATTTCTCCTTTTATGCGAGAAGACGGCGTCGCCTATTCTGATGACGTCTAAGGTGGCCATTTTGGTAGTCCGACTCATTATGTCGACTTGAAAGAAACATCTACTAACTTTATGTAATAAGGAAAACACCTCGGACTGTGTGTATATTCTATGCCACGCCTAAATCATATACATTTTGACACTCCTATAGGCATCAATCCTTGACTTAGGGAGCTTTAAATTAAAGCTAGGACCTTATATTCGATGTTTGTATATTATTCAAAATTAGGTCCATATTGCTATTATATGGCGTGAAAACAACAAGTGCCATCATATGAAGTACATAAATAGGTGGCACAACTTTATCTTATATGAGACTGACGTCTGTTCCGTTTATACTTCACCACAGCCAACCAACCTTGTCCCTATATTTTATAAAAGGTCAGGGAAACCAATTCATATGTATGGTATTCCAACACTCACTCGGTCCCAATCGTCCGACCACCCATGTCCCTATATTTAATCAAGGGTCCTGGATACCAAAACAAATGTAGCATTTTCCAAAAGGGCACTCAGTCCCAAACGTAATGGGCAACTACACTAATGTAATCATGGTTGCAGAGTCTACTACTTCTATACTTTTAATTCTATTATAGAAATAACCGTACATCATCTAATAAGTCTCTCCCACTCCTCTCTATTATTTAAACCCTAGTAGTAGGTTTTAAATTTAGACATGAAGAACTGTTCTCTTTGTTTCCTCCTCCTGTCAGTATCGCCACCACGTGCCGACACTTTTACTTTTTCCAGGATAAACCACTTAAGGTCCCCTTCATTATGGTTTTTTTCAATCCAGTGGTCTACAAGTGGAGCATTCTTCTTCCTGTTTTTCAACGCTGATCTATGCTCAGTCAGTCTCATTCGCATTTCGCGACATGTTTCCCCTTCGTATCCCTTCTGACAGGGGCAAATGATTAGATATATACAATTTTTGGTTCTACAGTTGACCATTTCATTCATCCAATGTGTGATGCCATTCAGTTCAACTTTTTGCTCTTTAATTATTGACTTGCAGTGTGTGCAAGTACTACATGGGAAGTTCCCTTTTAATTTAGAACCATCTAAAATACTGCTCTGATATGTAATTTTTGGTTCTCTATATGTCCTGACAAGATGGTTGCGAATTGTTTTGTTTCTCCTATATGCATACGTCGGTTTGCGAAGGGGAGTGGTCCCAGCCTTATTTAAGAGAAACCAATTCTTATTGATCAAGTTTTTCAATTTATTGCTCATGCTGTTAAGATTTGTTACCATAACTATTCCGTGTTCTGCATTATTAGTATTATCCTTGCCTTCAAATAAGCTCTCACGATAATAATACTTTGCTCTCTTGTAGGACTCTCTAACCAATCTAAAAAAAAGCCCATTTGGTTTTCCTTGCAAAAAATCGGAAATGTCGATCGATGTTTCATGGAGTGAGCATTCGCACTAGTAAAAGAGGCAGAAGGTAAAAGCGGTCTCATTCCAATAGGGACACAATGGAATTGTCAGCGCGACTTGCTTGGGACAGTCAACCAGGGATTCTTAGCATATAAGATCAAGGAATAATATGACTAAAGAATCATGAGAGTTACTAAAACATAGTTGCAAGTGACATACTTAAAAACGAAGTAGCAAGTGACACACCCAAAAATTTGGTATTAGTGATATCGCAACCTAAAAATATTGGCACATAGCGCGTGAGAACAATTAATTAAATAAAGCGGAGATAACATAGAATGTTCTCTTGTCTCTGCTTTATCTCTCAATTTAGGAGTACTTATCCGACCCAATTGATCAAAGGCGGCTGTACCTCCAAAACACGATTAACAAAAAATACTGAGATGATTCCCTAATAAAAAATCTGCGATTTAATACAGACATTGGTTATAAAGAAAAAGGAATATCCAGCGAATTGGTAAGTGCTTCTATAAAGTAGATATAGAATCTGAGATTATAAGGACATAGGATCTAACTTAGTGTACAATTTTATAATACAGGGATAAGAAAGGCAACACCAAAAGTCATCCCATCAGAAGCACAGGGAAATAATATTGTGCTGAATTTGTAAGTACATAATTAGAATAATTGTTCATGATTAATATATGAAAAATAGGCATTGTCTTAAATAATAATATGAGACATTGCCCGTAGGTGAAACACCCCCGGCAATTCAGAAATACCGGATGAGCCATGATGGAACGTTAAATTCAAATCCATCGTTTTCATTGTAACTCCCTTGTGAAGACAATTAAGGTGAGATATTTTGACTACTACAGCACTTGTATGATCTTAGCTGTAAGGGAGACTAAGTAATATGGCATTTTTGTCTGGTCCCCAAGCACTAATAATTAGACATTTTGGATTGTTTTTTGTGCTTGTTCACAATTATAAATAAGTTTGAGTATGCATTGAACCAAAACAATTTGAGTATGTCCGCACACGTAATGCTTCGCATTTAATTGTATTTATTATTTATTTTTAGATATTGTGGTCTGGTTTTAAAGGAATATATCTTGTTTTTAATCTGAGTCCTGAAGAAGGTGTTTAAGAAATTACAAGATACACCGAAACGCGTCGATATACGGACAAAAAAATATATATGTACTGTTTTTAATATATGTAGATGTACTTTACACACTGGAGTATAATATACCGCATGTAGAATTATATAGAAACTTGAGTGGTTGTGTTAACAACTTTTGAAATTATAGCATAAGAGTATGCAAACATACCATAAAGTTTTCTATGCATGAAGTTCAATAGAAATGCCTACTATGCATTGTACACAATAAACTGTCAATTTTATATGTACAGTGTCTTACGAAAGTGGAAAAAGGTTTTTAAATCATTTGTAGACCAGTGTGTACAAAAAGGTGATATTAATGTGTTCATATATGAATTATAATTGATCTGTAGTCTAAGACTGAAAATTGGGCCTGTAATGCGTACAATAAAGTAACAAGAATATATGATTTTAATTACGTTGTGTGATGATGTTTAATAAATTAACTGTATTCTTTTGGTTCAGTGCAAACTAATAGAGATATCTTCATTGGAAGTTTATTACGACACAGAAGGGAATCTTTATTTTCACTAGTGTGATACAACCCGGTCCCTTTTGGTCTAACCTGGGTAACTCTCTCTTTTTTCTGAGCCTTGTTCTTGTCGACATGCAGACTGTGTGACAATGTACATTGTGACTGTTTGGGCGGTGGTGGCCATTTGAGTTGGGACTTTGGACATTTGGCCTACATGGCTGATGTGGGGTTGTAGCCGTAGATATGCATCTCACAGTTCCCTGCTCTGTCCAATGTGATTGTTCTGTTTCTGCGCCTGGGCGGACCCAGTTGTGTTCCCTGTTCTGCAGTGTGGGTGTTGCACTTTGTGCCACATTGTCATGTATGTGCTGTGGTTGCTATGTGTGTGTGCTGCAGTGTGCCACGGGGATGGGGGACATGTCCCTGGGTAATTGTGGGTGTGCAGTGTGCTACACCTCGTTGTGCATGTGTGCCATTGTGCCCATCACCCCCCGAACCCCCAGTCCCTGTTGGATCCTCACCCTGTTGTTGTTGTGTCGGGTCCTGTCGAGCTGTGTCCATACTCCCACCTCCTTGCACCATCTCCACACTGTTGCCTGTGGCCTGGGTTTCCTCCAGCTCCTCCTGTGGCGCTGGACTGCCAGCTCCTGTCGCAGTTGCTGCCTTCCTGTTGGCAGCGGGTTTGTGCCTGGTTTACGTTGTCACGCCCTGGCGGCGCCTCTTGGCCTCCGGGATTGGCCTCCTGGGCACTCCGACTGCTTTCCAGGTGGTCTGCTTGTGGGTCAGTTGCTGGTAGTGTTCTGTGCCTCCGTGGCGCTGGTCTTGTTTTCCTGCGGACTGCACCCTGTCTTCCTCTCCCTTTTCTCCTTGACCTTCCCCGACCCCGTTGTTCCTTGCTGGTGGTCTGTGGGGGTTGTGGGGTTCGCGTTGTCCTCTGCGCTGGGTCAGGGTGCATCCATGTTGCTACGTGCTTTGGCTTGTTTCTGGTGTGTTGTTTCTGTGGTTTTTATGGTGCAATTTCCCGCCAAACGTGTGGGATTTGCAGGCCTATGGCTACTTTTCGCTACTTTTTGTACCGCGATTGGCCTCATCGCATGATTTCTCGCGTTTCGCGTTTTCTCGGCGTGGCGTTGATTTTCACGCTGACATTTGACGCGTTATCTGGTGACTTTCGCATGCTACCACCTTGTTGTGAATTCCACGTTGGCACGGGGTTATTTTCCCGCGATAGGCTGCGATATTGAAAGTTGCGTTACGCTACTCTTGCGGTAGTTATCACACGTTCTTGTGAATATACCCCTCAGTCACAGGTTAATTACGTGACTTTTTGTGGTTCACTCCGACAGGGATTGTGGTTGTTTCTTGAGTAGGATGTCACCCTTCCCCTCAACCAATTCCCTAAGACAGCCCCCCTTCTTTTGAAGACTCAAGTTCCAAAGGACTGGTTACTCATCTGATACTTCCAATAATGCAAGAAATTTCTTTGAAGAAAGCCTCTGTAGTGGCATAATTCAACTGCTAACTCTCATACAATGCACAATGTAAAATACTTATTATAGCACACCTCAGAGAAGGAGAAAAGTAAAACTAATATAGATGTTGCTTGCTTCTAAATGCCGTACAAATGATGAGGGTCACTTTGAGGTTCATGAGTGTGGGGCATTGCCAGAAAAAGGCATATCCCCTTTTCACCAACCTCAGGGAGTAAACACCTCATTTAGAAGGGGAGACCAGCTGGATATTAGCTGGTGAAACCTCCACTCAAGCCAAGCTCATCTCGAGCAAAATTGTCATTGTCTTATGATCAATTTGCTTTTTCCAGGAGAAATAACAGCATTGTTCAATTATGCAGCAAGTCATACATTCCACTTAGTTTTCCTTTGTCTTAGTTACGTGTTCAAATCAGATTAGAATTGAAATGGTTGAGGTTAAGAAAGCTATCACCTTGCTGCTGTTTTTGGCATTTTCTCACCTATTCACCTTATAAAGATTAGCGGATGAAAAAAATATGAAAATAATTAGAAGTTAATTGTGAAATCATCAGATCTACTATATCTACTATAGGTTTCAGCATAAGAAGAATTTGAAATATGTTAAGAATCATAGGCCCAAGGCATAACATTCGAGGAGTGTTTAGATAATATTAGTTGCCTTCAGCCAGGGTTTTATATTTAAAATGTAACTAAAACTATTCTTCAGCATGGCTTTGTGGAAACCAAGAAGCAAATAGATTGTTCCACTATGTTGGATAACGTTAATAAAATGCAAGGTGGACAATAGTACTCGAACAGTTTTTGCTGTCTCAAGATTTTTAAATTCAATTGAGTATCTAATAGAAAAAAACTATTTTTTGAATCACGTTTGTATTACAGCACTCTGCAGCACATCGTTTTAAACATGAAGCATTATTTCTCTTAATGATTTTAGAGATTTGAGCTACCTCCGTATATATTATGGAAGTGTTTTTCAAGGGTTTGTGATTTGTTTTAAACATGTTTATGGGTTATTCAACCCGATCTAACAATAAAGTTGAATTGAAAATCTGAATCTATTCTCAAGAACTAGAATAACATTTGACTTTCTGATTGATTCCACATTTGAACAAAAGAAATATAATCTACCATTACAGGGGCATATTAACAACGAGGCGATAAACAATTATCGCCGTTTTAGCGTCCGTTTTCGGACGAAAAGCGGCGATAATCTTATCGCCTAATCAGCAAGGTCACGCTATCGCGTGAATCCTTGCACTATCGCCCTTTCCCCCAACGCCCATCTTTGCATCTCTAATGAGATGCAAAGTGGGCGTTACTGGGCGTACCCCGGATGGGCTACGTTGCAAATATCGCCGATGTGCACATCGCGATATTTACAAGGCAGCCCACAGGATTATAGCAGACGTTAGATTTTGGCGAAAACGACCGTTTTCGCCAAAATCTAACGTCTGCTATAATCCTGACTTACCTATGTTAGACATAGGAGATGGATTCTGCTGATACGACCACAGGGTCGTATCAGCAAGGTTATCGCCGTTTTGAAGGGAACATCGCTGGAAAACCAGCGATGTTCCCTGCAAAGGGCGATAACCTCGCTATCTCTGGAATCTTTATCGCCCTGGAGTAACGCGTTGTTAATAACGCGCTACCAGGGCGATAAATACCAGAGATAGCCTGCGATAATATAATATCGCTAAGCACGGCCAGCGATAATTATCGCTGGCCGTTGTTAATATGCCCCTAAGTCTCTGGTTTTCAAGGCTATCCTTTATCTCTAAAATGTTCACCAAGTTTGGAACATAGATTTGGAGTGGCTCCGAGGGCAAGTGTGAAGTCAGAGTCCACATGAGCTTCATGTGAGCTTTCCTGAACTGTAACACGGCAGCCTATTATTTACATATATGTATAACTTTGCAACTGGCATGTTCTAGTTAGCTCAGGCGATGCCCCAGCCAGGCAGAACCTACCACTCCCGTCAGGGGAGGGTGATTACACTCACTGGATAACCTGCGCCCCCCGTGTAGATTGGAACTGAGCAGTCAGGCTTATCACAGAGGCAATGTGTAAAGGATTGGCGCAGCACTCTGACACAATAAATACACTGAGCATCACAAAATAGATTTCACATGTGGTGTATTTAAATAAAGTTTGTATTCAACACACACATTAACTTAATACAACCTGAACATCATGTATTTCTGGTCATAAATCACATTCGGAAATATCACTAGCGGTACTATTCCTATCCATGTTAAAATGACATCAGTAATATGCACACTTGGGAGAGATCCTATTTTATCCCCCCAGCACCCTCATGCGGTGCGAAACATTGTCAGAATGAGGCCCACCCATTCTTTTGGATGGGAAACAGTGTGTACAGCAACACTGCCGTGCAGTCTAATTAATAACTGGCAGTCACTCCCACACACTCACTCAGCACCTATACGAGGTGCCTCGAATGTCAGGCAGCTTTGTATGGAGCACGCTCACATACACACACACACACAAACAGCACCATAATGCGTTGCCACTGATATCCGGCAGGTAAGTTGATAATGCACATGCAGACCCCATGTCCCAAATCCTCCACCATTCAGCTAACCCGACAACCCTACACCCCCGGGCTGGAGATAACGAAAACCTTCCCCCATGATTCTAGGCCAACCGCGGCTGCAGTCACTCTTAGTCAGGGTCCCAGGTAAGAAGATGGGGTAAGTGGCAGGGCCAATTAGGCTACCGGCAACATATGGATGTTTGGCCACTACTGGGGAAGGTCACCCATGGTATGTGGAGCAGAAGCGGGCTGAGGGCACTAGTCGTTTATTTGAAGGATTCCACTCTGTTCCTACCGGCATTAGCCCAGTACTGAAAAGCACGGGAGGTCATGCAGTCTCTTGACCCGCTTCCAATCACTCTTGAAAGCATTCCATAGCCCAGTCAATTACTCTCACCACCCAGGCCCGATCCGGGCAACAATACCTGGCAACACAAAGTCGTCGGGGCTGAGTGCACAAAAGGAACATTCTATGATGGGGGGGATGAAGCAGAGGAGCCTCTCGGAAGAAGTAGGCACCCCATCAGACACACATCATTCAAAGTAGCACCCAGGCAATCCGGGCACCATGGAACATGAATCCAATGCTCCGCACCAGACAATTCTGGTTGCACACAATGAAGAATTGCAAATTCTGCACCTCCCTGGAAATGAGACACAATGTCTGGTGCATGTTGATATGGGTTGCACCAGACAATCCCAGTCACACACAATGAACAGTTGCAAATTCAGTACCTCCTGAAAATGAGGCACAAATTCTGGTGCACATTGATCTAAGTTGCACCAGACAATTCCGGTCACACACACAGGCGCAAGTACAGCAGAGCTGCATGAGGTAGAATGAGGCACTACTATGGGTACCAGCTCACCTCTGAGGGTTGCAATCTGTGAATTGGACTACACACGCAATGAGCATGCTGTCGACGTGTTGCACAAGAGTGATGCGACACGATTGACGAAAAGGGCAACACGGGGTCCCGCAACTGGTAAATCTGCTCACATCTGCTCACATCCAACAAGCCGCTTTATGCGTGTTGAGGCTCCATGATGCAGAGGCCATCCTTATTAGATGCGGGCAGTACTTTTGGGTCTCCACACAAGGCAATCTGTTCTCCAGGCACAATAATTACTTCCATACTCACCCCGTGCTACCAGTTTGAATCCAGCACACAATGTGGGCACTTAAGAGGACACTGCTCTCCAGGTGTCACAAGTAGATGGTGTGGGTACCTTATGTGTGGTCTTTGATGTCCCTGATGTTTGAAAGACTATTCTGGTGGGTGGCACAATTAATGCTGCGTCCCACCATAAGCTAGAGCAGTATCTGCCTTGGGTATGTGGTGTACTGTTTTTAAAGGGCACTCACAGGCACAACACATAAACCAATCAAGTAAGAACCACTTTCTAGCATGGGTAGGAAGGGCGTGTGTGCTTTCAAATTGCATTACAGTGGGAAATCACCCAGAGTCCTAAGGCCACGAAAAGAGAATCAGGGGGAGAAAAAACAAATCATTTTTGGGTAACCCCCTAAGAAGGGCCATGTCCAACAATAACCTATCCTTATTTGCAACCTTACTGTAGGTTTATCTGTATTGGGGACATGACTATGGGCCTGATTTAGATTTGGGTGATAACAGAATATCAATTGGTTGTGCTAAATCACCCATCAGTGGTTCATCTTTCAAAGTAGAATCAACCTTCCAAATTCAAATTTAGTCCACCAAGCTATCCATATTGTGAGACTTTGGGCCAGTTGTACAAAGGTTTTTTGCGAGCGCAAATGGGTTTTAGACCCATTTGCGCCCGCAAAAAACCTGTGGCCCATGTACTAATCCTACATTGCAGGTTGCAAATCAATTTGTGACTCGCAAAATAGGATTAGCGACTCGCTATTAGGAAGGGGCATTCCAAGGGCGTCCCTTCCTAAAAGCGACTCCTTAAGCTATGTAGAAATGTTTTGCGACCGCAATTGCGGTCACAAAACACTCGCAGTTTACCACCCTTCTCAGAAGGGTGGTAAAGCACTCGCAAACGGGAAGTGGTTCCCATGGGATCCCTTCCCCTTTGTGAATGCATGCGCAAATATTTTTTAAGTCCCAGGGACCACTGCCTGCCCTTAAAAAAGGAAACTGAAAAGTTTCATTTTTATTTTTTAAATGCATCCCGTTTTCCTTTAAGGAAAACGGGCTGCATTTTAAAAAAAAACTGCTTTATTTAAAAGCAGTCCCAGACATGGAGGTCTGCTGACCCCAGAAGGCCACCATCCCTGGGAGTGCCAGCCATTCCCAATGGGGTCGCAAATTGCGATGGCCTCATTAATATGCATAAGGCATGCAATTTGCGACCCCATTGGGAATCGCAAACAGTGTCTCAGACACTGTTGTGCATCCCAATTAGTGAGTCACAAATTGCGAGTCGCAAATGCAACACAATTTGCGATTTGCTAATTGGCGGGTCGTACATCTGGCCCTTTATGCATAATAAATTAATGCTGAAATATTAACCTTCTTTTAAATATGATACTGTTAGAAATGGGGTTTCTGGTTGGCTAGAGTATGCACCTAAGCCAGGCAGAAGCCACTACTCTAGTCACGGCAAGTAAGTTACACACCAAAGATGGTCATCCCCGGTAGCTTGTCACAGAGGATTCAGACTTATCTCCAGAGGCAATGTGTAAAGCGTTTGCGCAACACACTCACACCAGTGACACCATAAATGCACCACAAAAGAGACACCACACATGATTATAATAAAATACTGTACATATTGTGCACATAGCATAGACCAAAACAACATGACTCCATCATTACTTTGCCAACTAGGCAATTGTCAAAACATCACAATGTGTGCAATAAGAGAAAGGTTTGCACATGTCACCAAAACAATAAAGCTCGTCATATTGTCAGATTGGCTCATTATGCCTTAAGTAAGAACTATTTTCAGTTTGAAGATGAATTTGTTGTTCATACCAAAGGGACAGCGATAGGCTGTCCCTTTGCTCCGGAGCTGGCCGTGTTTTTCATGGCTAAATTTGAGGAACAATTCATTTATGAAAATAATCCTTTTGCGCATCATAGTTTGAAATGGTTCTGTTTCATTGATGAAAGTTTTTGCATATGGAACCTACAAGATTACACTTTCAACAAGTTTACTGAATGGTTGAATGATGGATCGGCTGACATTAAGTTCAGTGTAACCAGCAGTGAGTCATCAATTACATTTCTGGATGTTGTTGTCTTTGGCAAAAATGGACGGTTAAAAACCACGTTGTTTTGCAAACCGACTGATGGAAATAATGCTTTACATTATACCAGCCATCATCCACGCAGCTTACGTGATAATTTGACTTATGGGCAATTTCTTTGAGTTAGATGTAACAGTTCCGAAAAATGTGAATACCTTTCAAATGCAGGAGCTCTTGTGGATAAACTCAAAGAGCGAGGATACCCTGAAAAATTCTTGAAAAATACCATGAAACGTGCATGGTGGACTTCAAGGGAGACTTTCTTGGAAAAGAGGGCAGAGAAAACCTCATTAGAACATATGGTATGTGTTTCTACATTTTGTTAAAAAACTAGCCAGTTCAAAAGAATTATTTGTCAGAACGGGCATTTGATTGAAAAAGTTGACAAATCATTTATGCTGCCAAAATTTGCACTGAAGGAAGACCGGCTATTGGAAGTCAATTAGTGCATGCCTGAACATCTTCTAGACCAATGCAAAACAGTTTGCAAACACTCTGGAATTTACCACCATTGGACGGAGACTTTAAATGCAGTACATGTGTCTGTTGTCACCAGAATATGGAAGGTATGTTGTTCCAGCACAATAATGACAAATAGATTCATAAAACATTTTCAAATTGTAAAATGAAAAATGTTGTATATGCAGTTAAGTGCCCCTGTGAACAGCTGTATATTGGTAAAACCAATCAGGAGATTCGTCAAAGGATTATTCAACATGAATCACGAATAAGGCGCAAAGACTGCCCCTCTTGTAAATCTTTGGATTGACAATCATCACACTGAAGCAGATATACGATGGACCGTACTAGCAACAATCAAATTGGATCCATGAGGAGGGGACATTGATTCAAAACTGAACCGCAAGGAGGCTTATCTTATACTATATTTTAATATCGTGGCTAATGGACTCATTGAAATGTCCGAAATAGAAAACTTGCCAGTCAAATAGGAATTACATGTTAGTATTTGAAGTCTCTCTCAGTATTCAGGTTTGGGCATTATTGTGCTCCAACACACTATGGGGCTTATTTACAAGCCCTTTGCGCCACTTTTGCGTCACTTTTAACATGGGAAAAGTGACGCAAAAGTGGCGCAAGGGGCTTGTAAATCTGCCCCTATATATCCCAAAATGTAGTTTTGTCTGAAATTTAAAAAAAGTTGTCAGTCTAATAGGAAGCATATTTCAGCCTTTTTGAGTTCCTTTTCGCATTCAGCTATGGGCACTAGTGTCTCAACACTACATATCCCAGAACTCTCATACGACTGAGCGGATAGAGATTGATCCAATCACAACCTCAATTAAATCCGAATGTGAAGCTTTGCTTCCTGTTTCTGACAGCCCCCGAGCAGTGAGTGCATTCCAAGACCGATGTGGGAAGACTATGACGAACATTTAAAGAGTAAGATTTGGTGTCCCGTGGTTATTCAGCACTGTGGATTTCAATGCACCAGCAGATTGAATGTGGAACGCCTGGAGTTGGTATTTCACATACACAAAAATCTGTGTGGGATATTCTCAACAAATGGCGAAAACTATCGCTAACCTCAGTTAGCGTGCGTTTTCTTATCGCCATGTACCGTGCGAAATTATCGCCGTGTTAGCGGCGTATTCACAACACGCCGCTAACAGGGGATAGTTTCCCCTACCGGGTGAAATGTCCGGCGATAAGATTAGCGACACGGCAATAAAAATCGTCACGTTAACGTGAAAAAAGTGGCGATGGGCCAATTAGCGGCCAGGAACGGCATGCTAATTAGCGTCAGCGCACCTTTTTTCACGTTAGGCGGGAAAAATCACTATAAAACGCCCGCTATGCATCTCAAACACACAAAAAAAAAAGAAACATTTGAAACGAACCATAGAGGAAGCTGGACCCAGCACAGAGGCCAACAACAACCCCACAAACACCCAGGAGGACCAGCCAGAGACCATGGGGAAGGGCAAGCAGAAAAGGAAGAGGAAGACTCAGTTCAGTCAGCAGGAAAACCAGGTCCTGATTGTGGAGGTGACAGAACACCAACAACAACTTTTTGTCAGCTCCACTGTGTCATTCACAACCAAAAATGCAATATGGCAGTCCATCACGGCCAAGGTGAATGCCGTCGGAGAGGTGAGGAGGACAGTGGACGACTGCAAGAAGCGCTGGCATGATACTAAGTGCAAGACCAAGCAGAAACTTGCAGCCAACCTGAAAGCAGCAATGCAGACTGGAGGTGGGAGTCCAGCACCACAGGAGGAGCTGGATGCATTGGAGGAACAGGTGTCCCAAGTCATCAGCGAGGAGACGGTGGTTGGAGTTCTGGGACAGGATACTGTTCAACACGACCAGACACAACAGCAACAGGGTGAGTACCAACCAAGGACTGGGGGGACGGGGGGAGATGGGCCCAATGGCACTCATGCACAATTAAATATATCGCAGTGCACACCCACAATGACTGCGGATCATGTCCCGGATCCCATTGGCCCTGGTGGCATAGACACATATCACCCTACTCAACCAATACATTGCAAGACACATATGTGGGCTCATAGACCTGGAAATGTGCACAGAAAAGTCAAACAAATATAGCCCAAGTATCATATCTGACCACAAAATAAGGGTCATTGATTGGAGATGCGGCAGGCTGTCAAAATGGCCCCCTTGCCTCAACACCACGCATATGCATGTGCCCGTATGTCGGAGATGTGTGCAAGAATGTGCATGTGCATCAAGGGTGACACAACTGCACATATACAATCTTGCACACAACGCAGACACACGTGCACAATGCGGCATGTCTGCTGACATTGGTGGTGGCATTCCCACTCATGCACATGATCAGTCACACACACAGTGCATCCTCATGTTTAGTATCAGAGAGATGCGGCCCTGTGCAGATGATTTGTATATGCGTGCTGTTGAGGAAAGGGGGCCATGTAGACATCCTGCCACATCTCCAGTAAATGTGTCCGCCTGCTTGTCCATGAGATGCAGTCCTGTGTACACAGTGACGGCTTGCAGTGGGAGTGCTGCGGGGCGGTGGTGCGGGGCGGTGGTGAGGGGCAGGGGAGGGGCAGGATGGGGGGTAGTGGAGTTGGACACACGAAGGGCTGGAGTTAGGTAAGTAAATAAATAATTCTAACTATTTACCTTGCGCTTGCTGCATCGCAAACTCGGCGGTGCATCAAGTGCAAGGTAAATAGTTCAATTCATTTATTTACTCACCTAACTCCAGCCCGTCGTGTGTCCAACTCCACTGACCCATCCTGTCCCTCCCCCGCCCCGCACCACCACACTGCACCACCACACCGCAGCACTCACACTGCACCACACATAAGATTATACATGGTCTGAGCCCCCAAATCCTGCAAGGACTTTGCACTCCTTATGTTCCGCTGCGTCCATTGCGCTCCACTGATCAACATCTGCTGTGCATCCCACGGGTCCGCCGGCGCAGAGCCGGGGGTCGTTCCTTTAAATCCCAGGCCCCCGCACTATGGAATTCCATCCCACTGGTTGCCCGCAGCTGCCAGGATCACTGGGCTTTCAGGAAACTGATCAAAACTTGGCTTTTTGCTTCCATCTAGCCACATTTCCCCTGGTCACCTTGTCCTCTAGCGCTGGGACGCCCCATTGCTGGGGCAGCCATGCGCTCTATAAATCTCCTTAACATAACATAACTGTGAGCCATCACTGTGTGTACACCAAGTGAGAAACCATCTAGTGAGTCTGCATACCAGAAACACATGCAATGCCACAACAAACTGATCATGCAGCCTACTGGCTCAAAGGTGCATATCCCACAATGCACACAAACAGCAGACTTCACTCAAAAGGTGATGTAATACAATGAGCAAGGGGGCTATGCCTACAACACCACAGTGCGGGGACAATGCATATCAGGAATGTGTCAACCAAATCTGTACTGCATGACTTGTCTGTGTGCCAGACTCACAGAACTACAATGTCCCTGTAAAGAAGTAAGGCAACCAAAGTATGACAACAAGCAAGGATAGCAAAGTTGCAACAAATAATGACAACTAGCCAAATGGCACACTCACCCCTTAGGTCGATTTACACACCTCCACTCTCAAGTGTACACATCTGCCATACAGAAAACACCATTCCACATCAGTCCTGGTGTGAGTTGTCCATCACACCATTATGTGCATGTAAACCTATCTGTTTGGTAAGTCAACTGTGTCAGTGAACAAATATGCAGTCATGGTTGTCATCACCCACACGCATAGCCATGCATTGAATATTCGTAACCAGGACAGCATGTATCATCCATGTGACCAGCTGCGTGGCACATACACAAACACACATCACCCTGCAATTTGCATCTGTTGGGAGGGTGGTGGTGACAAGGCCTGAGCACCACAAATATGCATTAGGAAATCCACATCCATGAAATCCAGGCCCATTTACACACCACACGTGAGGTCAACATTGAGGGTAATGGGTGTTGACACTGTCTGTCCAGCTAGCAACAACAATAGAAACTCGCGCAGCACCATACTCACAACGGGTAAGCCAACAGGAGGGCAGTAAGCAATGCATGCAAGACAAATCATGACTGACGACATGCACACATGACAAATCACAATAGACAAAGGTACCTAGATGCACATGTGTACAGCATAGTGCAGCACACATTGAAGCAGCAAGTAGGCCTTAGTAGCCAATGCGCCTAAAGGGGGCCCTACTCACACATAACTAATCTCGCAACAAACACATGCACATGTGCGGTACACAGCAAAGGTGTGGGTCTGTGAGCCACACTGACAAGGCAAGTTACAGTGCATGATGAATAGCATGCCTGCACCCCAAACATCACAACATGGTGCAGGCCACGTCACTGAGGTGGCTGAGTGTGGACCACATCCCTAAAGGAGCAGGTCACACTCTGACACATCCTCGTGTACATACAACCCCTGACGTAAACAAGACATCTGCTGAAAAACAATGCACAAGTGTCCCAACTCTGACCAAGACACATATTTACCCCAGCCTGCAACATCTCAGCATTGTAAATGGACAGAAGTGAAGGCTCACTGCCTGAAAGGGATGAGGGGTAGTAAAACCAAAGCTGCCTGGGCGAGTGTCCCACAATGCAGCGCACACACATAAAAATCAGAGCTCATCAACATTGACTACAATGTGGGACAAACTGCATCACCTTCACAACTGAACAGAGGACACAACTGGTGCCGCTTGTGTGTATAAACTGTCCAATCACATTTGTCATAGCTGTAAACTGTGAGATGACAATGTACAAGTACAACCTCATATGCGCAAAGTAGTAGAAAAAGTCAACATCCTGCAACAAATAGGCAGCTCCTCCCAAACAGTCACAATGTACATTGTCATGCAGTCTGCTTATAAACTCATCCAATGCATGATCATACATGAAACACACAGTTAAACTGCATCTCCCCTTTACATTGTAGAGGGAAAAACATCACCTCCTGAACAGCAGCCTGTCCCACTCTTCACTGATGAAGAGGAGGAATTCGCCACCATCAACACGGACACCCTCCAACAGCTGCTAGACTCAATCAGCACCCCATCTCCAGGAGCAGGGCAACCCAGCTGCATCGTGCAAACTCCACCCCCTGCACAAACCACATAGCAGCAAGCACCTACCACCACGGCTGTCTCCCAGGACCTCCAGGACCCACACCTGGCATTCCAACGCCGTGTGTTAGAGGTCCAGCAGGAGATGGCTCATCAGGTGCGGGTGGGGTTTGACAGCCTGGCGGCCAAAGTTGATTCCGTATGTGGGTGTCTGAGTTCCATCCGGGACCACCTACAAAACATCACGGACACCCACAGTCTGCTCAATGCTCTCCAACACTCCATGGCTGACATCGCTGGAGTCATGACTCAGAGACAGGAACAACTGTCCAGTCAGAGTGGCTCCAGCAATGGCAGCTAGGAGTTGGGCCACATGCGGATGATAATGGAGAACATGGAGCGGATGCAAGCGGAACAAATAGCTGCCACGGCTGCACACCAGCGAGATGTAGCGGGAATCTTCCATGCTCTGCAGATCATCATCACTGCATTGCTGCAGCAAGGTCTGGCGCAGATGAATGCTGCTGCTGCTGCTTCTACATCCACATCTCCGCCCCTGATGTGTCAGTGCCTCACGGTGCTGCAGCCAATCTACCACCACCCACATGTGAGGCACGTGACACATCAGAGGCCGAAGATGTGGATGATTCTGCCTTATTGCAATGAAGGAAGTGGTAGCATTCATCTATGCCAAATGGCCAGTTTCTACTTGGTTCTGGGCTCAGCATCATGACCGGAATATCACCTTCCACTGTCCCCTGATACACTCTATGACACTCACCTTGGACCTCGACATGGACTGTCATATTTTGTCTGGTTACCAATGACAAAGCAATCAGACTGCTGACTGAACTCTTCCTCATCCTTTGGACTTGTCAACCATAAAGGACTCTGTCTGGCCCTCCACTGGGCATCAATGTAATGTGGGGATTGCATGGCCAAGTACTGGTCCAGTCTCCAACATGTCAACGGACATGTGAATAAATATTTTGAAGTCACACAGATGTCTGTTGTCCATGACCAATCCAGTATAACAGTCTGTTGAAATGTAGGAGCAGTGAATCCTCCAAAAGGTACACCCAGGGAAATAATACAAATGTACATGTTTTACTGTGATCCAGATAGGCAGTGAGATGATGGTATGTGTGAACCAGCTGTGCCCCCATTACTCCAATACAACAATCTAGCAATATCCCAACTTAGCCCCACATCCACGAAGGAAATAGGAATGTGTGTAAAAAATGAAAAGTCTGTTGCAGGCCACAAGTAGTGTCCCCCTTCACAATTGCAAAAAGAATATCTCTTGGCAATCTGCTCACACTCTACAGGGTGGATGAAGCCTGTTGTGATGGTGCACATTGCATGTCACATCCCAAGATGCTGCACACCATATATATATTGATGAAGATACGTAAGGGCACATGTCTACGAGCCACAAATTGAACCACAATGTCTGCCTCAGTGAAGTAGAGTTGCCAATAGGGACTCACGCCAAAGTGTAAGGCGTCAGTCAGCCCCTTCCTGTGGACGAATAATGCTTACTGACTTTGGAAACCTCACATGCTGTGACCACTGTGAGCGGCTAGGGCAATGTGACAAGGGATGTGTGGTGCACTGCACTGAGCATATAGTCAGAAGCAGTGCCACCATCTCAAGGGTGGCATCACTATGAGCCAATGCCAAAAGGTAACAGCTGGGAGAAGTGGCCATGACACTGGCACTACAGGGAGCAATGCAACATTTCACCTCTTGTTTGCAGCAGAACTGTGTGCACGCACAAAAACGTTAAAGGTGACAAAATCATTTTCCAACTTTAGTGATTCACAAAAGGCATTTAGGAGAAGTGAAGTCAGTACATATAACTGTACTACTCCTAAATGCCAGTTGTGAATACCGGAAAACATAAACGCATGATTTACTCTCTGATTACTTATGTGAATCAGGCCCACTGTTCTGCCATATGCAGTTCACAATGGACTCACAGAAAGAATACTACTTGCATGGCCCGGAGGTTCAGCCTCCATGCACAGGAACATATAATTCAAATGAATCTGACACACTTGCACTACACAGCAAGTGTGACAAGGTCTGTGCAATGTAGATGGACTCAGCGCCAGGAGCATGTGAGATGCAGGGCTATGACGCAATCTGTGGTACCCGGCGCATACATCCATCTCCATGATGGATAACAGTAGCTACTACAATATCCTCTCAATGCCATGTCCCTACGTTGTGTTGTAAATGGACAACAATGTGCTGACCAACTCCGTGAGTCACACTTAAGATGTATAACTTCACAAACGACTGCCCCTAGACTAGGCCATAAATCTTACTTGCCACCCTGTTATCCATGCAAATTTACTGTGCTCACATCTAAGGTATCCTGACACAATCCATCCTGCTAAGTAACATGTCATAACCACACTTACACATTCAACGGAGTGTCCAGTGATGATATGAGATGCATACAAGGTGAAAAGCCACACTCCACCACATCACCCCTGACATAAGTGCAAGCAGAGATCAAAATTAGTAACCATTTATTATAAAATTACAAAATGTATCTTTCCTAAACTACCAATAATCATAACTACTACTAATCTAAACTAAACTAACTAGAATAAAGTGAAAAAGTACCTGAACTATCTACCCTAACTAATCCTAAACACGCAACAACAAATCTAATACATCAACCCCCTCCCACCCTTAAGGCACATCATGAGACAGGACAAAGACATTTAAGCTATACACAAACTAACTACACACTTATTCTACACAAAGATATATTTTTTTGATTATTTTTTTAGATTTTTTTAAACAACAAAGACATCAACCCCCCACCCAAAGGAAAAGGAAACTTATCCCCAAATACTATAGAATAATAATAATCTAAAACTACCTTAAAATCTAACACTACCTATGCCTACACTAAAACTACACTACCTAACACTTAAAATACTTACCTAACACTACCTAAAATACTAGATTAAACATTGGGGGAAGGGAGAAGAGGGGGATGGGGCTCTACATGGGCAGGCATCATGGTAGTCCCAGGGCTTTCTTAATGTCCTCCATGAGCCTGGTCTGCTCGGACATCTCCCTCCTAATCTCTGCCAGCATCACATTGTTGTCCATCAGAGTCCTCCTGTCCCACAAAGTGAATGTCACAACCTGATCGGCAGGTGCAGGTGGCATTGTCCCCTGTGTGTGTGAGGTTGTAAGGTGATGGGACACTGCCTGTCCACGCTGGGACCCACCACTGACGCCAGAGGGTCCTGGGATGGCCTGTGTGCCACTGCTTCTCCCACGTGTTGCTACCTCGGGCACCGACTTCCAAGAGCCTGCTTCCCGGTGTTCTTGGTACCTCCGTTCCATGTTGCGGTACCCTTTTGCGACCTTCCTTATGTGGAGGTACCGGTCCTTCCTCACCTGGAAGGCGTGGGACTCCTCTGGCGTCATGTTGTCTGTAAAATATTAACAATGGGAAATTGTGAGTCCCTTGGACCATGTCAATGTACCCCATTAAATTCTGGCATACAAGATCACTTAAAAATAGGAGCCTACACTCTGGCTTAACTATGTATATTCAGAGAGTAACCTGCACAACAAAATGTTGAATCCAGGATCAGTGACTACATGCTGGGGAGACTGACATGCCAGTGCATGGCATGGGACATGTACAGTCACAACCAAATGAGACTGTCAGTGTCAAATGATGGTGCTGTGACATACCCTGACTGAGGGTGACATGTACAAGGAATCGGAGGAGGGAGGCATTATCCCTCCGTGTGCAGTGCCACCCTCATCCTCTCCTGAAACACAGTGCAGCATCATATGTACGATGCTCATGTGCAGCCCTGCGTGTCCCCCAGCGACTGTGCGCAGTGCATCAAGTCTGCGCAAACACAGGCACTCTTGTACAAGAGTGCAACGATGTCTGTGTGCAGGGGGGTCTGTTAATGTGTAAGAAGGTTACCCTACCGGCACAGGAACAATACTGGGACAGCCCTACTCACACTTCCATCTGTGCTGCATCATGCAGCACACATGGAAGCACGTCAGGTGGCTGAACACTGACTTGTACATGAGGCGCTGGGCCTCTCCCCACCACGACTTCACAATAGGTGACACGTTGCTGCCCAGAGGGGGAAACATCGTTTCATATGAATTGTCAATCATGCATTTCTTGGATCCACTATTGTCACTCCGTAGTAAATTTCACTACGCAGTCCTTCACAACGCAAACTGTTACAAGGCATTCCCCATTGTAACGTCAACCTGGAGTCATAATGGTTATTGTGTCATAATGGGCAATGCATTCTCAAGATAGCGTAGTAGAGGCCTGCATTGTAAAATATATGGCACGGCAATGAATGCAGGACTAAAGCATGCGTGGTAAATGCATGCGGAGTAATGTCACCAAATTGTACAGAGGGGCTCATTCACTTGAGCCAGAGTCGACCAGGGCATTACCCCAAGGAGGAATCATGACAACCCCATTGCAGTGGCCAGACATGCCTATGTGATTCTTTGGGCCATCTTTGCTAGGTGATTGTGCTACGTGCCATTGATATGCTTGGCTCAGAGCTACGCACTGCTACTTCTGGGAAGCTGGTATGCAGCATACCTGCGAAATTACTTTGCCGACCCGTGTCTGAGCACGCACTGCCTGAAAACCACAGCCTCCTTGTGCATGATCTGGCACACTTGCACAGTCATCTCAGTCAAGGATGAGAACATGAGGGCCGATTCACAGAACTAATCTGAGACAAAATCCTAAACTTACTACTTTTTGATATTCACAGAAGGCATTTAGTAGTAGTAAAGTTAGGATTTTTTCTTAAGTTTGACTTAAGACAGACTTAAGACAGACTTAAGACAGACTTAAGACAAACTTAGGACAAACTTAAGACAGACTTAAGACAGACTTAAGACAAAATCCTAACTTTACTACTACTAAATGCCTTCTGTGAATATCAAAAGTAGTAAGTTTAGGATTTTGTCTCAGATTACTTCTGTGAATCGGGCCCATGCATTCCATGTCTGCTGATACTCATCAGCTACACCACTTACATGTCTCCTATCCTATCAGTGCACTCTGTCATCCACATGCATGTGCTGTAGTGACAGAACCCATAGACCTAATTTACATGTGTTTCACTGACTGGGGATGTGCAAAGCTACAACTGGAAGACAAATGCACAGCTCCACCTTAGCCTACTGATTCATACACACTTATGACTTCAACAAAACATCATCACACTGTAGGCAAGGTACATGTGATACACACCCATACTGCATACTACGCCATCGCTTGTTTTAGCCAGCCATTCATGACACCGCACTATGCCAATATATGATGTCCGAACTCACCAGTGGCGTATGTGTCCTTGAACTTGTCGATGTCCACCTACGTGATGAGAGGTCGTCCAGCTGTGAGACATAAAACCAAATATGTGTTGGTATCAGACGTGATATTACACGTGTCATATTCATCATACATTTCATCATCATTACAGACAATTCTCCGTAACTGTACTGTTGCGTAACATGTTTGCTAAATGCTTGGGTCTACTTTGCCTGCCATTCACACAAGACCTGTGAATGCTGAGTCAGGCCAAACAATACGAAAATGCTAGCAGACTTGCGCATTCTAGTTGTGTGACACATTCTACAGGCCCCATTTCTACACGCAGCATGATGTTATACATGCTCTGTGTACGATTGCATCGCTGCCGATCGCACAAGGCTGTTTCACAGGTGTTGGTGGTGTATGACACTCTGGAGATGTCCTATTACCTTTGAGCTATTGTACATGTTTCAAACATTGACACACAGAGCCTATGTACAACGGAAGTGTAGCAAACGTACCAATATTCATGTGCACAGCATTTGTACACTTTCTTTTGTGCAGCACACAGGTCCCAGAAACACATCCTTGGATTGTTCATGTACAGTCACCCTTCCTGTGCACAAACAATCTTTGTCCTGCACGCAGTATTGCACAATGGTGCCAGCCTTGGCACTACAGTGCTAAGTGTTGCACCAGCGCAGTGGATAACACCAACCTGCACCCTATGCTTCTCAATATGATGCCGCGTTGTGTTTCTGATGTGCCAACATTAGGCGTGAATGCATGACGTCTCCCGCCTCACTCTGCCACATTTTTGCACTTGGACACCTGTGTGTCACACATGTAATTTCTGGCTTTTCATTACAGTGTTCATAATTAATTTAGGAGTTTAAACTTATCACACTGTAGGCCAACAATAACTCCCAGGTGGTCCAGCAGGTCACCCTCACAGGCCAGGCAATCCTGCCAGCGGTGCTTCCATTGGCGTACAGTCCGTTCCACCCCAAAGACACGCTGCATCTGCGCCCGCACACGCTCCCACCTGACCTTTCGCACCTTGACGTCATATCCAGAAAGGATACGGCCTCCCATCTCCACCATCCGGCGCAGGTAAAAGTTTATCAACCAGAAGACGCCCCCCCAATGCTCCCTCGGGCATCCTGCCCTCCCTGCCCACACCCACCATCTCCCTGCACACACCTAAACCCACTGCCACAAATCAAAACCCAATATAACAGACCCAAAAACTACAAAGTAAGTTAACTACCCCAAGACAAACACCCGGCAAGATTGAGGACAAGAGACAATAAAACACGTAAATAAAAGTACACCACACTTCACAGGGACACTATCGAGAGGACACAGGACACAGCAACACTCTCCAAATCACCAAACTGCAGCTCACACCACCAAACTCCTCCAGCACTCTCCACAATCACCAGCAATGTGCTCAAAAGAGAAAGTGAAAGTGCACAGCACTCCTCCAGTAAACAGGAAGCATGCAGACATCACTTCCTGTGTGTTTGCGTCCTGTTTCTTGACATAGCGATGAAAATCTGCACGCAAGAAGGCTTTGGGGTAACATTTCGTATAGTTCAAAGTGTTTAGCGATATATTTTCCATCGCTAGTATGAAAAATACATCGCATTTTCGGAAATGCAGGCAGTTTTGCACGCTAAGTGCAAGTTCTTACACAGATGTACAGTCTTAGATGAAATTTCATTTCTTGACCCAAAGAACACCATGAAAAGCTATATTTGACCCCAAATGACAACCACATTTACGTATTTGTCCCCAAATGACACCCTTAAATTCATATGTGACCCCAAATGACACCCTAAATTTCATAATTGACCCCAAATGACACCCTGATATTCATAGTTTACCACTATTGACACCCTATATGTAACTTTTATCCACATATGACACGCTGAACAGTAGATTTTCGTACCACATTTGACAACCTAACATGTCTAGTTTAGAACAAATGTCACCCTAAACAGCATCTCTGTTCAGAGGTGACATATCCGCCATCAGTTTAAAATTGTGATATTGTTACCACTTAATGTTACACTTACACTTGTCAGAGTGATGTACTCATGCGGAGGAGAAACATGCACACAGGGTATGTGTGTAGTGTTTTTGTTTACATATACTGTGGTTGGGGTCATTTTGAACTGATATATGATTGCTAAGGACAGTCACGATGTGACGTGCTCAGGTGAAGAAATTGTTTATGATTCTGTTCCTTCGGGCTGTTCCTGCTGCAGAAGCTGCGGGGTGTGCTCCACCTGCCTCATCTTCCTCATCATCCTGAGCATCGTCTGGTGCATCTGGCACTTGGATCCATGGGGCATTGGTGCGTACACATATATTGTGCAATACACCACATACTATGATAATCTTGCACACCATTTCTGGGCTGTACAACAGTCTTCCACCTGTGATGTCAAGGCACTGGAAACGTGACTTTAGCACACCAAATGTGCACTCCACAATACCCCTGGTGCGCCAAGGGCCAAATTATACTGCCTCTGGTCCTGGGTGTTGGTGGCTCGGAGGGGTGTCATCATCCATGGGGTGAGTGCATATCCTTGGTCACCTGTAACATGTGATGGAGTGATGTGTCCATTAGTAGTTATGCATGCTGTGTGGGCAGTGTTAATAGTTTTTTGGTGTGTGATTGGTGCTACTTTGGGATTAATGTTTGCCATGTGTAGCTTCTGACAAAATGACAAGCATCAATACGAATTACATTGCCTCACAGCTGCTCGTCCCTCCCCCCGAGCCTATTTACTTGTGTGCGCTGCGCGGTTGCATCACTAGCACTCCAACAGCACACCAATATCAGGCCTGTCTGCACATGTCCGCAAGCCGGACACCTACACCAGCAGGGTCCCTGGCTCTCCTAACGTCTAACGCTACCACTCATCCGCACTCCTTGCAGTCAACGCCAGGAGAACGTTTAGATGCCAATGGGCCACACCAGACACGGCTCACGTTCTGTTCAGCTGCTGCCACTGCCACTAGACCTTCCCCACCACCCAACACCTGCAGTTTCCGATCCAGACCTGTCACAAAGCAACAGTCAGCGGCACCCTCACCTGCAGGGCCCACAGGGTGCGGGAAGGCTTCACAATCACCATCAACATCATCCCACGCCACATCATCTACTCCATGGACTACGTACTCATCCATGAGCAGAGCCTCCACCTCACATACCACAAGAACTCCAAATCCATTACCCTCTGGCAGATGCTTGCTAACATCTAACTGAGCCAACTCTTCTCAACACTGAGCCACAAGGCAGGGCACACCTTTGACCCCATCTTACCTTGTGGAAACTGCGTCCACTTCATCAACACCACTCAACACCCTTGGTGTGAACAGCACAGCTACACTTCCTCGTTGTGATACCCCATGACACCCAAACCCACAGCCGGCGTCACACAGAGTTACTGGAGCAGAGTCACCGAGGATCTGGTACACTCCACCATCAACAGCAACACCCACACCACTGCAGGCAATGCCAACAGCCCTGGCCAGAATTTCCACACATGTATCTCCAACTGCGCATACACAACTCCAACATACATCTTGCAATGAATGCCACTTCGGTCACCAACAACATCCAAGATGACAGATGCATCTGCAGATGCCTGGAGTAGAACTGGAGCTACATGAAGGTAACCATTGGACATCACCACCTACAAGGACACCTAGCTCATACTCTCCCTCAACAAGGCGCCCACACACACCAGACTGGTGTTCCAGAGAGGATTGCAGCTAGTTGCAACATGGATGTTCAACAGCTGGGGGGTGCTCTACAAAGAGGAGACATTAGTCCTCATCCTCGTGAGCACCCCATCAGCATGTGGCTACACCTGGTGGGCCACCGCCTTCGGCAGCCCCCCGACGACTCTAGGTACCTGGGCATCGTACTCGACTCCTCCCTCTCCATGTACAAACAGGTCTACACAGTGGCCTACAGCTGCTTCGACAGCCTCTGCATCCTCCATGCTACCTTCACATGGTTCACACCCCCGTCAGGTAGGACAGTCACCAACGCTGTCATTGCCATCAGGCTGGACAACGGAAATGCACTATATGCCCACATGGACATGTCTGTGCTCTGCACACTCAAGACTGTCCAGCACACCACCGCCACACTCAGCCTTTTGTACATTCTTTCTTCGTAGGTCGAGTACCTCCATCGCACATACTTGGTTCCCACCTCTCCCCACATTTGCAATTGTGTGGCAGAGGGGCTATGCCTTCGGGGATGGTTTGTCTACATGGCTGGCCCCAGTTACCACAGTTACTTGTGTTGTCATGTCTGGTAGGTTGGCATGTTGATTGGCATGTTGCATATGAGTTTGGAATGTGTGCATTCTCACAGTTGTGAGTTCCATGACTGTGGAGTTGAGGTGTGTGGTGTGTTCAGTTAACTTACCAACGAGCAGTGCATTTCCATATGTGCCATCCTGAAAACGCTGGTTGATGATGGACTGGCGGAAGATGTAGGAATTATGCACACTGCCTGGGAACTTGGCTACGACATTGGTGAAGAGGCCCCGGTGGTCCACTATTGCCTGCACATTGATGAAATGTGTGTGCTTTCTGTTGCGGTATATGTGCGCAGTGTCGGCAGGAGGCACAAGTAGGACATGTGTGCAGTCAATTGCCCCCAACACATGCAGGAAGCCAGCTATGGCGTAGTACCCTTGCTTGGTCTCCAGCTGTTCCTGTGCAGTGGTGGGGAAGTGAAGGTGCTGGGGTATCAGGCTGATGATGCCCTCCAAGACAGTTGTGAGGAACTTTGATAGGGCTGGCTGTGAGACTCCTCCGACTCTGGCAGTTGTTGGTTGGAAGGTACCAGAGACCAACATGTGCAGCACAGCCAGCAGCTTTGTTTGCGGAGGGATGTTGGTTATCCGCTGTGTTGGTGCCGTCAGCCTGTGGGCTATCCGGGTCAGGATGCGGAGGATGGATGTCCTTTTGAGCCTGTAGCGGGCAATGACATCCTCTGGCGTTAGGTCTGTGAGGCTGAGGCGTCGGCGATGGACCCGCTGTCTTATTCGGCGCAGCCTCGGTGGTGGTCCTGGGGGAGGTGGCAGTGGCGGTGGTTGTTGTGGCCTTCTTGGTGCTCCAAGCTGCATGATTTGATTAGTACCTCCATGGCATCAGTGGGTCTTCAGATGAGGCTCTGGGCTAGTCTCCCTTATATACTGCTATTTATCACCATTTTTAAGACCTCCTTTTTTCTGGTCTTAAGTTCCAGCAGCTAACGGGCCTTAGCGTGTGTTTTTTTAATCGCATCGCCGGTCCGGGCGATCGTTGAGAATATCGCGAAGTTGGGTTAGTGTGCGGTTTAACACGGAAATGCCTACATTGCATATGATTAGCATTAGTTGTTGCTAACATCATTGGCGATGTTATTAGCGGCCGCTATCACCAGAAAGCTGTCGCTAATGGCTGTTAGCGACTGCTTGTGAATACAGCGATAAAAATATTGCCACTTTAGCGGCAGAAAAGTGCCGCTAACACGGCGATATCGCCTTGAGAATATGCTCCTGTGTCTTTTAAAATACGAGTGAGCACGCACGGAACGTCGTCTCCCCGGACGCGGCTAAATCGGGTGGGTGAGCTTAGAAAAGGTTATGCAGTTTGTCCGGTCGTGTGGAACGAATGAGAGGATTTATGGCGCGATACCTGATTGAGTAACAATACATCCTGTGAAGTTTATTGCAAATAGCATTTGGGTCGTGCAGCCGTGTTTAGAGTAATGGTCAGATTTCTTGTTGCAGATATTTCTACTATTTTAAATGTGGAGTCTGAATGGAATTGGAGACTGCGTTATGAAGCAGCGTTGTCAGTCCCTTTTTCAGTGAGTACCAGTCCTGAGTTGTTGTTTTAAAATATTGTTGGAAGCATTTGGAATATTTGTGGGTACACTAGAGTATACAGGTATTGCAACCAGGATATACAGTCAAACGTCTTTTAGGCAAAATAATTTGACCAGGGTTTTGGTGTCAATGCTTCAAGGTACATGAGGTAATTATGGTGTTATTTCTAAGTCATTCCAGACCCACTATAGTACGTTGCAGATAGTAATATGGAATTTTCTGTTTATTTTTGTAGAGTGGATAGCAGTTCTGTGTCCTGAGGAGAACCCTATAAAGGATGTTGTAGTGGGTTCGAAATGCATTGACCAGTATTTGTGCGCCTACAGTTAAAAGTATTATTTGAGAAAAGAGTGACACTGAAATCCAGGGAATTAAAAATTGTTAATGTAAAAAATTCAACCTGGTCACAGAAGTCACGATTTGTCAGAGGTGCATTGTCTATACAAAAGAGAGCAGTTGAATTCATTGAAGTGTCTTATATATGTATATATAATTTACTTATTTTTAGCTCTTGCTCTGGACATTGTAAAATAATAACTGATTTATTGTTGTGTTGTATCAGTATTTTTTGTGTATTGTAGCATTCACATTTATTTATTTGTCTTAATAATTTTTTGTTTGTATCCACTGTTGTGTATCAATTGATAGTGGTGGGACGGAAGAACATTTATGATTCAATTTTGCATTTGGTCATCTGTGTGTGACAAAAAAACAAAAGCATTTGTATGATGTTTCAAAAAAGAATAAATGGTGATCGCTTTCATTGAATATAGCATCCACAGATTAATTGGAGTTAAAAAGAACTAGTCAGTTTTGGCATTGTGTGTTTGTGTGACTTTTAGGTGGCTCAGCATTACTGACTATATGAGCCCAACCCCTTTTTTTGGTACAACACTTTCTAAAAGTGTCATTTCTAGAATAGTAATGAAATATCCACCTTCACCAAAAAGCAGGATATATCATAACTATTCCAAACATGGCAATGCTACTCTACTCTAGACATGGATTGGAGTCCGGCTGGAAAGCACAAAGAGTCATAAGTACATAGAAATGCCAAGTTTATAAAAGTGGCATTTCTAGAATAGCAACAAAAAATCCACCTTCACCAAAAAGCAGGATATATCACCAAACATGGCAATGCTACTCCTTTCAGATCAGAAATTACCACTGGAAACCTAACAGGGAATTTCCAATGCTAACATATGAGAGGAGCAGCACTCACAGCAGTGAGAAACAAAATAGGCTGTTTGTCACTACCAGAACATGCCTCACAATAAGGCACATGTCCTACCTTTTACCTACACAGCACCCTGCCCATAGGGCTACCTAGGGCCTACCTTAGCGGTGATCTATATGTAGAAAAAGGGGAGTTTCAGGTTTGGCAAGTAACTTTAAATGCCAAGTCAATGTGGCAGTAAACTGCATGCAGGCCCTGCAGTGGCAACGTCTGTGGGTTGTGCAAGCAGCGCGGCAGGCCTGCTAGTAGCATTTAATTTACAGGCTCTGGGTTTACGGGATACCACTGTACAAGGGACTCACAAGTAAATTAAATGTGACAAACAGGTGTAGACCAATCATACCATGTTTAAAGGAAAGAGCACGTGCACCTTAGCACTGAATAGCAGTGGTAAGGTACTCAGAGTCCTAAAGCCAACAAAAGCAGGTCAGAAAAAAGTCAGGTTAGGAATAACCCTGCAAAAAGGACCAGGTCCAACAGATACATTTTGACAGAGAAAGCAGAAATAGCATAACAAACAAGAGAATATGAATTGAGCATTAGTAAATCACCAAAGAGAAGTGAAGAATAATCAATTTGCAGACTAAAAACAAGGTGTGAATAAACCTTGCAAACTTTAAAAAGTTTAACATTAAAATTACAGTGAAGACTGAATACCTTTCTGTGCTGCATTGCAGACGTCTTCGTGTACTTATCTATGCAAGATTAAGTAGCTTAAACAGCTGCTCATGTGTGTAATGAATGAACTAAGGATATTAAAATTAGCTAAGTATATTATATTACAAAGAAAGGTAAGGTGTTAGAGAAGCATGTGGATATTTAACAAAAATAGAATTTTAAGGACTTGCATGATTAAATATTTAGCCTCAAATAAATGATTTCCTTATGAAAGGTAATAGTGCAAATCACATCCTGTGTCTGGTGTGATGCTGTCTCTCATGTCACTTAACATTTTATTCCCTTTATAAAATTAGAAACTGTCTTGTCCACTTTGTATTAACAGGAAATGTCTGGCATATTGGCAAACTGGTTGGCATAGAACCCTTGTCGATAACACAGAAGCAGTGGTTTATTTTACAAATTCTTTGACGTATGAAAATCTCGTTGTTCTTTTTAAAACAGCATAATTACAAAATTGAGTACTTCTTTTAGTCAATAGACTCGCATAAACGATCAAGAAAATTGGAAACGTTCAAATATATCAAACAAGAAAGCAGTTAACTCCACAAGATATTTACCATATAGTCAAAAGTTTAAAAAGTATTTGTGGAAAAGCCATACAGTCGGAAACACTAGTCCTGATTCCTAGAGGGAAATCTAAGTTCAGAAATATACCCACATGCTGAAATATGTTTACTATGGCGAGTATGTTTCCGATTATCTTGAATTCGCAAAGAATGTAGGGGGATATTACCAAGGAATTGCGATAATTATCGCAAAGCGCGGTTAGCGCTGTTTTTTTTATCGCCGGCTATCGCTGGATTTCATCGCGGAGATAACGCGTTATTATCAACGCTTATCTCCAAGGCGATAAAAAATCCAGCGATAGCGGCAAAACCCAGCAATAGCGCGAGAAATCCAGCGATAAATTCAACGCGCTAATGAAAAGCTTGATAATAGGCAGGTGAGGACTTAACCTTACAATCCACCTCCCATTGACTAGAATGGTTAAGTCAGGTTTTTAGCAGGTGTTAGATTCCAGCGATAATCGCGGTTAGCGCAATTTTTTTTATCACTTCGTGGGCATTGCTAATAGAGGGAAGTTGTGTTTGCGACTGTTTTCAGTCGCTTTAAGTTGGGAATGCCTACTTTGCATGTCATTAGCGATATATAACGCTGACATTGAAAGCGGCACCAAAACGGTCGCTTTTGCCATAAAGCTGTCGCTAACAGCTGTTAGCGACAGCTTGCTAATAGGGCGATAGAAATATCGCCGCTTTAGCAGCAAAAAGTGCCGCTAAAGCGGCGATAAGTCCCTTGCTAATATGCCCCGTACAGTATTCACAAAGAGTACATAAAGACATGCGTAAACATAACCCCTTAGATTTCTGAAATTTAGCGGGATGGTAGGTGCGCGTCTAGAATACAAAGACAATATATCCAATTCACAAAGGTGTATCTATGGGCAGATATCTTTGCACATGTACCTTTACGCCTACAGCAGGGCATACATTTCCTCCTAAATGCAATTCAGTAACTCTGTTTGGGTGGAGATTTACACAGACTAGAAGGATTTTACTTTAGATGCCCGAAGCAATTACATGAGGCTCTGGGAACATGACTCAAAATACAACCCTAAAGTTACTTTCAGTAATTTTACTGGCTTATTTTAAGTGTGTAAATTGGCCGAAAATAGTTCTAAATAGCAGAGACGGAGATCTGTGCCCATGCTACACTGTACTACAGATTAAAATGAATAAAGAAGCAGGCTACACCGGAGCAAAAGAGTAGCCACCAGAAAATAATCAAAGGTGGATATACATGAAAACGACTGACAACCTGGACACTGCCCTCTTCCCCTTGTACTGTCCTGGAGTCAGAAATCTGCTGTGTCTGTCTTTATTGTATTGCATTGTAATTGCATTAATATAGCGCTTACTACCCCTGAAGAGGTGTCCAAGTGCTTTTCGGCGGGTAGCACACTACTCCAGAAACCAAACAGGATTATTGGGGAATTAGTATATAGAAATATGAAATTATTTTGAGTGGCGAACATCTTAGTCTGTTAGTTGGATTGAAAAGGATAGTGGAGGGTTATAAGAGGGAAGGGTCTAGAAAGTTTTTTTTTTTGCTTGGAGCTCATAGCAGTATGAGGAGGTTTGGGATGAGTAAAGGGAACGTGGAGAGGCAAAGAGCCAGAGGGAAGAATTTATAAAGACTTTATGTATGTGTTTTTTGTGTGTGTGTTAGTTAGGGCCATGTAATGTTTTATGATAGGTCTTTGAGAGTGTGTAGAGTAGTGGTATATGTGAGATGAGACACGTTGTCTTTTAAATTCATTAAAAGTTCACATTTTGGAAATTTTTTAATTATGGACATGCTATGTTTCATTTTTACTTTGTGATTTGCGTAGATGTCTTCAATGTCTTAAGTTATATGATTGTTTTTAAAAAAAGTCATAGGGCCATATTATCAAGAACAGCGCTAACATTATCGCTGCTTTAGCGGCAGGAAACTGCTGCTAAAGCGGCGATAAGGGGTCTGATAATATGCCCTATAGAATTCCAATAGAAGCCCAGGTTCTGGTGTGAAGGATATCAAACCTGGGCTTCTATTGGAATTCTATAGGGCATATTATGATACAGCGGGTTACTAGCAACAAGCATTCATACACTAGATACTCACCTGGGCCCATTCATTCACACTAACTAGTAATCACCGCTGGTGGGAGTCAGTTGTACTCTTTATCAAAATCCCTGCTACCAATTACCTTTTCTGATTGAAGAGTAATGACTTACCAATGGACCTTTGATAACTGGGGTTGTAATGAGAACATACAAAACATAATTTCATCAAACACCTGAAATGACCACTGACTCAGGAAGTTTTAAAATGTTTATCTAAAATTATTTTGCAGAGTAAAATACAAGCTACATGGCACTTAATCGCATATCAAGGAGGAAGCACACTTTATAGTCACCTATTAATCACAAATGACGGTCACTCAGAAAGGAGAAGATAGAGACAGCAGTACAACTAAAGATTACGCATTTACAGTTACCTAAAGGTGTGAAAACCAAACCCCTTGGCCAAGGAGTTGGAAAAGGGTCCCAAGAAAGATGAAGACCAAGACCTCTGGACCAGGTTCAGGACAGGATAGATGACCTCTCTACCAACGACGCCTGCGTCGTTCCCCTTTCTGACACTTCGTTCCTCCTCGGTTCTTCCGCGTCTTCCTCTAATAGAGTCCGCCGCCCCCACCTCAGGACTTCTTTGGACAGCAGTTCGGTCTGTAATCGATCAGCTCTCGTCTATGGCAGCATCTGAGCCTAAGTGCTAACTAATTAGCTAATTCTATATCTATTATACCCTTCTACACCCATGTACCTCCCATTAATGTTTCAAAATTATGGGCCTACTAATTCAGATTGGACAGGGACAGGGGGTTGATCCTCACACCATGTCAATGTAGTTCAATTTTCTTAAGCCCATTGTTTTAAAATACCGCCCCTCTCAATTAATACATTTGCTTTATTTCCCACCCGTTTCACAACAATTTTAATACAAAGTGTATACAAAATGTATCATTTTGTAGGACATTTTGGATGAACTCTGAAGGTGATCAGCGGGTCATGTCCTTGGACATCTTCCAAGCTGACTTAATCACTTTGCTTTGTTAGTTTTCAGGGCGCATGCGCAGGTCACATGATTCTTGAGCTGCCGTTTAGTCAACCCAGGCCCATTTTACAAACTAATAGAAAATCAAAGAAGAAACATATTAAAATCAAAAATAAATGTTTTCACTGTATACCTCTTACTTCTACCCTAGTCCCATTTAATTATAAATGTCTATCCCGCATTGGTAGCGTTAAAATACCACATTATTAATTGCAGCAATGCGTAAGCTTTAGCATGTGAGAACATTAAAGCGGCCATTTTAGCATATACTGCGCAGAAGCAAAAGATTCCCTCCAAGCAAAGAAAGACGTCATACCACGTGATATGGTTGACACATGCGCAGTAGGATTCCCGCGTTTTAGCGGCCATTTTGGATTAGACAAGGATTACTTATTAGCGGAAAACACATAGGCAAGCTTCTTCTAGATAAATATGTTTGTGTTGCATATTATTAATAAGACATTACATGGTTTTAGTACAAATTAATTAATACTGTGAGAGTATTGCTTCCGAGCAAGTATCATTGTGAGTCCTTGCTCCATCAATCCCCTCTCTGATGGTGTTTCTGAGCCATCAAAATTACCTACAACGAGATGCCAACTTAACATATTTCCGTCACATTTTCATTTTTACATTGTCTATTCTTATCCTTTCCTTTCAGTTTCTTGTAAATTTCACTTCTCAGGTCTTCTAATTCAATATCATCAAATTTCCTTTTCTTGCCTCTTCCTGTCACCCTATATGTTTCCTTCATTCTACAACATTTGCACCATATCATTATTGACAATATTGTTATTGCTATCCCTACTAAGGGTACTATTATTTGACCTATAAATCCTTTCCTTACATTAGTAAACCAGGTGCCAATTGACGCAATGCTATTTGTCATACACTATCAACTTCCAGTGGTTTCAGTTCCTTCTCAAGTTTAGTAATATTCTTTATATATGTTCCGATTTCTGTACTTTTGTCCGGAATATATGTGCAACAATGTTTCGTTTTCAACATTTTACAGACTCCGCCCTCTTTTGCTAATATTATATCAAGAGCAAGTCGATTTTGCATAACCATAGATCTAATCGCGACCATCTCCGCATTAATCATTAGAAATCCTCCAGCAGTATCCGTTGATAAACGATCAACCACTGTAGACAATTTACATAGTCTCCTTGAGTTCAGAATTACTCCCACTGAAGGTATCAATGCACCAAATATATCACCTACAATTTCTGAAAAACTAGCTCACTTACTACGTGTTAGTTCACTATTATTTTCATTGCTCCCAGTGTTTCTTTTTACGTGGTATATTTGTGGAAAAACTATTACAAAATAACAACTTCCATACCACTGTGTAGGAAGCCTAAAGTAAGCCTTATTCCCACACACATAATATATTCCAGGAAAAACTGAATCTGTTCCTCCCTTTAGTCCCCAACCTCCAAGAATTAAGAAATTATGTTCACATTCACTGGTACCAATAAAAACATTATTATATTCCGTTTTTAACCTATGAAGACAAATTTTCCCTGTCTTTACAAAATCTAGAGCCATAGCAGCTTGAGCCTTTTCAGGTGTCAATCAATCAATCAATCAATCACGCATTTGTAAAGCGCACTAATCCCCCGTGAGGGTCTCAAGGCGCTGAGTGGGGGTGGGGGTGCAGCTACTGCTCGAACGGCAAGGTCTTGAGAAGTCTCCTGAAGGTCAGTAGGTCCTGGGTCTGTCGCAGCTGTGTGGGGAGGGTGTTCCATGTCTTTGCCGCGAGGTAGGAGAAGGATCTGCCACCGGTGGAGGACCTGTGGATGTGTGGGACGGTGGCAAGGGCGAGGTCGGCGGAGCGAAGCTGGCGGTTCGGGGTGTAGAAGGTGAGACGTTTGTTGAGGTATGCTGGTCCGGCGTTGTGTAGTGCTTTGTGGGCGTGGGTGAGGAGCTTGAAGGTGATCCTCTTCTTGACTGGGAGCCAGTGCAGTTCTTTCAGGTGGGCAGTGATGTGGTTGTGGCGGGGTATGTCGAGGATGAGGCGTGCGGAGGCGTTCTGTATGCGTTGGAGTCTCTTCTGGAGTTTGGCCATGGTTCCTGCGTAGAGGGCATTGCCGTAGTCCAGCCTGCTGCTGACGACGGCCTGTGTGACCGTCCTTCTGGTTCCGGTGGGGATCCATCTGTAGATCTTGCGGAGCATGCGGAGGGTGTTGAAGCAGGAGGAGGAGACGGCGTTGACTTGCTGGGTCATTGAGAGCGATGAGTCCAGGATGACCCCCAGGTTGCGTGCGTGGTCGGTGGGTGTGGGTGCGGCTCCCAGGGCGGATGGCCACCAAGAGTCGTCCCAGGCAGAGGGAGTGGATCCGAGGATGAGGACCTCTGTCTTGTCCGAGTTAAGTTTCAGGCGGCTGGTCTGCATCCAGCTGGCGACGGCCTTCATTCCTTCGTGGAGGTTGGTTTTGGCGGTGGTGGGGTTTTTGGTGAGTGAGAGGATCAGTTGAGTGTCGTCGGCGTAGGAGACGATGTTGAGGTTGTGCGAGCGGACGATGTTGGCGAGCGGTGCCATGTAGATGTTGAAGAGGGTAGAGCTGAGGGATGATCCTTTTGGCACGCCGCAGATGATCTTGGTGGCTTCGGAACGGAAAGGCGGGAGGCGGACGCACCGGGTTCTGTCAGTGAGGAAGGAGGTGATCCAGTCCAGGGCTATGTCGCGTATTCCTGCATCTTGTAGGCGTGTGCGTAGGATGTGGTGGCAGACGGTGTCGAAGGCGGCCGAGAGGTCCAGGAGGATGAGGGCCGCGGTTTCGCCGTTGTCCAGTAGGGTCCTGATGTCGTCTGTGGCAGCGATGAGGGTGGTTTCGGTGCTGTGATTGCTGCGGAAGCCGGATTGGGATGGGTCCAGGATGTTGTTCTCCTCGAGGAAGAGGGTCAGTTGCCTGTTGACGACCTTTTCGATGACTTTCGCTGGGAACGGAAGAAGGGAGATGGGCCGGAAGTTCTTGAGGTCCTTTGGGTCCGCTGTGGGTTTCTTGAGTAGGGCGTTGATCTCGGCGTGCTTCCAGCTTTCCGGGAAGGTGGCGGTCTCGAAGGAGCTGTTGATGATCTTCCGAAGTTGGGGTGCGATGATGCGGTTTGCTTTGTTGAAGATGTGGTGAGGGCAGGGGTCGGTTGGTGAGCCGGAGTGGATGGTGTTCATGGTCTTGATGGTGTCGTCGTCGTTGACGTGGGTCCAGGCGAGCAGGTGGTTGGTGAGGCTGGGGGGCTGTGGGGCTGCGGTGTTGGCGGTTGTAGGGAGGGTCTGAGTGTTAAAGCTGTCGTGGATGTCTGCGATCTTGTGGTGAAAGAAGGTGGCTAGGGAGTCGCATAGGTCTTGTGATGGCGGGATGTCGTTGGAGCTGGAGCTGGGGTTGGAGAGCTCCTTCACGATGTTGAAGAGCTCTTTGCTGTTGTGTGCGTTGTTGTCGATGCGTTCCTTGAAGGAGGTCCATTTGGTAGCTCGGATCAGTTGGTGGTGCTTGCGGATGGCGTTCTTTAGGGCTGCGTGGTTTTCCGGTGTCTTTTCGTGGCGCCACTTTTTCTCGAGTCTTCGACAAGTCCGCTTGGTTTCCTGGAGGTCGGTGGTGAACCAGCTGGCCTTTCTGTAGGTGCGTCTGTTTGAGTGTTTTTTGATCGGGGCGAGAGTGTTGGCGCAGTCGTCGATCCATTGCCTGAGGTTGCTGGCGGCTGTGTCGGTGTCGTTGGTGTTTGTCGGTGGGTCTCGAGCAAGGGTGGTGATGAGCTGGTCTTCCGTGACCTTGTTCCAGCTGCGGTAGGGGATCCGTAGCGGGTGGTGGTGCGCAGTGGGTTTCTTGAAGGTGAAGTGGACGCAGCGGTGGTCGGTCCAGTGGAGTTCGGTGGTGTGGCTGAAGGTGACGTGGTTGCTGGTTGAGAGGATGGGGTCGAGCGTGTGACCGGCGGTGTGGGTAGGGGTCGTGACGAGCTGTTTGAGTCCGAGGTTGGCGAGGTTCTCGAGCAGAGCGGCGGAGTTGCTGTCGTCGGCGTTCTCGAGGTGGAAATTCAGGTCTCCGAGGAGGATGTAGTCTGTGGATGCAAGAGTGTGCGTGCTGACGATGTCGGAGATGGCATCGATGAACAGTGGCCGGGGACCGGGGGGTGTGTAGACGAGTGTTCCTCTGAGAGTGGTGTTGGGGTCGGTGTGGATCTGGAAGTGCAGGTGTTTGGCGGTGCTGGAGGTGTCTGTCGTGCAGGTCGAGACTCTGAGGGTACTCCTGTAGACGATGGCGATTCCTCCTCCTGGTTGGTTGGTGCGGTCACTTCTGGTGATCTTGTATCCATCTGGGATGGCTATGGCGATGTCGGGGGCCGAGGAGGGGTTCATCCATGTCTCTGTTAGGAAGGCGACGTCCGGGGAGGCTGAGTCGAGTAGGTCCCAGAGTTTGACGGCGTGCTGGTGGACGGAGCGGGTGTTGAGTAGTATGCATCTGAGGTGGTTGCGTTCTGCTCTGATGGGTGGGGTGGGGCGTGCGGGTGTTCGGCGGCTGGTGAAGCTACAGCTATGGCAGGTGAAGGGTCCGTGGGTGAGTGTCGGGCTGGCCTGGAAGCAGTTTGATGATCGGCCGGTGTTGAGTCCGTGGAGGAAGCCGGCGTCGTAGCGTCGTCGGGTGTCGTAGCTCTCGTGAGAGCCAGGGGGTCTGGCGCTGGGCACGGTCCAGGCGCGGACGGGCGCAGACGGGCTTGCCTTAGGCGCACCTTCGGCGCGCCAGCGGCGCGACCGCGCATCGGTCTGCATTATATAGGGGAGGGAGGCTCAGCTGGGAGGCGGGAGAACGGGCGCGGGTAGAGGGGCGGGGCCGGGCCAGCAGTGGCGGGAACGGGGGAAGCGCGAGGGGGCAGGCACAGATGAGGAGGGAATCAGAGTGGTTAACAATAAAACAAGTAAAAATAAAACGAAGATAGATGCTGGAACACAGATTAGAAAACCAGTAAATACAATTAGACCAGGATCACAGGATCGCAAAACCTCGGAGGCAGCAGCCTCAAACACCCAGGGCCGGGGGCTCCGCAGGCAGCGACGAAGAGCAGGAGCTGCGGGGAGAGTGCAGGCCTATGACCGAAGTCAAGGTCTCACAAGCGCTCCCCTGCAGCGGTCTGCATTATATAGGGGAGGGAGGCTCAGCTGGGAGGTGGGAGAATGAGCGCGGGTAGAGGGGCGGGGCCGGGGCAGCAGTGGTGGGAACGGGGGAAGCGCGAGGGGGCAGGCACAGATGAGGAGGGAATCAGAGTGGTTAACAATAAAACAAGTAAAAATAAAACGAAGATAGATGCTGGAACACAGATTAGAAAACCAGTAAATACAATTAGACCAGGATCACAGGATCGCAAAACCTCGGAGGCAGCAGCCTCGAACACCCAGGGCCGGGGGCTCCGCAGGCAGCGACGAAGAGCAGGAGCTGCGGGGAGAGTGCAGGCCTATGACCGAAGTCAAGGTCCTCTTTCTCAGCCCAAGGTGGAAGATGAGCCTTATGCTCAGATGCCTTCTTTTGAAAATACTGTCTTCTACCTTCAACTAAGTTTAAAAATATCTTCTCTTCTTCACGTAATGAACATGTTAGAATGCTTCTATGTGCATGTGTTATGTCTATTGACTTCATCGTTAAGAAAAATTCTCCCATAAACTGTGCATCTTGACTACTAAGCACTGGGTTCAGATTCTTTCGAATAGGAACCTCTGAAAATATCACATTTATATTTGAATAATAATACTGAAGTTTCCCTGTTCTATAAAATAAACTAGTTAGTATACTACATGATATACCATAAGTTAAAGGTAAATGATGATAGGTTAAACCTTCTGCTACTGATTCAGGTAACTTCATACAGACATAACAATCACTAACATCCATTGTATCTACGTACTGAAATAATAATTTAGTAAAAACATTTAAGCTAGTATCATTATCTGTTACCACGTGATGAAAATCTGGTTCATCTTCTGCTTCTATTTCTACTCTATCACTTTTCAGGTTATCTATCCTTCCCTTGGTATCGTTGTTATTCTTTTTTCCATTATCATAAGGTAAGGAATTGCTACAATCACAACTAACCACACTATAAGCATCACTACCAGACTACATATGCATATAGCATAGCATCTTTTACAACATTTCCGTTTCGGTCTCCCAGAAACTCTGTCTTCAGCCATTTTTGACTAAGAAGATTTCTCTTCTTTCTTTTTCTTTCCTCAAAATTTTTAATGTTATCAAGGTGGTTTTACTTCTTTTTCATAAGTCAGTTCTGCACTTGTTCCTTCGTCATCACTTTCACTTGTTTCTGAACTTTCGCAGTCTTCGAGGATTATATAAGTCCAATCAGGACCTTTAAACTTATTGTTCACGAGTTTCAATCTTTTGCTTTTTTGTTTTTCAGTCTCACTTGTTTGTCCAGATAAGCTTGTTACTTCATTTACTTGTTCTGGGTCTTCACTTTGTGTTACTATATGGTATTTCACTCTTTTGATGACACTAGGCCAATGATCACCCTTTCTGGCTTTCTTGGTTTGCACTGTATTTTCACCTTCCGAGTCTTTTCCAAAAACTCCTTTATTATCAAGGTGTGGCACAAATTGTTTGTCCTCGATTTCAGTTTCCCACTCTATCTGCTCTTGTTCAGGTCTTATTGATGTTTCTTCAGTTGCCTGAATGTGAGTCTCTGCTAACTGGCCCTGTTCAGTATTGACATCTTCTTGCTTGATATTTTCATGTTCAATGTTTTCTTGATTTTCTTCTCCCTGAACGTGATTTTCTTGTCCTAACTGGTTCTGATCAGGGCTTATTGCACTTTGTACTTCTGCAGCCTGACCGCGTTCTTCTGAACCTGTCTGTCCCTGCTCAAATTTTGTTGTTTCGTTGTCAATTTGAGCCCAATTTCCTTTCCCTATCTGGGCCTGCTCAGGTTCTCTTATAGTTTCAACCTCCCTATCCTGAGCTTGTTCATCTTCACCTATCTGGTCCTCACTAATTTCTTCTAATCTAGCTCTGCTCCTTGTTTTAATAAAGACTTCAGGTATATCAACCACTGGTATCCAGTCCTGACTTGTGCTCGGTTGTTCTTCTTCAGCTACTCCTGAATCTATCACTTAAGATTCTTCAGCTGTACAACCTTCGGCTTCCTCAGCTATTGATGCTGACTGAGGATCTCTCTCTTCAGGAGCTGGCACCCTTTTGGTATGGCTTACGTGAATCCAATTAGGTAAACCTGCACATTTCACTGCTGTGTTTGTAACCAATATAACCTGACAAGGTTCGCCCCACCTGGGTGATAAACACGTTTCTCTGGTGTGATGCTTCACTACCACCCAGTCTCCGGGGTTCAGATCATGCTCTTGTTCAGGCTGCCTGGAAACTGCGTCTTCTCCAACCTGGTGAGAGACAGAACACACTAGGTCAGTCAATGCTTTGCAATAATCTAGAACCATATCATCAGTTATGTTCAGCAGTTTATTTCCAGGTACATGGGCTTGTCTCATTGCTCTTCCCATGATGATTTCATGTGGACTCAATCCTGTATTTCTATCAGGAATGCTTCTGAGTCCCATTAAGACAAGAGGCAATGCATCTGGCCAATCTAACGATGTGGATGCACACATCTTTGACAATCTTGATTTTATTGTGCCATTCATTTGTTCAACCACTCCAGAAGCCTCTGGGCGGTACGCACAGTGCAATTTTTGTTCAATTTTAAATGCTTCACAGATTATTCGGATTACATCGTTATTGAAGTGACTCCCTCTATCTGATTCCAAAGTTACTGGGAAACCGAACCGTGGAATGAGTTCTCGTAACAACAGTTTTGCAACTGTTATGCTGTCATTCCTCCTGGTAGGGTGAGCCTCCACCCACCTTGAAAACAGACACACTATGACCAGTACATATTTCAGTCCTTTACATGGTGGTAACTGAATGAAATCTAACTGCAATCTCACAAATGGGCCTTCTGCCTTTCCAATTTTACCCAAACCAATTACTGTTTTCCTTCCTGGATTATACATTTGACAAGTTAAGCACCTCTGGCAAAGACTCTCTGCTGCAGCCCTAAATTTTGGATTGTACCAATTTTGTCTGAAAAGTCTAATCATGGCATCTCTCCCTACATGTGTGTCTCCGTGATACATTCTGGCCATTTGTGAAATCAGGCAATCAGGCATGACTGGTCTGCCATCTGAATATACCCATACATCATCATCTGTTCTTGGGGTACACCCTATTTTCATCCAAACATCCTTTTCACTCTCCTCAGCATCATCCTGCAATCGTCTCACATCATTCCATGTTTCAGGTGTTGAACATAGCATACGTTGGCAGCTGATTCCCATTCTTTCAACTTTTCTGTTTACTGCCATTCTATTTCTGGCACAGTGTTGAGCGATTAGGTCTGCATATCTGTTACCGCTACCACCCAGTCATCTCCTGACTGGTGTGTGGCACATTTCACCACTGCCAATTCTTTTGGTGATTGTATTGCCTCCAATAATTCTTTTACAAACTGTCCATTTTTGATTGGGGATCCTGATGAAGTCATAAAATCCCTCTGCATCCACAGTTGGCCAAAATCATGCACAACCCCGTACCCATATTGACTGTCCGTAAATATGGTTACTTTTAGGGTTTTCCCAATTTTGGAGGCTTTGATCAAAGCAATTAATTCAGCTACTTGTGCAGATTTGACTCCTGGTAAATAGGATGCTTCGACTATTCCAGAAAGTTCACATACAGCATAAGCTGCACTCAATTTGCCATCCTCATGCCTTAGGCATGAGCCGTCCACAAACAGCTCCCTGTCTGGGTTCTTAAGAGGCATTTCCTGTATGTCAGGGCGTGGTTTGGTACACAACTCTGTGACTTGCAAAAGGATCATGTTCTGGGTCATGATCCTTTACCTGAACATGATGATTGGATTTCCCTTCGCCATCATTGGCCACACAAAATTATGTATATCAACAGCAGCTGCAGCTATAATGTCTGTTGTTGGGAATCCATGTTCAACTTTGTATAAAATTCTTGTACTTGGTCTCCCCCGGTTAGTAACCCACCTTGTAGTGCAAAGAATCATGTGTTTAGAAAAAGGTGGTGAAAAGGCTGGCAGTGCCTCACGGGAGCAACACCATGGGAGTTTACAGATAGGTTCTCACCCGTAAACTCAGGTTCTCATCATCAGCGACTGCCATGCCACAACAGAAAAAGTGTAGAATTGTAGAAAAAGTAAAGAAAAAATCACATGCTCAGTGTGGTGAATCGTAAGACCGGCACTCGGATAACTTATCCGTATGCCCACCTATTCTGACGCAATAACGGAATAGCGGAAACTGAACGTGAATACCGCTGCAACAGGACTAAAACTGAGCTAGACAACCACTAGCTATACTATTTTATTCTATGCTGTGGGTCTGCTCACATTAAAACCAAGACACACTGTTGCCACCTATCTATTTTCTCATTGAGGGCCAACATGTTTCATTGCCATGATTGAACTTTAGGCAATTTCTTTAGGGCAAGGGTCAGTTCTCGCCACACTGCAACAATCTCTGGCATCTAACTACAGTGTGCAGATATGAATGGGAGGGTTATAAACCAAACCTAGAAAGAGTAATCAGACCCTGGACAACATACAATAAAATAGTCTCAGAGGGTTTTTATAAGACGTGCCAATAATTCATTTCCCTATTGATTTATAGGCTGACGATAAGCAGCTGTGGCGATAAATTCTAGAAGTGTGGACTCGTACACACATTCTACAAAAGAAAAAGAGGGGGTTGCAGGTATGCCCAGGAGGGGCAACGACCCAGTAACTATACCACTGGGATGAACATGGTTTCCGAATGGACTGCTGTTCCTGTGTACTGTGCTGACTGAGTGATGTGTGTCGTATTGTCTTTGTCTCCTCCAGGTAAAATACATAAAAAAGATTGTTGCAGTGTGGCGAGAACTGACCCTTGCCCTGAAGAAATTGCCGTAAGTTCAATCATGGCAATGAAACATGTTGGCCCTCTATGACAAAATAGATAGGTGGCAACAGTGTGTCTTGGTTTTAATGTGAGCTGACCCACAGCATAGAATAAAATAGTATAGCTAGTGGTTGTCTAGCTTGTTTTTAGTCCCGGTGCAGCGGTATTCACGTTCAGTTTCCGCTATTCCGTTATTGCGTCAGAATAGGTGGGCATACGGATAAGTTATCCGAGTGCCAGTCTTACGATTCACCACACTGAGCACGTGATTTTTTCTTTACTTTTTCTACAATTCTACACTTTTTCTGTTGTGGCATGGCAGTTGCTGATGATGAGAACCGGAGTTTACGGGTGAGAACCTATCTGTAAACTCCCATGGTGTTGCTCCCGTGAGGCACTGCCAGCCTTTTCACCACCTTTTTCTAAACACATGATTCTTTGCACTACAAGGTGGGTTACTAACCGGGGGAGACCAAGTACAAGAATTTTATACAAAGGTGAAAATGGATTCCCAACAACAGACAGTATAGCTGCAGCTGCTGTTGATATACATAATTTTGTGCGGCCAATGATGGCGAAGGGAAATCCAATCATCATGTTAAGGTAAATGATCAGGTCCTATTGTATTGTAATATTGTGAGTGGGGGGCGACCTGACCTGTATCCCTCTATAGCTCCTTTTTGTAAATGATGTTCTGGGTCATCCCTGACTTCTTCGCAATATGGATCTGGTAACAGTGTAGCAGGATTTACAACTGTGCACCTAGCTATTGTCACATTTTCAGCTCCTAGAATTATTCGCTCATATCTTGTCATCCGACTAGGTGTGAGATGCTGAGTTCTAGTTCTTGTCAACAGGATTACAACTGCATGTGGGACGAATACCTTGACAGGGTGTCCCATTACTATTGACTCACTTTGTTCAATGCACATACAAGTAGCAGCTACTGCTTTTAAACAGCCTGGCAATGCTGCGGCCACTGGGTCTAATGTAGTCGAAAAATATGCTATAGGACGTCTGTCCAGTCCATGTCTTTGTGTTAAGACTGAAAGTGCACAACTTTCTCTTTCATAGCAAAATAATGTGAATTCTTTTGTATAGTCAGGCATGCCCAGGGCAGGTGCCTCACACAAAGCATTTCTTAATTTTACAAATGCACTGGCACTTTCATCATCCCATTCAACTGGATCTTTTGCTTTCTTTTTGATTAACTGAATTAAAGGCTTTGCTAGTAGTGAAAACCCTATGATCCATTGTCGACAGTATCCTACTATTCCAAGAAACATTCTCACCTCTCTTTGTGTTACTGGCATTTTCATTTGCTTAATTATTTTTATTCTCTCAGAGGTTATTCTTCTCTTTCCTCTTTCAATTTGGTGTCCCAAGTACTTAACTGCTGTTGTACAAAATTGTAACTTCTCAGGTGACACTTTGTGACCTTCCTCAGCCAAATGATTGAGAAGTACAATTGAGTCGGTGACACAATCGTCATAAGTTCTAGATGCGATTAACAAATCGTCTATGTATTGTACCAAGACTGAGTTCCTAGGCATTACTACTTTTTCTAGGCACTTTTTCAGTATCTGATTAAAAATGGAGGGACTTTCTGTGTACCCCTGAGGAACACGATTCCACACATAAGCGTGATTTTCAAATTTGAACGAAAACAAATACTGACTATCTGGGTGCAATGGAATTGAGAAAAATGCTTGGCACAAATCAATTACTGTAAACCATTCTGCATTCCATGGTATTTGGTATAGGATCACTGAAGGATTTGGTACTATAGGACAACAAGGTACCACAATTTTATTAATTTTCCGCAAATCCTGAACAATCCTATATTTTCCACTAGGCTTTTTCAACCCCATGATTGGCGAATTACAAGGGCTACTCATAACTTCTTTTAATATGCCTTGTTTCACCATTCTGCCAATTTCCTCAGTAACTCCTGCTTTCACTTCAGCATCATTTTATACTGTCTGGTATTTGGGAAAATTGTGCCTTCCTTTACGGTGATCTTCACTGGGTCTATATTTGCCTTCAGACCTACTTCTTTTCCAGTAAAATCCCATACCTTTGAGCTCACTGTAGTTTTTAACTCTTCTGGTAATTCATCTTTGGTTATCAAGGAGAACATTTCATCTACCTACGTACCTTGCTTGGCTATCATGAATTTGTAAACATGATCTTCATCCGGGGTCTGTATTGCAACACCATCCGGCGTGCAGAAAATAGTGCAATTCATTTTGCACAGTAAGTCTCTGCCCAGTAAATTTACTGGACGGGAATCACACACCACAAATTGGTGCATTTCTTGGAAGTTTCCAATTCTTACTGCCATGGGTTCTGTAAGGGGTGTTCTGATCTTTCGATTCGCTACACCTACCACTTGGATCGCTTCTCCAGAGAGAGGGAGGTCTGGGATGTCTGCTGTTCGTACAGTAGAACGGATAGCACCAGGGTCCAAAAGAAAGGTGATATCATTACCTTTTACTTTCCCTTCAAAATATGGACCTGACTCATCTACCGGCAAGGATGCGCCAAGTACACACTCCTTCTCCCCCTCTCTTAGGCACCGTCATTGATAATCATATGGATTAAAATCATCCTGTAAAAGAAACTGTGAAGTTACATATTCATTCTTACCACTTCCTCCTTGATATCCGATGTCTGTACCGTGCTTTGCTCTGCTTACATTACCCTGTATAGGGGCAGGTGGCAACTGACTCTGAGGATTTACACCCTGCTGTGAGTCGTTCTGCGTCAGTGGATTTAAATTATGATTTGGGCCATTATTATTTTGAATCTTTTTACATTCGTTCTTCCAATGTCCCAACTTTCCGCATCCATGACAAGGAAATTTCTTTTTAGCCTCTTCTCTACTCATTCGTCCTCTTACCTTTCCACCATTTCCTATGTCACCATTCGATCCAGATTCTTTTCCTTGATGTTCTGTTGGATTATCTAAATGAATTCCCTGTCGCTCAGCCATTTTCACTTGAGCCCACATCAGGCGTGGCCCGTGGTAGGAGTGCCGGTCGGGCGGTGACGTGGGGTGGGGGAGGGGCAGGGTGGGGGGTAGTAAACTACAGATTAAGGCCGAATACACGTAAGTGAACATTTAAATAAATAAAATGAATTTCGTTGTGAGCGCTGCATCGCCAAATGCGATGCAGTGCGCGCAACGAAATTCGTTTTATTTATTTAAATGTTCACTTACTTGTATTCTGCCTTAATCCGTAGTTTACTACCCCCCACCCTGCCCCTCCTCCGCCCCACGTCACCGCCCGACCGGCACTCCTACCACGGGCCGCGCCTGGCCCACATCACTTTTTCTTCTAGTTTCTTGTGCCTATCCTCAATGTCATCCCCACAATATTTTGCATATTTCAAAATCTCATCAATAGGCTTTCCTTGCCAACATAACATATGTTGCTTAATCATTTGACAAATCTCTGGTTTTAGACCATAAACAAATCGATAGACAAACTGACTCATATTTTTGTCTCCAATATCTTCAAAACCACTATACTGTTTGAACACCTGTAATAGACGTTCATAGTAGGCATGTACCGATTCATTTGCTTCTTGGGTTGTTCTGTCTATTTTCACCCAATCTGTTTCTTTTGGTGGTATTTTCCCTTTCAAATAAGTTATTACCTGGTGATACTTCTTCATCACATCATTTGATGGAGCACCTGTCTTTGGATCCCTAGGATATTCTTCACCAGGCCAGTCGATTGTAATTTTACAGTCTATCCATAAATCAGCAGGTACCACTATATCAAATAAACCATCTAGATCCTTTAACAAAACCTTTGAAACCTTCACAAACCTCTCAACCACCTGCTTGTACCATTCAATTGGTTTTTCTCTCAACTTTGGAAAATCATTTGTAAATGACAAAATGTCTTGCCTACTCCATGGGACATGGACATAGCCTCCTCCTGGAACCTCTCGCATTGGATACATCTGTTCTACCGTTCCTGTTTCCTTCAATAAATACTCAGATGTCATTCTATTTGAACGTGCTTCTCCCTTTTTCTTTGACCATCTAGTTTTCCATCTATCCAATTCTCCCCATTTCTGTAAGACTGTCATTAATTCTTTAATTTGTAATTTTCTACCAGATGTATTCATATTTTCTAAGTCTTTGTCAGTAAATTCTGCTCTATATGGTCTTTGCAACACTTTTGACTTCCTTATTTCAATTCCCATCTCTGAAGCCAAATCCGTTAATTTTTCATGGAATATTTTTGCATTTCTGGTTATGCTCCTTCATACGAACAATAGTTCTTCTTCACTGTAGGTATTTAAACAATCTACTCCTACGTTGCCTGCTATCATTTCTTCTAACTCGACTTTTAGTTTATAAATGTCCAAGATCTTTGGGGGTGAACTCTGTCTCTCTATTCCTTGTGCCCATCTTTCTAAATCTTCTGGAGTTACTACGGTTGCACTCTTAGTTCCTGAAGATGTTATTATATTTACATCCTTTGAGCAACCAGGTGTGGTTCTTCTGGGGGTGCTATTTGCGCATTCTCGAATAGGCAAATCCATTAGTGAAATCATAGGTTCACAGTCACTGATCTGATCATCAATTATTACAGCTTCATGTTTAGGAATATCCACAGGTGTAGTCATAGCTAGAGGTTTCGGGCAATTTACTTTGTTGCCATATAAAGGGACCACGGGACCAATAGTTACAGGTATAGTCAGGGAATCAGGATGTACATTCAACTGTGTTATTTTCTGTATTAACTCTGCTCTATTGCTGTCTAAAGCCTCTGTTTCCTTATCCTGAAGTACTCTATTAACTGGTGGATTATGCAGTACTCGAGGTACTAACAGTGTTCTCAAAACAGGTGCGCTTGGGGAACATCCACCCAACTCTTCCTGGTATGGTGGAGGGTTCTTTAATATTTCTTCCATGAATTCATCTTCAGATTCTCCAAACCCTGTCATATGTCTAGTCTTTTCTTTGCATTTGCTCCCTAGCTGCTCATCAGCCATGAATACTGGGTACAAACCTTCACTAATCATCGCTCGTCTCCACTGTTTCATCTGACTTTCTCTTGTCCCATTCTGGTATCTAGGGAAAAATCCCCTATAGCCCCTATTGCTCCTGGATCTATCACGTTCAAATGCTTCTGTCTCCCATTCTTCTAGGGCTTCGTACTGCGTTAATCTTGGTCTGGGTTCTAATTCATTCATTCTCATTCTTAAATTTTGAAGAATTCTCCCATTGAAAGTACCATTCTCTGGGAAAGCTAATACTCCGTCATCTTTTGTATATTCTATCCAATTTTCTAACCATACGCAAGTATGATAACCCCTCTCCATCATCATAAATGAGGCGGGCGTTTTTGCTGGTGGGATGATAATTCCTTCCCTAGTTTTGATTGGCTTATCCTTCTTAAAATAATCCTTAATCTTTTGTAAGAATGACAATTTTCTCTTTTCTCTGTACATTTTTGGTAAATATCTATGTATTGAATTATATTCTGCAAAACCTAAAAATCTCCTGTCTGGACGTGTTCCTATCAAAGTCGGATCGTGTTTCCACATACAATTTCCACTGTCCACTAATTTCGACTTTTATTCTGACAGCCAATCAAATTCCAGCTAACAATTGTCTCGGAACCAATCCTAGCGTGGTTTTTCTGTGACGTCTATTCACTCTTATCTGACAACCCCTCCTTTACAATCTGCGCTTCTCTGTCCCTCGCTGTGTCGACCAATCCCAGCGCGGCACCTGTGATGTCAGTATTACTCCTGACTACTGACCCCTCCTTTACAAGACTCGTTCCACGCCCGCTGTTTCAGCCAATCTCAGCGCGGCACTTGTGACGTCAGCTTCTACTCCGGCTGCTGACCCTCCCTTTACAAAAATCGTACGCAAACTAAAATTCTTCAACACTTTTCATTAAATTTCAGTAACAACATAAAACATTCGCTATCTTGTCAGTTTCCCTAAATTGAAAAGGATAGATTTCTTCACACTTAGTAAAACCCTTCCGTTTACTAGACATACACTACGAGTAAAAACCCTTCCGTTTACTCTTCACGCAAGCTTCAGAAATACCTGCTACTCCTTTAATGTTACCCTTTCTAGGTGATATAACATCAAATTTTCACCAGCGTATTCTTTTGCTGTCACTCATACACACACAGAGTCCCTAACAAGTACTGATAGCCCTGCTTAACTTTTCAGTACTAATTCTGCCAGACAGATAACCTCACTGCAGTATGGTTTCCACTTACCATCCGCTATTCAATTTCCCGGGGATTTCTAGACAACATAAAACAAAACATTTAAAACGGATGTTAGTTCATAAAATTACGGGGCATATTAGTAAGACCGGCGATAAAATTATCGCCGTTTTAGCGGCAGGAAACTGCCGCTAAAACGGCGATAATGGGCTTGCTAATATGCGTTATAGAATTCCAATAGAAGCCCAGGTTAGATGTCCTGCACATCTAACCTGGGCTTCTATTGGAATTCTATAATGAATATTATCAAGCCCATTATCGCCGTTTTTTAAGCGGCAGTTTCCTGCCGCTAAAACGGCGATAATTTTAACGTGGGTCTTGCTAATATGCCCCAAAATTCTCATTACCCAGTTAACAAAGTATAACCATCCTCTGATAGCCAGAAAACTGATACAGCGGGTTACTAGCAACAAGCATTCATACACTAGATACTCACCTGGGCCCATTCATTCACACTAACTAGTAATCACCGCTGGTGGGAGTCAGTTGTACTCTTTATCAAAATCCCTGCTACCAATTACCTTTTCTGATTGAAGAGTAATGACTTACCAATGGACCTTTGATAACTGGGGTTGTAATGAGAACATACAAAACATAATTTCATCAAACACCTGAAATGACCACTGACTCAGGAAGTTTTAAAATGTTTATCTAAAATTATTTTGCAGAGTAAAATACAAGCCACATGGCACTTAATCGCATATCAAGGAGGAAGCACACTTTATACTCACCTATTAATCACAAATGATGGTCCCTCAGAAAGGAGAAGATAGAGACAGCAGTACAACTAAAGATTACGCATTTATAGTTACCTAAAGGTGTGAAAACCAAACCCCTTGGCCAAGGAGTTGGAAAAGGGTCCCAAGAAAGATGAAGACCAAGTCCTCCGGACCAGGTTCAGGACAGGATAGATGACCTCTCTACCAACGACGCCTGCGTCGTTCCCCTTTCTGACACCTCGTTCCTCCTCGGTTCTTCCGCGTCTTCCTCTAATAGAGTCCGCCGCCCCCACCTCAGGACTTCTTTGGACAGCAGTTCGGTCTGTAATCGATCAGCTCTCGTCTATGGCAGCATCTGAGCCTAAGTGCTAACTAATTAGCTAATTCTATATCTATTATATTCTTCTACACCCATGTACCTCCCATTAATGTTTCAAAATTATGGGCCCACTAATTCTGATTGGACAGGGACAGGGGGTTGATCCTCACACTATGTCAATTTAGTTCAATTTTCTTAAGCCCATTGTTTTAAAATACCGCCCTTCTCAATTAATACCTTTGCTTTATTTCCCACCCGTTTCACAACAATTTTAATACAAAGTGTATACAAAATGTATCATTTTGTAGGACATTTTGGATGAACTCTGAAGTTGATCAGCGGGTCATGTCCTTGGACATCTTCCAAGTTGACTTATTCGCTTTGCTTTGTTAGTTTTCAGGGCGCATGCGCAGGTCACATGATTCTTGAGCTGTCGAGACGTGGGTCCCTTGCTCACTGTGCCACTGGATTCAAGCTAGCCTGGCTGAAGAAGGGTGACATACCCTGAAACCGGTCCCAGGATGCTTGTTTCCGGTCCAGGGAGGACCTGGCCTGGCAGTTCGGTCTGGACTGTTCCCATGGGGCACAGGGTCAAGACTGATTTGCATATGGCTGGGTCCAAACTGGGGTGGCGTAGTGGGCAAAAGAACGATGGATTTAACCCAGATCTTTTGACTGGGGGAGAATGTTTGCATTGTCAGCATTCCGTCCATCATTTGTTTGCTGTAACACTTTTTGCCCTAAGTGGGATGGGTATGCCCAGACGTGGGTCCCTTGCTCACTGTGCCACTGGGTTCAAGCTAGCCTGGCTGAAGAAGGGTGACATACCCTGAAACCGGTCCCAGGATGCTTGTTTCCGGTCCAGGGAGGACCTGGCCTGGCAGTTCGGTCTGGATTGTTCCCATGGGGCACAGGCACAAGACTGATTTGCATATGGCTGGGTCCAAACTGGTGTGGCGTAGTGGGCAAAAGAACAATGGATTTAACCCAGATCTTTTGACTGGGGGAGAATGGTTGCATTGTCAGCATTCCGTCCATCATTTGTTTGCTGTAACACGTTTAGTCAACCCAGGCCCATTTTACGAACTAATAGAAAATCAAAGAAGAAACATATTAAAATCAAAAATAAATGTTTTCACTGTATACCTCCTACTTCTACCCTAGTCCCATTTAATTATAAATGTCTATCGCGCATTAGTAGCATTAAAATACCACATTATTAATTGCAGCAATGCGTAAGCTTTAGCATGTGAGAACATTAAAGCGGGCATTTTAGCATATACTGCGCAGAAGCAAAAGATTCCCTCCAAGCAAAGAAAGACGTCATACCACGTGACATGGTTGACACATGCGTAGTAGGATTCCCGCGTTTTAGCGGCCATTTTGGATTAGACAAGGATTACTTATTAGCGGAAAACACATAGGCAAGCTTCTTCTAGATAAATATGTTTGTGTTGCATATTATTAATAAGACATTACATGGTTTTAGTACAAATTAATTAATACTGTGAGAGGATTGCTTCCGAGCAAGTCTCATTGTGAGTCCTTGCTCCATCAATTATCAAGCCCCTTATCGCCGATTTAGCAGCAGTATCCTGCCGCTAAAGCGGCGATAATGTTAGCGCCGTTCTTGATAATATGGCCCATTGTATTAGTCCATTGTTTTACTGTACTTTAATAATTTTATAATTTGGTTTGGACGTCTGCAATATGGAAAAATATTTGATATTTTTGGGGCATAGTTCTACTCACCTTTGTAGGACATTCTTCACTTTTACCTCAAAGGGGATGCTTGCCGCTTTCAGATGTTAAAGCAATACTTGACCATGTAGTTCTGTATGTATAAATCCAACAACTTGCCTTGGTTAGATTTATTATAACTATGACAAAAAAGAAGTTATAGAACTTGCTTTCCTCAAGTGTGTAGAGCTAGCTCTAGAGTAGCCTCTACTGGATGGCCAGCCTTGGACAGGCTGAGTTAAGTTGCTCTGATGAGATGTGAAATGGCTTAAAAGGAAACAAAGAGACATCTGGTGGGTGGAAATCTGCAAGCTCCAGAACAAAAGGCAGGAAGGGGGCTGGGTAGCTAAACTGGTCTTCAAAGAGGGAAAGAAACTTAGGACAGGACCCAGGCCCACCACCACTTCCTCACCCCCAGCAAGATGGGAGCACCTGCAATTGAAACAGCAGAGGAGCTGGAAGGGGAATGTTAGAGAAAGTTAGCCACACCTGTAGGTTGGGTTAGACAGACCTTAAACTCCAGGAGAGATTTTCTCCACTTTGTTTTTTTAAACAACAGTGCTTCCTGGGACTAGAATTTGCCACACTTCAGGGGAAGTGGACTGTCTTGTTGGAAATCCTGGCCTGCACCAAGTGTACTGCACTCTGAATGACTGCACCTGCTGCACACTTTGTAAATATAGCAAAAGAAGGACTTTGCCTTGCACTAAATGTTTAAGGAGTGAACTCCCAGAAAGCAATAGGTTAAAAGAGCTCCACCTGCATCATCTCCACCAAGAAGAAACCAGCTGACCATCTTCAGCTAAACTTTAAAGGATTTGACGAAGTGCATTGTGGGAACTGTAGTTCCAACTATCCAAGGAGTAACTCAGAGCTTCTGGAACCTTGGCTGCTGTTGCGGACCAATCACAAACCCAAAAGGACCTGCTGAAGCCATCTCCAGAAGTTTGAGATCAGTTGCAGCATTTTGACCTACAATCTCTATAAATTGACCAACCCGTCATCGAGAAATAAGCCGGTGATGTTGAACCGTGACCCGGCCTGAAATTCAGGTTTTTTCGCTGGAACTTCAGAGCTTTACACCGTTGACAAGACTTCCAGGAATCAATCAGGGGTTTCAATCATTCAGGGTTTTTTGTAGTGCAGCTACTCACCTCTGAGGGTCTCAATGCGCCGAGGGGGACGTGCTGATCCGTATGGATGCAGGGGTTCAATCGAAGAGCCAGGTCTTGAGATCCTTCCTGAATTGGGTCAGCGACAGGTATTGCCTGAGGTGGAGAGGTGTCTTGGCAGCGAGGTAGGAGAAGGATCTTCCTACGGTTTTTGTCTTGTGGATCAGTGGGACGATGACCAGGGCCAGTTGGGCGAAGCAAAGGTGTCTGGCGGGTATGTGGAATGAGAGGCGGTGGTACAGATATGCTGGTCCTGTGTCATGGAGAGCTTTGTAGAATCAACTGAGGAATCCAGCTGAAGCAAGGCGCTGTCATCAAACCAAACTCAGCCTGCTGAAGAGCCCTACTCGACTTTGAGAGAAAAAGCTCCAAAAAAGTGATTAAGTTAGAAGATAAAAACATGAACAGTCCCTACAGCTCATTGTATCTGACCTGTGCTCCATCACAGTCGGCCTGAAACTTTGACTTTGTCCCGGTCTAGCGTGACCAGATGCCCCAAATTGTCTCTTTTGGCTTTTGAGCATTAGAAAGCGTTTATTCTTTAAAAAATCATATCTCTGGTTCCCTACATTGGATGTTTGTCATTTTGATGTCATTTTAATCATAAAAATATTTCCTATTTGTATAAATTGGCATTGGATTTTTAATGTTGTTTTGTGTCTCACTTATTTAATGTATTGGTGTTTTTAAATGCTATACACACATGTCTCCTAAGTAAAGCCTGCCTGCTCGCGGCTAGCTACCAAGGGTTGAGCAAGGGAATAATTTATTGAGACCTTAACTGGACCTTATATTGAGATAGTGGCCTTATTACTAGTGGTAGGTATCTACCTCCACCTATTAATAAACCATCTTCTAACATTTGGTGTTCAGCTGTGAAGATTGTACCTGTGTTTTAACCACATCATACAGTATTTAAGTGAAAATCTTAAAAAATCCAGTAAATCGACTTAGAACAAAATTGGATTTTTTTTTTTTTTTAATTTTGACAAAATGTTTTAACTTCATTTTAAATTTTTCTAAATTGTTCTACCTCTAATTTGCAAATATTTTTGTGAGCCAAAACTGGGGATACCATGGAGCTTGATGTGGCTAACCTGACTAACTTCACAGTAGCTGAGCTTAGGGTAAAGTGTAGGACCAAGGGGATACCTGCTGCTAATAGGATTAGAAAAGCAGAAATGATTAGGTCCCTTAAGGCCTGGGCAGAGTCAGCTCCAGAGAATAAAGGGGAGGGGGGGATGAACCCTCCAACAACCTCCTGGAGAAGGTCCACTGCTTCTAGCATGAAATTCAGACATTCTAATGGTGGGAGGGGAGGCTCACCTACAGTGGCCCTGGTAGTGTCCCTCAGAGAAAAATAAAGCTGGTGGCTTAGCTAGCCTCCATAGCTCTAGAAGAGAAGAGGTTGGACCTAGCTAGAGAAAGGAAGGCAGAAGCAAAAAAGAACGAATGGTGGCAGCGAAGAAGAGGAAGATTATGAGATGACCGGGGGTCAATCAATTAATCAGGGGCTTGTTAAGCATGGATACTCACCCATGAGGATCTCAAGGTGCTGGAGGGGGGGCTTCTGGTCCCACTGGGTGTAGGATCATTAGAAGAGCCAGGTCTTGAGGTCCTTCTTGAATTGGGTCAGTTACACAGATTGCCTGAGGTGGAGGGGCAGGGTGTTCCACATCTTGGCAGCGAGGTAGGAGAATGAACTTCCTCCAGTTCTAGTCTTGTGGATCCTGGGGATGGAGGCTAGGGCGAGTTGGGTGGAACTGAGTTGTCTGGCAGGTACATGGAATGCGAGGCGGTGGTTCAGGTATGCTGGTTCTTTGTCGTGGAGAGCTTTGTAGGCATGTCTGAGTAGCTTGAAGGTGATTCTCTTGTTGACTGGGAGCCATTGGAGTTGTCAGAGATGTTGCATGATGTGGATTCAGCGGGGGATGCCGAGGACCAGTCTGGCTGCAGTGTTTTGGACATTCTATAGTTTCTTGAGCTGCTTCTGCGTGATGCCGGTGTAGAGTGGATTGCCGTAGTCGAGTCTGCTGGTGATGAGTGCGTGGGTAACCATCTTTCTGGATTCTGTGGGGAATCCATTTGAATGTCTTTCGAAGTAGGTCGAGCATGTGGAAGCAGGTTGAGAAAACTGCGTTGATTTGGCCATTCATTGTGAGCGATGAGTCCAGTATGATGCAAAGGTTGCAAGTGTGGTCTGTCGGGCTGGGAGAGGGTCCCAGGCTGAAGGGGAGGATCCCTGGATGAGTACTTCGGGCTTGTCTGAGTTGAGCTTGAGGCAGCTGTCTTTCATCCAGGTGGCAACGGCCTTCATTCCGCTGTGGAAGTTGGAAGTTGATTCTGGCGGTTGTGGGTTCGTTGGTGAGGAAGAAGATCAGCTGGGTGTCATCGGCGTAGGAGACGATGTTGAGTCTGTGGCTTCTGACGATGGATGCGAAGGGGGCCATGTAGACGTTGAAGAGGGTGGGGGTCAGGGAGAAGCCCTGGGGCATCCCGCAGCTGATCTTGCAGGTTCTGAGAGGAACATGGTCAGTCGGACACACTGAGTCCGGGCTGTGAGAAAGAAGTGGATCCAGTCGAGTGCCTTGCTGCAGATGCTTGCATTGTGGAGTTTAGTGATTAGGGTGCGGTGGGAGATGGTGTCGAAGGCACTGATAGGTCAAGTAGGATGAGGGCTGCGGTCTCATCCCGGTCTAGGAGGGAGTGGAAGTCATCGGTGGCGGCAATGAGTGCGGTCTCCATGCTGTCGTTGCTTCAGAAGCTGGATTGGGAGGTGTCCAGGACGTGGCTCACATCTATGAGCGTAGAGAGTTGGGTGTTGATGGCCTTCTCGCTGATCTTGACTGGGAGGGAAGGAGGGAGATGGGTCTGAAGTTCTTGAGGTCTGCCGGATCTGAGGATGACATCTTCAACAGGGGGTTGATCTCAGTGTGTTTCCAGTTGTCGGTGAGGCTGGCCGTTTTGATGGAGCAGTTGATGGTGCAGCGAAGCTGGCGGGCAAGGGCAGCAGCTGCTCTGTGGAAGATGTGGTAAGGGCAAGGATCCGATGGGGCTCCTGAGTGTATGCTCTTCATGATCTTGAGTGTATCCTCTGTTGTGAGCAGGGTCCAGCAAAGCACTCTGTTGGGGTGCGGTGGTGGCGGGCGTAGTGGAAGGGTCTTGGGTGTTGAAGTTGTTGTAGCTCTGTCTGATCTTGTGATGGAAAAAGGTGCCGAGTTTGTTGTAGAGGTCTTAGGAGGTAGTGACCTCTGTGATCTCGCTGTTGGGCCTGATGAACTCCTTGATGATGGCGAATATTTCTTTGCTGTTGTGTGCATTGGTGCTGATTCTGTCTTAGAGGACCGTTTTCTTTGTGGTTTTGAGGAGGAGGTGGTGTGCGTTGGCAGTTTTGAAGGTAAAGTGGGTTTCTGGGGATTTGCTGTTCCTCCATCTCTTCTCGAGTCACCTGCAGGTGCATCTGGACTCAGAGGGCGGGAGTGAACAAGCTAGCTTTCTTGGAGTGTTGCTTGCCTGGTCTTTCCTTGAGGGGTGCCAGAGTGTCGCCACAGTTGTAGATCCATTGGTGGAGGTTGAATGCTGTGGCGTTGGCATCCATTGGCGTTGGCGGAGTGGTTGTGCTGAGGAAGTTGAAGAGTAGTTCTTCTGTGGCCTTGAGCCAGCTGTGATGGGGTGGTGAGGGCGGTGGTGTACGGTGGGAGTGGCAAAAGCAAAATGCATGCAGTAGTGGTCGGTCCAGGTGAGTTTTGGGGTGTGGCTGTAGCTGAGGTTCCCGCTGGCGGAAAAGACGGAGTCGAGAGTGTGTCTGGCTTTGTGGGTAGGTGCAGTGACTAGCTGTTTGAGTCCAATGTTGTCGAGGTTCTCCAATAGGGAGGTGGTGTTCTGGTCGCTGGGGTTTCCATGTGGGAGTTGAGGTCTCTGAGTAGGATGTAGTTGGTTCATTTCGGATGTAGTAGGTGGATGCAAGAGCTTCAGGTAGGAAGAGGTCCATGATGGCATCGGGGAATGGCAGTCAGAGTCCGAGGGACCTGTAGACGAGGCTGCCACGGAGGGTGGTGTTGGGGTTGGTCTGGAACTGTAAGTGGAGGTGTTCCATGGTCGTCGTTGGATCGTTAGAGTGCGTGGTTAGTCAGAGGGTGTTCTTGTGAACGATGGGAATGCCCCCGCCTGGGCGGTCAAGGCAGTCCTTGAGGGTGATATTTTTAGCCGTTCGGGATGGCAATGGCGGTGTCTGGTCGGGAGCTGGAAGCATCGCACATTGAGGAGGACACAGTTGAGCCGGTCGGTTACGCTGTTGGTCGGCTGGGTGGTGAGAGGAGCTGGCGTGTTGACTTGGGTGAAGGCTCGGTTGTAGTTTCAGCAGGTGAAGGGCGCATGGGTCTCCTTCGGTGATGCTTGATGGCAGGCAGCATGGCTTCAAGGGTTGTGCGTTTAATACCAGCCTTCCCAAGGGGATAGTTCCTAAGTAACAGGAGGGGGATGATATTTATAAGTGGCTGTAAATTGGCTTATAATGCATTCCTTGGCAGTAAGAAAAACGTAAGCTAATCAAAGTTTGTCAATTTAATTGTGTGCTCAAGAGTATCACCTTCTGATACTAGGTATTTTCATGAGATGAACACAATTGCGCCTTCCCTAGCAGGGAGAGACGTTCTCCTCATGCGCTACAGTGGTCACTGGTCTGGGAGAGTGGTCAAATTTCGTAAGAGTTTCCTTAAAATCTTCTTCACAAATTATACACTGCTTGATTTGGATGTTGTTCTGTCAAATTTAATTCATTTGAATACTGCTTGGAACATGAAATTACATTCAAAAATACATGGTTTCAGCCTTCCCATGTAATCTCAATGCTGTGTGTAAATGAATCCATTCTCCTAATGGGTTGATTATTCAAATGCATTTCAGGCCATGCCCTTCTTCAGGGAATATGTTGCCCTAAAGAGTGGCTAGAATAAACAAAACAAAAATGGAGTACATAAATCTGAGGTGAATACATAGACACATAACTGTGACTACATAAATATCCTAATCCCTCATTGTAAATTCCATGAGAGTGAATGAAGCCACCATCTATCAAAAACCTGCTTGTCACATATAACATAGACTCCCGATATTTAAGCTGCTGTAAAACAAGTGTAAAAACGGTGAACATCCGTGTGCACACTGCTGTGTAAAATCAAGAAATTACGAAGGCACAGGCATACATGCATAGTGAATCATCAAAAGAAAAAAGTGGTTAAAATGGAAACGAAGAAGTGACCCCAGTGACAGCGCCGACTCGTGCCAGGGAGGGCGCAATTGTGTTCATTTATAAGTGGCTGACAGCATTTTGAAAGGGCCCATAGATGAGATTAGTCCACTCCAAATACTGGTGTTCACTCTTGTGGGAGTTGATTCCAGTAGCTGGGAGGGATAGACTCCTAACCCTAAAGGAGTCAGAGGCAGAACCTTACTGCCACCTGAGAAAATGTCTGAACGGAAAGTTTGATCTCACCTCAAAGCAGTACAGAGTGAAGTTCAGGGACACCCAGAAAGTAAACACACAGTCTGGGGTGGACTTTCTAGACATCTCAGTGAAGGCACTAGAGGGCTGGATACAGGGTAACCAGGTGAGTACTTATGAGGGGCTGTACAATGTATTCCTTAAAGAGTACATCCTGATTCATTGTGTGGAAGAGAAGTTACGCCAGTATCTAGTGGACTCTAAGCTGTCTGGTCCCAGGGAAATGGGGGGGACAGCGGATGAGTAGAAAGAACCAGGGTTTCCAATCAACACCAGGAGAGTGATCAGAAGAAAGGAGGAAAGATCCCCTCCCAGGAGAAGCCCTGGACAAACAAGATAAAAAACAAAAAGAGTCCGCACAAGACCCAGAAAAACCTGCACAAGGAGGGAGCCCCCGAGCCACTCCATCTTCAAGGAGAGGGTGTCTCAGGGAAAGCCTTTTGACCCTGCAAAGGCAGGAAAGTTCTTTGACCCTTCAACGTGGGTAGGTGTTATGACTGTAATCAGTCAGGACACAAAAGAAGAGATGCTGTCTGCACAAAGAAGGCCTTCACTGGTGGGCAGTCCCAGGGGATTGTCAGTGTAGGTGTGGGGGTGGAGATTGTCTCAGAGATGGGGAATGGGTTCACAGAGGCAACCTTAGTTTCCCTGGGTTGGGTGGAAATTGCAGCTGTGGCCGCCTTGCCTCCCAGCTTGGAGAAGTACAGACAGAGGCCTAAAATCAATGGAACTGAGGCTGAGGCTCTGAGAGACACAGGAGTGAGTGTGGCCATGGTCATATAGAAACTGGGTTCTCCCTGGCAGATCATACCTGGTGTGTATCACCAGGTGTCCTATAAAGACAGCAGAGCCAAACTCCAGCCCATGGTGAGTTTGGAATGGGCAGGTGTGATAGGCCCTAAGCAGGTAGTTGTGACTCCTGCCCTCCCAGTAGAGTCTGTACTGGGAAAGGATTTTAAAGCTTCTGACTAGTCAGGGGTGGAGAGGATGGCCCATGCAAGGATGCTGGACCTACCTGAGTTGCTGTGTGCTGTGACCAAGTCACAGACTGCACAGAAGTGAAATGCTGGACACTTGGACCCTGGAACAATAGGCCAAGCCTCAAATTACAAGAGAAAGGGCAGGCATTTGACACTCTGAAAGAGGCTATGTGTTTAGCACCAGTTTTACTGGCCACCTGACTACACAAAAGGTATTTGTGGTTCAGACAGATGCTTCAGAACAAGGGATTGGGGCAGTGTTGGCACAAGTAAATGAGGAGGGTCTAGATCAGTTAGTTGCCTTCATTAGCCGGCGATTCCTCCCCAGAGAGCAAAGATCGAGTGCCATTGAGAGGGAAGCCTTTGCTGTGGTCTGGTCTCTGAAGATGCTGAGACCATGCCTGTTTCGTACTCACTTCCATGTTCAGACTGACCACAGACCTCACAAATGGCTCATGCAGATGAGGGAGAAGAATCTTAAACTGTTCAGGTGGTCCGTTTCCCTACAGGGGATAGACTTCACAGTGGAACACAGACCTGGGACTGCCCATGGCAATGCAGATGGACTTTCCAGATTTTACCAGTTAGCTGATGAGGACTAGCAGGGTGTAGGCTAGCTACCCATCACCTTTTGTCTGGGGAGGCTGTAGGAGAAAGTCATCCATTTTGGCCTGATCACCCCATGTATTGAGTGATACTGGTGGTAAATGACTCTGATTGTGCCCTGGGCTATGCTAACCAGGCCCAGGGCCAGTGCTCTGTTTTAAAGGTATATGGTAATTAGGTGTAAGTGCAATTGGTATGACAACCTACCTGTAAGCTCCTAGTACATAGTATGGCATGTAGGTTTAGAGGCCCAGCATATTTAATGCACTTAAGGGTGCACTGCTGTGTGGCCTGCTGTCACTTTAAAAGTCATCCCTGCTTTGCAGGCTGCTTTTAATTAAACTTGTATGCAAATTTGACTTTGGAAGGAAAGGTACTTCCAAAGTCTTAAACTACCTTATCTTTCCATATAAGTCACCCTTATGTTCTCCCCTAGGAATCCAAGGGATAGGGTGCCTTGTAACTATCCAGGTAGGTGTCCGAGGCCCTCCTCCACCAGCAGGCTCCTGCCTGCACCTCATCCCTGGTGGTCCAGTGGGAGAGCCTTGCTTTTCTGCTGGTCTGCTCTGCCAGCCTTTTTCTGTCTTTTTCTGTCTATTTTTCCTTTTGTCTGACTGTGCCTTTTTGCCTTATTTTGCCCTTTTCCGTCTGTTTTTCACTGTTTGCCTTTTCCTCTTTGCCTTTCCTGCCACTGCTGCCCCCGCAGCCCCTCCCCCTGCGTGTTTCCGCACCGCCTCCTAACTGCTCTCCCTCCCCCGACCACTCCTTAATGGCAGGTGCTGCGCGACAGGGCGAGCAAGACCTCTTACCTCCTGGTCAGGGAAACTGCTCTCCCCTCGCGCAGCTCCATCGTTGAGGTTCTACCCCCAGCGCCTTTCTGGTTCCAGGTAGGTGTTTGAGGCCCTCCTCCACCCGCAGGCTCCTGCCTGCGCCTCATCCCTAGTGGTCCAGTGGGAGAGCCTTGCTCTTCTGCTGGTCCGCTCTGCCAGTATTTTTCTGTCTTTTTCTGTCTATTTTTCCTTTTGTCTGTCTGTGCCCTTTTGCCGAATTTTACCGTTTTCTGTCTTCTGTTTTACAATGTTTACCTTTCCCGCTGCTGCTGCCCCATGGCCCCTCCCCCCTGAATATTCCCTCGCTCACCTCCCAGCTGCTCTCCCTCCCCCTCCCCCTCTCCTTACTTAATGGCAGCCGATGTGCATCCGCGCCACTGGCACGCCAAAGGCAAGCCCATCTGCACCCGTCCGCGATCCAACCTCGACCAGCGCCAGGGACCCTGGTCCCCCGACCACCCGCCACGACGACTCCAGCACTCTCCATGCTCTCAACCCTGGACACAACAACAACTGCCAGGTTTCGATGCCAAGCAACTCCCAAGGCCCGTTCTCCTGCCGACACAGTTGCCGCACCTTCACCCACCTCTGGACCCAGACAGCAACCACCAGCCCACCAGACGCCAGCGCACCTAAACCCCTGAGCTACATCCTCCTCAACATACATTCCCTGCACATACACGCAGTAGAAATCTGGGACCTCCTCAACACCCTCTCGCCCGACGTCGCCTTCCTCACAGAACCTGGACCAACATCAACTCCGTTCCCGATATCGCAACCGCCATCCCTGACGGGTACAACATTCTGAGGAAAGACCGCCCCAACCACCCTGGAGGAGGCCTCGCCATCATCCACAAAAGCTCCCTCCGACTAACTACCTCCATCTCGAATGACACCTCGCCCCTATGGAACACATCCATTTCTAGATCCAGCACAACCCCAGAATGACTCTACCTAAGACTCTCGCCTACAGACCTCCCGGACCCCGCTCCTCGTTCACAAACACCATTGCAGACTACATTGCAGACCACGCCCTCACCTCCACGGATTACGTACTGCTCAGAGACCTGAATTTCCACCTTGACAATCTCAGCGACCCCAACTCCACCGCCAACATCGGACTGAAGCAACTCGTCACCACCCCCACCCACATGGCAGGTCACACTCTCGACCCCATCTTCGCCGGAGGAAATAACATTCGCTTTTATCACACCACGCAACCTCTCTGGACAGACCACCTCTGCATCCACTTCTCCTTCTCGAAACCCACCGCACACAAGCCTATGCTACGGCTCTCACACAGAAACTGGAGCAAGATCACCGAAGAGCATCTCACCTACACCCTCAGCCACACTCCCCCACCACTACTGATGCCAACTCTGCAGCCAACGACCTCCACCAATGGATCTCCGACTGCGCCAACATGCTCGCCCCCCTCCAGAACTCCAACAGATGACACAACACGAAAGCCACCTGGTTCACCACGGACCTCCAGGAATGCAAGCGCTTGTGCTGACGATTGGAGAAAGCATGGAGGAGCAGCAAAACCCTGGAAGCACGCACAGCCTACAGGGCCGCCACAACGGCACACCACCAACTCATCAGATCTAGGAAGAGAAACTTAATTCAGGACAGAATCCACTCCAACTCCAAGGAACTCTTCACCATCATACAAGAATTCACCAGACCCCACAGCGAAACCTCTGACGTCCTCCCCTCCCAGGACCTCTGAGACAAACTCAGCTCCTTCTTCCACCACAAGATCAGGACACTCTACGACAACTTCGACAACCAAGACCAGGGCACCAACCTAACACCATCCACCAGCAATGCCACCCAGCCGACCCAGCCAACCCTCCTCACCTGGACCCCTGTTACCACAGAAGAGACCACAAAGACTATGAAGAGTGTCCACTCCGGAGCACCCACTGACCCCTGCCTGCCACACATCTTCCTTAGAGCAGCCTCCTCCATCGCACCAGAACTACGACGGACACTCAACTGCACCCTCTAAACAGGCACGTACCCCGATGACTGGAAACATGCTGAAGTCAAACCCCTCCTCAAGAAGCCCTCCACAGACCCGATGGACCTCAACAACTACAGGCCCATCTCTCTCCTCCCCTTTGCCACCAAAATCATCAACACCCAACTAACACACTTCATATAATCCAACAGCATCCTTGACTCATCTCAATCTGGATTCAGCAGCCACCACAGCACCGAGACCGCCCTCCTAGCTACCACAGACGACATCCGCGCACTCCTGGATTGAGGCCACACTGCAGCCCTCATCCTACTAGACCTCTCAGTAGCATTCAACACCGTCTCCCACCGCACACTAGCCGCCAGACTCCACGACGCAGGCATACAGTAACTGCCTTGGACTGGACCTGCTCCTTCCTCTCTAGCAGATCTCAAAGAATAAGACTCCCGCCCTTCCTCTCTGAACCCACAGAGATCAGATGCAGAGTACCCCAAGGATCCTCCCTCAGCCCCACACTCTTCAATATCTACATAGCCCCCCTTACAACCATTGTCACAAAACATGGACTCAGCATAGTATCCTACGCTGATGACAACCAACTCATCCTCTCCCTCACCAAGGAACCCGACATCAGCAGGCACAGTTTCCAGGAAGGAATGCAGGACATCGCATCCTGGATGAGCAGCCGCTGCCTGAAGCTCAACTCAGAGAAAACGGAAGTCCTTATCCTCTGTCTGTGGACTGTGTGGGACAACACCTGGTGACCCCCCGCCCTCGGAAACCCTCCCACCCCCTCAGATCATGCCCGCAACCTCCGCATCATACTTGACTCCTCTCTCACAATGAACCGACAGATCAACGCCATATCCTCCACATGTTTCAACACCCTCCACATACTCCGCAAGACCTTCAAATGGATCCCCCCCAAATCCAGGAAGACCGTCACCCACGCACTCAACACCAGCAGACTGGGCTACGGAAACACCCTCTACACCGGAATCAACAAATCTCTTCTTCACAAACTCCAGACCATCCAAAATGACGTAGCCAGACTTGTCCTCAGCATCCCACGACACGGCCACATCACCCAGCACCTCCGAGACCTCCACTGCATGCCCATCGAAAAAAGAGTGACATTCAAGCTCCTCACACACGCCTACAAAGCCCTCCACAGCACCGGACCCTAATACCTCAACAAGAGAATCTCGTTCCAAGCCCCCAAGAGAAACTTCCGCTCCGCCGACCTTGCCCTGGGCGAAATCCCCCACATCCACAGAGCCAGAACGCGAGGCAGATCATTCTCCTACATCACGGCCACGACCTGGAGCGAACTCCCCCTCAGCATCAGACGAAGCCCTACACTGCAAACCTTCAGAAAAGACCTCAAGACCTGGCTCTTCGGATGACCTCACAGCTGCCCGAACCCCCTCCCCCCACCGCCTTGAGACCCTTATGAGTGAGTAGTGCGCTCTAAAAATCCCTGATTGATTGATTGAGGCTATCTTGAATTCAGTGGCACAGTGAGCAAGGGACCCTTGTCTGGGCATACCATTGGCCACCTAGGGCGAACATAGAAAACATAACAAGATAATGAAGGGAGTGCTGAAACTTTTCATCCACTCACCCCCAGTCACTGATCTGGGTTTAATCCATCGATCTTTTGCTCACCACACCACCCCAGTTTGGACCCAGCCATATGCAAATCAGTCTTGACCCAGTTCCTCATGGGAACAGTCCAGCCTGAACTGCCAGGCCAAGTTCTCCCTGGACTGGAAACAAGCATTCTGGGGGTGAGTGGTTGAAAAGTTTCAGAACTCCGTCCATCCTCTTGTTGTGCTTGCACAGTAAAACAGGTGCCACAGGCAGACCAAACATGTTCTTTCATGAAGAGGTTCTCATTGACCATAAAACTAAGATTTTTAACTGCCCTCCTGGGACAGGGTGCCCAGACCCAGCTAGGATTGCCACCAATCTGCTGGCCAGAGGGCATGTGCCTTCCCAAACAGCAGAATCTCTGTATTGTCTCCACTGAGCTGTAAACAGTTGAGCGCAATGATGTTGGTTAAATAATTTGCACAATAGTAATGGCCGGAAAAATGTCTTCCCAGAATCTGACCACCACCTCACATGACCAAAATAAATGTTGCCAATCCCTTTCGTTATCACATCGAGGGCAATTATTACAAACTGCTGGGAACGTCGTGTTCAGATTAGGTATAAGGATCTGCAGCCTGGATTGCCGCTGCTGCTTGCCTGCTTGCTGGCTGGGGAGACCACAACCCCCGGCTTACTTCGCGGTCTCGGCCGCAGCCAATGCCATCACCCAAGCGCGCCAGGAGGTGCTAGAAAGCGAGAGGAGGGCTCCCGCAGCGCGGGAAGCCCGGATTGCTGCTGCTGCCTGCCTGCTTGCTGGCAGGGGAGACCACAACCCCCGGCTTACTTCGCGGTCTCGGCCGCAGCCAACGCCATCATCCAAGCACGCCAAGAGGTGCTAGAAAGCAAGAGAAGGGCTCCCGCAGCGCGGGACGCGCGCGGGCGGGCCCGTCTGCGCCCGTCCGCGACAGACCGAGGCAGGGCAGGGCCACCCCCCCTGGTTTTCTCGGTATTTTGCCCACGGCTTTGGATATTGCAAAGGTTGCTGTGGCAGATTCTGTGTAGGGGCATGCACATTACATAACGACCCTAAGGGAACACACGGTGGGACTTTCTTGTTTAACAATTTACCTCTTGTGACTGTTACTCTAAGGTCTGGCGATCTCCCTGTTGCCTCTCTTTGACTTGGGTTACTGCCCCGGCTGAAAGGAACTTTTGAAACTGTCAGCTGAGTGCTGCAAGTCATTAGTACCGGTCTCCCTTCACCTACCTTTCCTTAAAGCTCCTTCATTGTTTCGGGAGGTGCAGCCAATCTATTTTGAATTTGTTTATGAATTCCCCCACTGAGACTACGATGAACATTGAATGATAACTAGATTATTTGTCTATTAACTTGTTTTATATTTTAATTATTTGATTATATTTTAATAATCTTTAACATTTAAAAAAATGTATCCTGCACTGTGCACTTTGACCCCACTCCCTAGCTTGTAGCATTAGCACCTTGGACCCTGAATCTAAATACCTTATAAATGTATCTGTGATCCGTTGGCTAGCAAAATAGAGAAAGCTATATTTGTTGTTTTGTTGCTCTGTTTCTAGGTGCTGTGGGGGCTGGTGGGTGATTGACCCTTGTTTATCGATTTATCCCTTTGGGTGTAGCCCGTGGTTTATAAAACTCTCAAGTCCAGAACAACCTATGGGTAAAAGGAAGGCTAAGGGACAGCCACAGGGCTCTAATAGGCCGTCAAATGTGGTCTGCTACGAGACAATGGACAGAATTGAAACTATCTTGGCAGAATGCCAGGATATAGTCAATTCTGATCCACCAAGTCCTTCCCCTTCCTATGGCAGCACTAATGGTATCGATAACATCTGTGGCCCAACGACTGCTACCTCTCCCGAACTGCCCCCAGCAAAGAAAAAAGCAAAGCAGATCCCATCAATGTTTAAAAAAGCCAACAAAAGGTGTAGCAAAGCACTAGATACTGGACTCTCTGGTTCGATGACTGCTACTTCACTCGATCCTCCCCCCGCAAAAAAGATAGCCAAGCAGATCGCTCCAAAATCCAGGAAGCATACCAGGCATAGTAAGGTCCTGGATGCTGACCTGTTCGGAGCAGGGCCAAGTGAAAGTGTATCAGCGATCAAACCTGGCAACGATCCCCGACGAGTACATACTCTAACAACGACTGCCAATATTGAGTGCCAAAATAGATTTGATGCCCTTGGAGTAGAGGAAGAAGGGGATGGGGAGGAAGAGAGTGGAGTTGACCCTATAGGCACCTTAGAGACACCTACAATTACTACTGGGGTAATCCATTCATTGAAAGACCAGGTTGAATCCTTGAGAGTCGAGGTATCCTCCCTTAAGGAAAAGGTTGCGACTTTGTTGGAAAGGGTGGAAGTTGGGCTCCTGGTGGCTCAAGAACTTAAGCCACCATTAACAAATAGGGTTGCTAAAGGTGCAGAGGCATGTAGTATGGCCAATAAAAGTGAAAATAGTCCTCAAGACCCTACGCAAATAAGAAACCCTAAGTCTCTGACATCCTCTATCCGGTAATGTAATCCTCAAGATATTTTAAAACAAACCCAGACTAATCCCCTGGGCCCCATGCAAGGCAGGGACATATATAGAGGAGAGGTGGTTCTGGACGAAGGCCAAATATGTATGCGAGATCATGGGAGGGCCCCAGTTAGGGGTCTGTATTGGAAGGTGTTTATGTGAGACCTAAGGGATGGGATAGCTCTGCAGAGATTTACCTTACGGAAGTTCCTAAACTTCCTACTAGGAGCTTTGAAAACCAGGACTCGCTTAAGAATAAGGTCATATACTGGCTGAGGTTTACGCGACAATGCTACTCAATTATCAGGGATAACATAAAATCGGTTAGAAGACTCCCTATGCAGAGCACTATGTGGGATATGATCGAGGTTAGCTTCTATCAGGCTGACATTATTACTGGCCTGTTGTCGATCGATTCCCACACAGTTCCCCCAGAAAACTCTTGCATATCTATCAGATATAGACCCCCTGCTGGAGCACCCCCTAGACCCCTTTTTGCACCTATTGCTGAAACCCGCACTAGGTTGTTTTCCCCAACAATTGGGCTAGTGCCAATGGGGCTGCCCCCACTACACATGGGCGTCCCGAGGAGACACAGCTGACCTCTGTATGAGGCGCAGCTGACACCCTTAAATAGGTTAGGATCCTTAGGTCCCCTAGTGTCGTCATACACTAGCCCTCCCCCAGATATAATTCCCCCTCGATGTGCTGTCGCTCTGGATCCTGAGGCGAACAGAGAAAATGCACCCGCTATGGGAATCAGAGCTGTGGCAGCTACAAGTAGGGATGGGACAGATGGCACAGATGGGGGAATCTTGGAATCCCACCCACTAAGGATACTGGTTTGGAATGTGGCTGGGATCTCTAAGTTAGTGGTGGATGCAGATTGGTGCTCCTTTGTAGACTCTTTTGATTTAATCCTATTCCAAGAAACTTGGTGCCTCCAATGTCCGCATAGAAGTGGTTTTTCCACCTATGCTATTGATGAAACAAAGAAAGATTTGGGAAGACCCTCGGGAGGACTAGCAGTATGGGCAAAAATTGGGCTAGGGATCAAAATTAAACTTTTGCATGTGGACTCGGAGGATATACTCGCACTAGAGCTCACCCTTAAAAATGGTCTAAAAATTGGGATGTTCAATGTTTATAACAGAGTCCAGAGGGCCAAGGAGGAAACTAATACATTGCACATTTTAGTCCTGGTCCTATCACATTACACAGATAACTCCCCGGTACTAGTGGCAGGAGATTTTAACTGTACTTTTGAACAGCTAGCCTTGATTCCCCCAAACCTAACCGATGAATGGGATAGAGAGTGGCAAATTCCCCACTTAGATCTTCCCCCAGTAAGGTGGACCAAGAGAGGAGCACAGATGATGGCACTCACAATGCAGCATGACCTGAGAGCCACCAATGGAAGGACAACATCTGACCCTAAGGGGGATCCCACTTTTAATAGGCCAGCCCAAGAAAGTAGGATTGACTATTGCCTAGTATCTCTAAATTATTGATACACAGTTATAGATATAGAAGTGGTAAAAAGAGTTGATAGTGACCACAATGCCTTAGCCCTTACTCTCATCAATCAGGGCCCTGTTGGGCCTGTCAAAACAGGCAGAACAGATTTAGGCACTTTAACAATCACTAACAACTCGAGGGCAATTAGATGGGATTGGGTGGAGGCTTATCCAGAGGTACTAGGGGCAGTCAAGAGGAAAGTCTGTATGTTACTTGAGAAATCTACCAGCTCCACCATTGATAACATCGCCGAGACAATAGGCTCCTGCCACGAGCTCTTATATAAAGAGATAAGGGAATTACTGGGTAGCCAAAGAAACCCACAAAAGAAGGAAAGTAATTGTAACCACCAGAGACCAGATCAAAAGGGTGCATGGTATAACAAGGACTGTAGGTTATGTAAGGAGGCGCTTTTAATGACCGTAAAGCAAAAATCGCGCACTGAGATAGTGACCTGTAGAGCAAACTATAAGCGGGCAATTGAATCTGTGAAGAAGGAGTGGGAGGGCTCCCTCTGGTCTGCCCTACGGAATGCATTGACAGCTAAAGATCCGAAGAGTTTCTGGAGGAAAGCAGCTTATTGGCTAAATGGGAATAGGAGAACACTATAATTCTCAGTGCAGCCAGAGGATTGGGAAACACACTTTGGCTCTTTGTACGAGTCAAGGGACATAATAGCTGAGGGGTCAGATGAGGGCCATAGAAAGGAGGGAATTGAGGAGGAAGGCCTCCACTTTTCTATAGAAGAAACGCAAGTAGCAATTCGCTCTTGCATTTCGGCGCGAGCCCCTGGACCTGACAGAATCCCTAACGATCTCTACAAGGAGGATGTAGCACTCTGGGGATCCTATATAAATTTATTAACAAATTCTATCCTCAGAGGCACCCCTATCCCTTCCTCGTGGAAAAACGCTGAGATCGTCCCAATTTACAAAAAAGGGGATAGAGCGAGCCCATCCAGTTATAGGCCAATAAGCCTTATTGATTCTTTGCAAAAGATTTTTTGCAAGCAAATCCTAGCCCGATAACAGGATTGGATTATAGATTAAAATATCCTGAGTGACCTCCAAGCAGGCTTCCGAGCCAAAGTTAGTACCCTGGACCAAACCTTCCGTTTGTTGTGTATATACTGGAAGGAAGTCCAAGAAAAAGGTGGAAAGCTCTATGTGGCTTTCGTGGACCTACGGACAGCCTTCGATCTAGTCCCGCGAGCAAACCTCTGGGGGGTCCTAAAGAAGCAGGGTATACCTAAGAACCTTTTAGATGTTTTAATTCGGTTATACTCATCAAACACAGCACAGGTGAGGTGTGGGGAGGGGGGCCAACTCACAGATCCTTTCCCGGTTCAGTGCGGAGTAAGGCAGGGCTGTGTCCTTGCCCCCACACTTTTTATCCTTTCTATCAATGATGTCGTTAATTTTTTAGCTAGAGATGGGTGTGATGCCCCAAAAATCGGCAACAAAAGAGTACCTGCCCTGCTTTTTGCCGATGATACACTTCTAATCTCAAAAACGCCGCAGGGACTGCAGCAACTTTTAAATGATTTTATTGCGTTTTGTAATGAGAGAGGGTTGGTGCTATATGAAACAAAAACTAAATATATGATTTTTAGAAAAGGAATGGTTAAGCCCAACAAAAGACCAGTGTTAGTTGGCAACACTAACTTGGAGAGTGTCGAAACTTTTGAATATTTGGGCATCCGCCTGACTCAACAATAAATTGGATGGCACATATTGAAAAGGTGAAGATGTAACTTATACATCAGACCGCCAACATTTCCAAACTTCACAGGAAAACTTTATCAAGACAACTGGCACCGTCTCTGGAAATTTATAATACTAAAGTACTAGGGGGTGCCCTGTATGAGGGCTGAACTCTGGGGTACAGGTTTGATAAATTGCCTGTCTTCAATTGAAAATCGCTTTCTTAGATCTTTGGTAGATCTACCTGTAAGTACCAAATTGGTGCCCTTATACTTGGATCTTGCGCAAAGGCAGTTGGCATATAAAGTAAGTTATCAACTCCTGATGTTCTGGTACAGACTGTGGACTGTGTGATGAACTTCTACCATACCGGGAGCCTCTCTCAGAGCTACTAAAGTCTTCATCGATTACCTCAAACCCCTGGTTTAGGGTGTTAAAAGATTTACTAGGGAGGCTTGGAATGATGGGGTTCTGGTTTGACCCAGACAGCCTGGTATCTCTATCGAGAATGAAGTTGAAGGAAATGTTCTGGGAATCAACACTATTGCAAGTTTTGACAAAAGGGTCATTTGACTACTGATTTTCTCAATGTTAAATGTGCCCCCTATTTTGAGGACACATTGGATGAAATTGTCCCTCCTCTGGCCCGGAAATTATTTCTCCAGTTTTGGTACAAAACCATACCCACTAAACTCTTCTGTAAAAAATGGAGTAAGGACGTTGCCACTGAGGATCTTTGCCCTTCCTGTAATGCAAGTCCTGAATCTATTGTGAATTTGCTATTTTTCTGCCCGAACTATAAATCTCTTAGGGAAAAATGGATAATACCACTCTGTAAACTAGTTGGACCCGCCCACTATCTGGAGGTGTTAAAAATCTTGAGTACGGACACATGTAGAGTTGTGGTCTTTGGTTTGTCCAGATATTGGTATGCACTGTGGCTAAAGCGAACAAAATGCACTTTATGATGGGCCTGGCTAAAAATTGATATGTATTTTAGACTAGCGCACACCAAGCACTTTATGATGAAATTATCAATTATAATTATGTGTTTTCCGTTTTTATATGAAATGTTCTTAACTATGCTATTTATATGTCCCTCTTTTGTAGTATAATGTATGTACTGTGTACTTTTATGATCCTTTGTGATCGAAATAAAGTGAAGATGATGATGTATCTGCAGCTTATATGTGCCAATAGGCGCCAGTTGTTTCTGCAATATAAAATCCCTCTGATTAACGCTGAAACTTCCCTTCCAAATTGTAAACACCTATCCCCCTGTTTATCAGATAGTTTTAATAACTGATGGAAATAAATTATATATTTGTAAATTAGGTGATATATTTTTTTAGTGGAACTAGAATTAAGTAATTTATGGAAATATGCACCGTTGACACATCTTATAGATCTTTTTACATATTCTCCTTCAGGCAGATAATTTCTATGTTGTATACATTATTAGTGGCTGAAATAATTCTGTCAGCTCATATGGTAAGAAAGGCCTTTGCAGAAGAAAATGTAAATTGCTTTCTACGTTGTTGGTAGAAGGGACTATACAAGGATGACAATTCTGTGATTAGAGATAATTGTTCAAAATGGGGAAGGCAGACGGGTATTCTCTAGACAGTAGCAGCTGGCAAAGATATTTTAATTTAAAAGTAAAGAAATTAGAGACCGGAGTTTATATAGGGATTACAGAATACCCTGTATTATATTTTAACTATGGGTACTCCCTTTAAAGAGGAGCTAACTTCCATAGAATGATTGTTTTTACCGGTTGGGTGCATTCAACTGCCTTCATCTGTTCTTTGTGAACTGCTATTGATGACGAACATATGATGCACTTTGGTAAGGTGCTTCCTCAACCCAGAGAGAGTGGACTAATGCGAATGGTTCATGAAGGAGGTAGATATCTGCATGTTTGTGATTAAAGCTGACAAATAGTGAATATTTTCCCCCTGCTTTGAAATATCGACTTTGCTTACAATTTGGCGGATATCACTGGAGAAAATGTTACCTCTGTTTATCTTCTGTTTGTCGAATCTAGCCTGGTGACTGATCTCGTCTTACAGTGGAAGTTCCTACTGTGCACCTACAAGGTATCTTTCAGCTCTACCTTATTTTTTTCCTTTTTGCAGTTTTTAAAGAGTGCTTACTTGGCCCAAAGTCATTAGAGCGCTTTACATGAGCACCAGATTAATTTACACATGCCCTACTTCATTTTTTTTAGGCAAAAGGAGATTAAGTGATTCGTCCAGAATCACCCAGAATCACTGGATGTTCAGCCAGCGTGTGATTCGAACCTAGGGCCTTATTTACAAGGGCCTTGCGCCACTTTTGCTGCATTTTTAACATGGGAAAAGTGACGCAAAAGTGGCACAATGGACTTGTAAATCTGCCCCCTAGTTTCCCAGTTAAAAAATTTGCAGCTCTGGCTGTTAAACCACATTTGTTCACCCCCCCTCCTTTCACTAAGGAAGGGCTCGTATGCACTGCTTTCATTCACCTCTCCTCCTTCTGATTCTCTGTGGCCTTGTACACACGGAAGTAGACCACTATCTTCTCATGGTTATGGCACAGCTGCAGGACAAAGGTTTCCACTGTTGGAGAGCAACCTCCCAGCTTCAGGCCTCTTATCGGTGCTTTCTTTCTTATCCTCATGTCTGTTAAAAATGATAACTCTATTGGTATATGATATATTTCAATGCAGTATGCTACTAAAATTCTGGATAAACCAACATAGCAATTTAGAAAATATGTTATTCTTCCCATTTGCAGCAAGAGGCATTTGTGGAATAGTTTTATTAGATATTTTATAGCAAAATCAGTATGCCTTTAGTAGTTTTCTAAAAGAACACTTCCTTTTTTGAAAACGTCCAAGTTGCTATGAAGCTCAAAGGGCTGCAATTAGCACCTAGTACCACATCACTGAAAGTGCTACTTTATATCGAGGTGCTGTGTCAGATAAAGTGAGCAGTGAAAATGCTAAATTTAAGAAAGGTCAATGTTACAGTTTTGGGCTGGTTACTGTCTTAAATAATTTAAGAGCTGAACCATCAGTATTTTCCCACTTTAGACATAGGCAAATAGTTGCGTCTCACTGGAACTTTAAATGCATGTCCTGCTTTTGGCTGCATATGCAGTAGCATTTGTTAACATCTTTAACCCCTTAACTGCTGGGCCTCCCCCACCCCCCCCCCAGTGCTGAGCCCTTTTTTGGCTATTTGGGGTAGTTCGCGCTTAGGCCCCTGTAACCTGTGTCCACATAAGGTATCCACGTCAAATTTGCGTCCTTTTCTTCCAACATCCTGAGGATTCTAAAGGTACCCAGGGTTTGTGGATTCCCCTGGAGGGGACCCAGAAATGTTGTTAGAAAACCAAAATTGTTTACTCAGTTTTGGCATTTTAGTGGGATATCGCCTATTTTTTCTATTTTTTGTGCTTTGAACCTCCTTTCAGTTAGTGCTAGAAATTGATGTAAAAACAATAAAGGATCCAAGAAAGCTATACATTTCTGAAAAGTAGACACAATTCTGAATTCAGCAATGGGTAATTTGTGTAGATCCTTCAAGGTTGCTCTATAGAATGTAACAGTTCAAATTAAAACATATTGAAAACGAGTTGAACAAAACAGCCATTTGTGTCTGCATTTTCACCTGTCACTTCTTCTAAGTATAGCAGATTTTTACAAGCAATATACCGTTATGTTCACTGGACCCTTATGGTTGCAGAAGTATATAGGACTTGTAGGTTCACCAAGAACCCGAAGTGCCCAGACCCAATAACTGAGCTGCACCTTGCTATGGTTTTTCATTGTGACCTGGTTATACAGCAATTCACTTGGTAAAATATAAAGAGTGAAAAATAGGTATCAAGGAAAACTATGTATTTCCAAAATGGGAAAAGCATATGGAGTTTAGGAGCAGTGGTTATTTGCACAGCTCCGTATATGTGGGTACCTATACCAGCATGTGAATTAGAGGGCATTTTTGAAAATGAATTCTTTTTTACACACTGTCTTACACTTGGAAGGGACAAATGCATAGAAAGTCAATTGGCAATAACACATGTTCTACTATTCTGTCTTCCCCCAAGTCTCCCAATAAAAATGGTACCTCACTTGTGTGGGTAGGCATAGGGCCCGCGACAGGACACAGCCCAAAACTCAACGTGGGCACATCATTTTTTTCCAGTGAAAACTGACCCTTTTTTTACAGTGTGCCTAGCTGTGCTTTTTGGACCCTAGCTCAGCTGGCACCTAGGGAAACCCAGCAAACCTGTACATTTTTGAAAACTATGTGTGTATGTATATATATATATATATACATATATATATATATATATATAAATATATATATATATATATATATATGTATATATATATATATATAAAAAAGCAGTAGCCAAGCCCGGTGAGAAGATCTCCAGCCATTTATTGCGTTTTCCTGCGGCTCCACACCTTACGCGTTTCAGCTTGATACAGCCTTGTTCACAGGTAAGTGACATAATTCATTGCTTGCAAGTGCTCCCATTTATCGAGTCATGTGACCTGGAAAAACAGCACTACAGCTCCCAAAATGCAACAATCTTCAAAAAGTGCACCCGAGGATAATATCATATTCTGCCATAATAGCGTTACTTTCCCTCGTTGCATACATATTGAGATCACATTTTGAGATAAAATATCTGTGTGCAAAAATGTCACGAAGCAGCAGCGTCGTAGATTGAAAATGGCAGGAGTTTCAAACTGTCCGAGTGAGGTGTGCCCTCACTCATCTCCCTTTCTCACCTCTGCTCGCCAAAATAACCACGGCAATCCTTCAGTTTGGCGTAGGGTGAGCAGGTCATGCCACCAAGTGTGCAAGCAACACCAACAAACAAACTCCATAATGGTGGCCCCCAACCCTGCAGGGCGGCTCCGGCAGCAACGGGAATGGAGAGTCCCGTCAATTAAACATCAAAAAAACGAGTAGCCAAGCCCGGTGAGAAGATCTCCAGCCATTTATTGCGTTTCCCTGCGGCTCCACACCTTACGAGTTTCAGCTTGATACAGCCTTGTTCACAGGTAAGTGACATAATTCATTGCTTGCAAGTGCTCCCATTTATCGAGTCATGTGACCTGGAAAAACATATATATTACTCTTTACTTTTGGGGGGGCGATTGCCCCTCCCCCTCCCCCCCACGGAAAAACCAAACTTTATTTTTTTTTTTTAAATATGCCCCCGGGGTGCGGCCCATTCCCACGAGGGCTGACCCCCCCAAGACATCCCTGGTGTCTAGTGAGGTTTCCTGGCCGAAGATCGCAGCGCTGCTGCGATCCACGGCCAGGAGACCCTTTCAGGAAGGCCTTGTTTGTAATGGGAGACTCTTCCCTTTCAAACGAGGGCTTCCTGAAAGCTGGGGAGGCTGTTTTCGGCCTGCTTTCCTCCCCGGAGTCAAGAGCAGCCTTACCTGCGGCTGTCCTGGCTCTGATGAGGAAAACTGTGACATCAGAGTGCCTCGCGGTGTGCTGACGTCACAGATGGGTGGGAGGGGAGGCAGGGAGAGACGCGGAAAGCCTTCCGCATCTTCCCCAGGGGAAAAAAAAAGAAACCTCCGGTGCTTTGCACCGAAAGATTTAAGGGGGCCCTCCCTGGTGTCGCCCAATGGACTTGCGCCACACCAGGGAGGTAGTGCTTGCATCGACCATTGGCCGACGCAAGCACCAAAAGGGTTAAAGGAAAGAACAGAAGATAACACAAGCACATCCAAAATGTACACAAAAAAACAAACAATTACAAAATAACAAGATACAACACAGCAAAACAGACGACAAAACTCAACACAACAACCAAGAAGTACAACATACCAGCATCACATTTAAATAGTCCAGCGCAAACACGTAACAAAAAAAAAAAACACATTACACCCACACCAAATAGCACGCAACAAATATGCCCAGACATTCTTACTGCACACTACCACGTCCAAAATCGCGTTCCTAATACTGTTGGAAAAGATGTTTGCACTATTCATTGCCTTACTTACCAAGGCAAGACAAAATTATTTGTAAACCGGCCTCTTGGTCTCTGCCATTGCTTTGGGCTGACATGTGTTCTCAATAGTTCAAGAACTGGGGCAGCAGTATTTCACCTACACAGTGGAAAATAGCTGTTTGTCATTAGAACTTGAAAGAAACGAGTTGCTTTTGTCTGAGAAAGTAGCAGCATTTAATGCATTTAATAATGTATTGTTAGAAATGGGGGTCTCTAGTTAGCAATGGTTTGCAACTTTGTTCAAGTAGGGACCCTTCTTCCTAGTCAGGATAAGGGGGATACACTACTGAAATAACCCCTGCTCACTCCCTTGGTAACTTGGCATGAGCAGTCAGGCTGATCTCAGAAGCAGTGTGTAAAGCATTTCCACATAACCAACAGTGATACAGTGAAAACTCTTCAAAATGACCCCACACCAGTTTAGAAAAAGATCAAATATTTTTAAATATCCAAAACAAGACCAAAACAATAAGAATCCAACATACAGTACTTAAAAATATATACTTTGCAAGATATCAATTAAAATTGCAGAAATCTCTTCCGAGTTGGTAGCTCAGTCTGGTCCTACCACGATACTGAAAACAACAGAATCCAACAGTTCCGTCTGACCGCGTTGGTCAGGGGTGTCGGCAGACTTGCAAACAGTACCTTTTTGCTGCATGCGACACGTTGGTGCAAGCCAGTCGTGGAAACCATTGTGGTTGCGACTTGAAGTGGAGAAGTGCAGCGTGTGGTGCCCTCAAGGTGCGGTGCAGGCAGCGGCTCGGTGGCGGCCGTCCAGCAGCGTTGATGAGACCAGGGCTATGATGCGGAGTGAGGCGGTGCTCGTTGCGGTGCTGGCAGGTCACGGTGCAAGTGACAGAACCGGTTAGCGGAAGCTGGCGTCGGTCGGCCCAGACTGCGACGTGGGATGAGGCGGTGCGTCATGAAACTTATGAGCAGTACCCCCAGCCATGATGTGGTCACGGGTGTCGAAGTCATAAGGCAGCGATGGCAGTGAAGCGAAGCGGTGCGGTGCGGAGTGCAGTGCCCACAGGTCACGGAGAGAGCAGTGGCTCGGTGGTGACGGTCGTTGTCTTCGGTGAGACCAGGGTTGCGGTGCGAGATGCGGCGGTGCCTTCTGCGGGGCCTTCAGGACACGGAGCCAGTGACGGAGTCAGTGACGGAGTCGGTTGCTTTTTCCCTTCTCTGTGGAAACTGAAACCACGGTTCCAGTAGCGGTACCAGAGGTTGGTGAAGTCTTTGCAGTCCCTGAGACTTCAGAACAGGAGGCATGCTCTACTTCAAGCCCTTGGAGATACTCAGCACAAGTAAAGAAAGTTCAGTCCAGTCCTTTCACTGCCCAAGGCAAAAGCTGCAACTGCAGGCCAACCCAACAAAGCAACAACACAGCAAAGGGGCAGTACTCCTCCAGGCAGCTCCTCTAGCTCTTTGTTTTGGCAGGTTCCTTGATTCCAGAGAGTTCTAAAGTTTTGGGGCTTGGGCCCAAATACTTACACTCAAAATGTCTTTGTTCGCTCAGGCAGAGAGTGTCTGTGCTTAGTCCAAACCAGTTTGGTCCTCTATGGCCCAGCTTCCCAGCAGTAGGTGAAGAAAGCATTGTATAAAGCAGACCAGGCCCATTCAGGTGCAAGGAGTCTCCCCCCACTACTCTAAATGCAGCCCAGGTCTATTCAACCCAGCCCTGACTCCTCCAGGAGAGGCAGGACACACCTCGACCCCCCCAGTGGCTGTCTGAAGAAAATGCACATCCCCAGCCCCTGTCACTCCAAAGCCAGACAGTCAATCCACAAACCCAGCAGAGGCACACAGAATGGCTAAGCAAGAAAATACCTACATTCTAAAAGTGGTATTTTCAAACACAGAACATAAAAATGATCTTTACTAAAATATGTATTTTTACATTCTGAGTCCAGGCATACTAAACTCCATTTCTCTATCTTGTCCCAAAGGGAAGTTATGCTTATAAGATGGTATAACTAAAACTCCCATTCTATCCCATAGGACAGATAGCCTTTCCATAGTGAAAACTGAAATGCATTGTAATTCACTACCAGGACATGTCAGACACACCAGTACATGTCCGACCTTTAACATACACAGCACCCTGCCCACAAGGGTATCTTGGGCCTATCTTAGGGGTGTCTTATATGTAAGAAAAAGGAACATTAGGGCCTGGAAAGTGGTTGCACTTGCCAGGTCGACATGGCAGTTACAAACTGCATGCAGACTCTGCAGTGTCAGGTCTGAGATACCTTTACAGGGCTACTTCTGTGGGTGGCACAATCAGTGCTGCAGGCCCACTAGTAGCATTTGATTTACAGGCCCTGGCACTCTCAGTGCATACCCTGTGCTCTTTTGAGCCTTAGAAGTGTACTTCTGTGGTTGTGGGCACCAGATGTAAGTTTTGAAAGTTTTGAGATCTTGTCCTCCAGAATCTCAGCAGGATATGCCAGAAAAAATATCAGACGAGCAGTTTCTCTGCGTCAGACTGAGTTTCAGATTTGTCCTGCTCAAAGGTCCCTGCACTTCTGAAAGAATGACTAAGTACCATTGTGCATTGGGACTACGAAATTTTGTATAGATACCTCTTAAAAGCTCCAGCGCGTTAGCAGGACCAACCTGCTGTCAATTGTCCGGCCTCCAGTTCCATGGCAGCAGCAACACTTTCAGGGGCCACCTACTCTGGGAGGATTTTTCTTCTCAAAAAGTGACAAGTTTCTTCTGAAGTAGGACTTGGACCCTTTTTTCTATTTTTTTACTTCCAGACTTACACCAGGACTAGTCTACTTTGTGTATCTGACCTAGGCTCCACCACAGTTGGCCTGAAATTGCACCTTGGTCCTGGTCTAGAGCGAACATGTATTTGCATTGGGTGCTTTATTTTTCTTACCACTTGCTCACCTTAAATCTTTAAAAATGCATATCTCACTTTCCCCTTATTGGACATTTGTTGCTTTTGGTGTCATTTTGGTAATTCATTATTTCCCTATTTTTGTAAATTGGAGTGGGATTTTACTGTGTTGTGTTTTTGACTTTCTAACTGTTTTGGCACTTATAAATGTTTTACGCATTTTCTCCAAGTCAAGCCTATCTGCTCTGAACCATATCTACCAGAGATTTGCTCAGTTTTAAATTATTGAACCCTTTAACTGGACCTAACTCGTTAGTGAATTTATTAATTATGGTGGACTACCATCCGGCACAATTAATAATTCACTTTCTTACAACCCCAAGCACAACAATTTGCAAGAAAGCAACACAGTACAACAACACAGAATAAAAACAAAATGACAACACAATAGCACCACACAACAGAAAACAAAAACTACAACGCATCTTATCATAACAGAGTTGCATATTTTTCTGTTGTGTTAGTGTGCTGTGTTGGTATGATGGACTGTACTGATTTTTTGTATGTTTGAGTTGTTTTTGTCATTGTCATGGATTTGTTGTTTGTTTCATGTTTTTGTTGCATGAAATGTGTTCTTGTGTTGTATATGTGCTATCATTGTGCTTGAATCATTATTCTAGAGTGTTATTACACTATTATGTTGCAGGATTGCAGCACCTCAGTTGCAGTCCATTTGCTAAAATCTGCAAAAAGCTGATTTCAGGGTATTACCCAGGCTCGCTTGACTCCAGTGGCATGGTGAGCACGGAACTCAAATCTGGGCATTCCCTTCCCACAAATGCAAAAAGAACAATTGATGGACAGAATGCTGAAACAAAGTCAAGCAGTCACCCCCAGTACAACGATCTGGGCCTAAGTCAATCCTTTTTTTGCACAACTTGGGGCATATTCTCAAGGAGCCATCGCCAATTTATTGGCACTTTAGCGCCGCAAAAGTGGCGATAGACTTATCGCCCTATTCACAAGCTGGTGCAAACTGACGACATCGCCAGTTTTCCTGCGATAGCTGCCGCAAAACACATCGCCACGGATGAGAGCGACAATTAACGCTAATGATATGCAGAATAGGCGTTCCCGTGCAAAAACACACGAAAACACCACTTCGCGATATTCTCAATGGCTATCCACATCTGCGATGCCGGACAAAAACAGGTGATAAGGCGCGTTAGCAGCAGGGACTTAACACCTGCTTTTTACTGGTCTTAAGTAGGACGAAAACCTGCAGTACAAAGGGAGCCCAGGCCAGAGCCACATCTGAAGACCAACAGATGCCATGGAGCTACTAATCATGCAGCTTGGAGACCCAAGAGGGTCACAACACCCACCGCCACCACCCCCAGGACCACCCCCACCCCCAGTACCACCCCCGCCCGGACCACCACCGAGGCAGCGCAGAACAAGACAGCGGACCTTCCGAAAACGCATCAGCCTCACAGACTTAACGCCAGAGGATGTCATTGCCCACTACAGGCTCAAAAGGACAACCATCCTCCGCATCATGAGCCACATTGCCCACAGGCTGACGGTACCAACATCCCTCCACAGACAAAGCTGCTGGCTGTGCTGCACCTGTTGGCCTCTGGTACCTTCCAACCAACAACTGCCAGAGTCGGAGGAGTCTCACAGCCAGCCCTATCAAAGCCCATCACACCTGTCCTGGATGCCATTATCAGTTTCATACCCCAGCACCTTCACTTCCTCCACACTGCGTAGGAACGGCTGGAGACCAAACAAGGCTTCTATGCCATAGCTGGATTCCCGCACGTGTTGGGGGCAATCGACTGCACACATGTCCTACTTGTGCCCCCTGCCAACACTGCACACAATTACCGCAACAGGAAGCACACGCATTCCATCAATGTGCAGGCAATAGTGGACCACCAGGGACTGTTCACCAATGTCGTCACCAACTACCCAGGCAGTGTGCATGATTCATACATCTTCTGACAGTCCATCATCAACCAGCGCTTTCAGGATGGCACCTATGGAAATGGACTGCTCGTTGGTAAGTACCAACGGAACACACCACACACCTCAATTCCACAATCACACAACGCACAACTGTGGGAATGGACACGTAACAAAATCACATTCAACATGCCAACCAACATGCACACCTGCCAGACACGACAACACAAGTAACCGTGGTAAGACGGGCCAGAAATGTGGACAAACCATACACTAAGGCATAGCCCCTCTGCCACACATTTGCAGAATGTGGGGAGAGGTGGGTGTAGGAGAGTAGGATCTGCTTCTTATGGTTACCCCCACTTTTTGCTGATGTCTCACTGTTTTTCGACTTTAGTCTGGCTGGGGCCCTGCTATCCAGAACCTCAGCCTAGCTGCTTCCTCTCTAAAAGTGATTCCATGTGCCTTAGGTACCCTTCAGATTGGATTCTGGGGTGCCCTTATAAGTCCCTAGTATATGGTATACTATGTACCCAGGGCATAGGTACCCCAGAGGACTACCAGGGGCTGCCGCATGTATTATGCCACCCCTGGGAGGCCCTCCAAAATGACACCACAGGACTGCTACAGCAGCCTGAGTGAGGTGGTGCATGCACCCCTTACTGAGATATAGGTTCACTATATCTCACCCTATCCCTGCACATATAAACCTATCAGTCACCCCTATGGCAGGCCTTGCCAATCCTGAAGGCAGGGTGCTTGGTTTTATGTGAGAGGGTGCCCATGCATGAGCAGAGCCCCTCTGCAGCCTTCGGAATCTATCCTCCGGGGTTGTCTGTGAGTGCAACCTGATCATATACTCTTAAGTGCATTATATCTCAACGGTAAATGCTAACTTTGGGATGGCTGCACGGAAACATGTCGTGTTTGGTGTCAAACACCTTGGAATCATACCCCTGGTGTGGGAGTATGATCCCACCCTTCTAGAGGGAGAGACATGACAGCACCGGTATACCCGGTACCAGCTAAACAGAGCCCTGGCATCACAAAATGGATGCTGCAGCCACAGGCACGAGTCTGGCCTCCTACTGCTGACCGAAACTCCGGCAGGGGAGGCCTGGACAATAGGTTTCCTGTCACAGGGAGGTGTTACCACCTCCCAGACAGGCTTTAGTGTATTGGGGCTGGGTGGGTGCACTCTCTGAGTGCTTTGAAGTCCTGCACTGGGGGCACATTTGGTGTCCCTGTGCATACCCCAGTTCAAACCGGTTGCAGGGGCTGCCAGCCCCTGCTCTGGCGCGAAACTGGACAAAGGAAATGGGTGTAGCCACCCCTCTTTCCAAACCCTCCCATAGTTGGGACCACTGAGTTAGTCCAATCCCTTCCTTGGGTATAAGAAAGGAACCCCTGGCAACAGGACTATAGATATCCCTGGACCTCAACTCTGAAACTGAATCCTGGACCTTCGACGATCTGTTCAACGCCAGATGACTGAAGAATCTCCCTTGGAGTAAAGGAGTTACTCCCCTGCTTGGCAGGCACCAAAGACGCATCTGTCCGGTCCGCATCTGTCCGGTCTGCATCTCCGAAGCTCCCGCTGGACGCTGACAACCCTGCAGCCCAGGTGGTGGATTTCCTGACTTCGCAGAGGCGGACCCGAGTCCCCAGCAAAGCTGAGACCCGTAGTTCTCGTGGGTACCGTGGAACCGGAACCCCTGGACACCATGCACATTTGCAAGTGCATAATCTTCTCGTCAATCCTAGAGGCTGTGCTTTAGGTTGTTTGTAGCCCTGTCCCCAAGCAGTGAATCCACCGTAACTTACCGGCCTTGCCACTCTGAGTGACCCGTGGGCCACCATTTCGTGATTCTGCTCGAGGTCCCTTTGCGATCCCTTGTCCAGCGACTTGTGGGTCTCTCAGAAGGACCTCTTTGATTTTAATGGGCCACTCTTGTTGCTCCAAGCCTGCCCTGACTCTCCCTCACTTGGGGATTCCCTCGGACCTCGCTGGTCCGCTCCAAAGCCATTGTTCTCTTTCTGTGTGGGTTGCTGTTACCAAGGCTTGTTGGGTCCAATCCGGGCACCGACACCGCAGTCAGCTACTACCTTTGTGGGGCAGCTCAATTCCAGCTCCTGGTTTTCATCGACACCTCCTCGTCCTCGTGGCTGCAGAGACAATCTTCACCTCTTCGAACTTGAAGCACCCGACATTGGTGGGCATTCGACTATCGTGCCCCTGGTCACTGGCTAGTGACCTAGACTCTGTCCCCTCTGCTTTCAGGTTCTTCTCATCCTCGATCCAGGCTTGGATCTCTTCGGACACTTCGCAGCTTCCCGGCAGCAGCACTTTTCAGCCAGCGGCCATTGAAAACGACGGCGCGGCCCGACACCATTTGACACCTGTGCACCCGGCTTCCCTGGGTGAGGTAACACAAGTACTACGGTGCTCCCGTGGGTGTTGGCCCTATAACCCTCTAAGTCCAAAAGGGTTTGTTCCTAGTCCACTCCGAAGTGTCCCTAAACTTTAAAACTCTAACCGCGACTTTCCCCATAGACGCTAATGGAGCTCGCGGCTGTGTTCACACACTGCACACGTCCCCCGTGGGTCCCCTGTGTCACTACCTTGGGTGGTTCCTTGGGGTCCCAGCGATTCTACAGGCTCTAGGCCTTGTGTCTAGTCAAGTCGTGGTTCTTATATCACTTTCTTAATATATGGTTTGGTACACCCCTAGGGCTAATCGTATATTGTGCTAATTTACTGTGTTATTTGACTTGTAACTTGTGTATTTCGACCTCTAGCCTCATAAAGAGACTAGTGGGTAGTGTTTAGTAACAAATACATATATTTTATATATATACCTGGTGTGGTTCTCCTTTCATTTGGTCATTCATGAGATTATAGACTGGTAAAACAAACAGCTTAACACTCCTTCAAGACTTAGCCTGAAGGCTGCTCTCCATAGCTACCACTAGGATAGCTTTCAATAAAGGTTGTCTTTTAACCTACCATCAATAAAGGTCGTTTGGACTGGTGCAAGGTGCCCACTATAACTAGTGGACAGCATATGCCAGGCCAACTTCTCACATTGGTGTGCAGCGGTTGGATTCAAGCTTGCATTTATTTTACCAGATAATCTCAAGTGAGTGACTAACTGAAAACCACTACAAGGTACCTGAGGTACATATAATTCAAGCTTAAAGTTACAGTAAGTTCTACTGAACTTAGAGTTGTGTATCAAGGGCTTAACACACCCTTTCTACAACTCAAGAGAGTTTAGTAGGCCACACTAGAGTAGGTAGTGCATACACCAGACCTCACTAGTGATGTCTTCAAAACCAGGAGCCAGTGGGTCCCTGCCAGAAGCCCAGGGGATTCCACCATCCAAGTATGACAACCTCCAATTCTTGGAATTGAGAGCATTGTGTAATGCTAGGAAATTGAAGACAGGAAAAACTGCAAACACCCAACGCCTCATAGAGGTACTGCTGTTGGATGATCTCCAGAAGGCCTCAGGGTCTGAAGGGGTAGGCAGAGAGGGTGGGGCAGTAAATGAGGAAGGGCCAAGGGGTGAAGAATCCCATGACCTGACCTCTGAAGCTGGCCAGGAAGATGACAATGATCTTACCCTGGAAAATCCAGCTCCTCCTGCAGATGAGGAGGAGGACCAGAATGGCCCCCTCTTTGTCCCACCAGGAAGAGTTGAGAGTGTGCCTAGAAGGTCAAGGTCTCCTTCTCAGGAGTCTAACCATTCTGACACCTCAATAGGGACCTCTGTTTCCTCTCATAGGAGGGAACCCTCTCATGAAAGGAAAGAGAGACTGCTCAAGTATGAAGAAGCTCAGCTCAGAATCAGAAGAGAGCAGGTAGCTTTAGATAGGGAGTCCCTAGAGCTTCACTGAGCAAGAAAAAAGATGGGACTAGAGTCCCATGGTGGCAGCAACTTCCCTAGTGGTAGGGAAAGGTCTCATGACCATAGAAACCTAAGCAAGATTGTCCCTCCCTACCAGAGTGGGGATGACATCCACAAATGGATTACTGCACTGGAAAGGGACTGTAAAGTTCAGAGGGTCCCCCAGGAGCAGTGGGCAGCAATCCTGTGGCTCTCCTTTGCAGACAAAGGTAGAGACAAGCTCCTCACTGTAAGAGAAGAGGATGCTGATGATTACCAGGTCCTGAAGAGTGCCCTGATAGATGGGTTTGGCCTAACCACTGAACAATACAGGTTAAAGTTCAGAGATACCCAAAAGGCACAGACACAGGACTGGGTGGACTTTGTAGATTGTGCTACTAAGGCTCTGAAGGGCTGGTTGCTTGGCAGCAAGGTGTGTGATTTCAAAGGATTGTACAACTTAATTATGAGGGAGTAGATCCTTAATAACTGTCAAAATCAGTTGTTGCATCAGTACCTGGTGGACTCTGATCTGACCTCTCCCCAAGAATTGGGAAAGAAGGCAGACAAATGGGTCAGAACCAGGGTGAAGCAGAAGGTTCAGAACCAAGGTGGTGACCACAAGAAGCAAGATTCTAAGAACTCTGACAAGGGTGGGGAGAAGGGTAAAGACCAGAAGTCTTCTCAAGGTCCCCAAAAATCTTCATCTGGGGGGGAAGTCCCAATCTCACAAAGGTAAAGGCCAGAAGAAACCATGGTGTGAAATCTGTAAGCAGAAAACCCATTGGACAAGTGACTGTACAAAGTCCAAAGACTCAACTCCAGCCACCATTGCCCCTAAGGCAACTGTTCCCCCTAGTGCAGCTACAAATGGTGGTGTCCCAAGCAAGGGTGTAGTAGGGTTAACCCTGGGATCTGAGGTGGGCTCTGGCCTAATCAGAGTGCCAACTCAGGCTATGCTGATCTGTGATGGAGGCATGGATATGGCCTCCTTATTTGTGAGTCCCAGCAATCTGGGCAAATACAGACAGCAGCCTTTAATCAATGGAAGAGAGGCTTTGGCATTCAGGGACACAGGAGCAAGTGTCACAATGGTGACAAAAGATCTTGTAGCTCCTGAGCAGATTATACTTGATGAGATGTACCAAGTGACCAATGCTAGCAATGTCAGGACAGACCATTCCTTGGCAGTTGTTAATTTCTCCTGGGGAGGGGTAACTGGCCTCAAGAAAGTTGTGGTAAGTGCAGACCTCCCTGTTGAATGCTTGCTTGGCAATGATCTAGAAACTTCAGCTTGGGCAGAAGTGGAGCTCAGGACCCATGCAGAAATGCTGGGGATCCCTGCACATGTTTTTGCTGTGACCAGTTCACAGGCCAAAATGTCAAACACTGAACAGGCCCTGGATTCTGGAATAATGGACCAGGTGCCTCCCAAGAGGAGGAGCAGCAGGGTAAAGGCAGTGCCTTCCCCCCTGACTCAGAGTACAGATCAGTCTACTGAGGGAGATGATCTTAGTCCTGAAGCAGGAACTGTCCCAGAGGAGCTTGAACATGATCAGGCTGAGTTCTTGGGGACAGGGGGCCCTTACAGGGCAGATCTGAGCCAGGAGCAGCTGAGCTGCCCCTCTCTTGAACCCCTCAGACAGCAGGCTGCTGCTGAGGCTGCTGGGAATGCTAGTGGATCCCATAGAGTCTATTGGGATGATGGACTCCTATACTCAGAGAATAGAGACCCCAAGCCTGGTGCCACCAGGAGGTTGGTAATACCTCTGAAGTTTAGGGGCTTCCTATTAACACTAGCCCATGATATTCCCCTAGCAGGTCACCTGGGCCAAAACAAGACCTGGGACAGAATTGTCCCTCACTTTCATTGGCCGCACATGTCTGAAGACACCAAGGAATTTTGTCACTCCTGTGTCACCTGTCAAGCCAGTGGGAAGGCAGGTGGAACCACAAAGGCCCCCCTGATACCACTACCTGTGGTGGGGGTTCCCTTTGAAAGAGTAGGGATTGACATAGTTGGTCCTATGGATACTCAGACAGCCTCTGGGCACAGATTTATCCTGGTGGTGGTGGACCATGCCACTAGGTACCCAGAAGATATTCCACTTAGGACCACCACAGCTCCTGTGGTGGCAAGGGCCCTCTTGGGAGTATTCTCAAGGGTGGGTTTTCCTAAGGAGGTAGTATCAGACAGGGGTGCGAACTTCATGTCTGGTTACTTGACTGCAATGTGGAAGGAGTGTGGAGTGAATTATAAATTCACCACACCCTATCACCCACAATGCAATGGTTTAGTTGAGAGATTCAACAAAACCTTGAAGGGCATGATCAAAGGTCTCCCAGAGAAGCTTAGGCAGAGATGGGACATCCTCTTGCCCTGCCTTTTATTTGCCTACAGGGAGGTGCCTCAAAAGGGGGTTGGTTACAGCTCTTTTGAACTTTTGTTTGGCTATCCTGTTAGGGGCCCATTGTGTCTGGTGAAGGAGGGATGGGAGTTACCTCTCAAACCCCCTAAACAGGACATAGTGGACTATGTACTTGGTCTCCGCTCCAGGATGGCAGAGTACATGAAAAAGGCAACTAAAAACCTTGAGGCTAGCCAGGAATTACAAAAGACCTTGCATGACCAAAATGCTGTGCTGACTGTGTACCAGCCAGGACAGAAGGTGTGGGTGTTGGAGCCAGTGGCCCCAGCAGCTCTCCAAGATAAGTGGAGTGGCCCCCATACAATTGTTGAACAGAAGGGAGAGGTTACCTACTTGGTGGACCTTGGAACTCCCAGGAGTCCCCACAGGGTACCTCATGTCAACAGATTGAAACCATATGTCGACAGGGCAGACATGGGCTTGCTCATGGCTACTGATGAGGGACAGGAGGAAGAGAGTGATCCACTCCCTGACCTGCTCTCTCAGAACCCTGATGATGGATCAGTAGATGGTGTAGCCTTGGCAGGCAGCCTCACTATCCAGCAACAAACTGACTGCAGAAAAGTTCTCAGCCAGTTCAGGCATATGTTCTCCCTGACACCTAGTCAGACTACCTGGTGCACTCATAAAGTGGACACTGGGGACAGTCTGCCTGTCAAGAATAAAATCTACAGGCAGCCTGATCATGTCAGGGATTGTATCAGGACCGAGGTCCAAAAGATGTTGGATTTGGGAGTCATTGAACCCTCAGATAGCCCTTGGGCTAGTTCAGTAGTCTTGGTAACCAAGCCTCACACACAGGGTGGTAAGAGAGAGATGAGGTTTTGTGTAGACTACAGGGTTCTCAATGCAGTCACTAGGACTGTTGTCCATCCCATCCCCAGGGCAGATGAGCTTATAGATACTTTGGCCTCAGCCAAGTTTCTGAGCACATTTGACTTGACAGCTGGCTACTGGCAGATCAGACTAGCTGATGATGCAAAGCCAAAAACAGCATTTTCTACCCCTAGTGGGCATTATCAATTTGTGGTGATGCCCTTTGGTTTGAAGAATGCACCTGCCACTTTTCAGAGGTTGGTGAATACAGTCCTTACAGGTCTGGAAGCCTATAGTGCAGCATATCTAGATGGTATTGCTGTCTTTAGCTCCACCTGGGAGGATCACCTGGTCCACCGCAGAAATGTTTTGGAGGCCCTGCAAAAGCAGGCCTAACTATCAAGGCTACTAAGTGCCAGATAGGGCAGAGTCAGGTTGTGTACCTGGGCCACCTTGTGGGTGGAGGCCAGGTTCAACCATTGCAGAGCAAAATCCAGACCATCATGGACTGGGTTGCTCCAACTACCCAGACTCAGGTGAGAGCCTTCTTAGGCATGACTGGGTATTACAGAAGATTTGTCAAGGGGTATGGATCTATAGAGACACCCCTGAATGACTTAACCTCTAAGAGAATGCCAAAAAGGTTCAGTGGACAGTCAGCTGTCAAAAGGCATTTGATGACCTGAAGCAGGCCATGTGTACTGCTCCCATTCTACAAACTCCTGATTACTCCAAAAAGTTCATTATCCAAACAGATGCATCTGAGTTGGGGGTAGGGGCTGTACTGTCACAGTTGAATGATGAAGGTCAGGATCAGCCAGTAGCTTTTATTAGCAGAAGGCTGACCCCCAGAGAGAAACGTTGGTCAGCCATTGAGAGGGAGGCCTTTGCTGTGGTTTGGGCTCTGAAGAAGCTGAGGCCATACTTGTTTGGCACTCACTTCCTAGTTCAGACAGACCATAAGCCCCTCTTATGGCTAAAACAGATGAAGGGTGAAAACCCCAAACTTTTGAGGTGGTCCATTTCCCTACAGGGGATGGACTATACAGTGGAACATAGACCTGGGAGTAGCCATGCCAATGCAGATGGACTCTCCAGATATTTCCACTTATAACATGAAGACTCAACTGGTCAAGGTTAGTTTAATGTCCCTGCATTTGGGGGGGGGGTTGTGTAGGAGAGTAGGATCTGCTTCTTATGGTTACCCCCACTTTTTGCTGATGTCTCACTGTTTTTCGACTTTAGTCTGGCTGGGGCCCTGCTATCCAGGACCCCAGCCTAGCTGCTTCCTCTCTAAAAGTGATTCCATGTGCCTTAGGTACCCTTCAGATTGGATTCTGGGGTGCCCTTATAAGTCCCTAGTATATGGTATACTATGTACCCAGGGCATAGGTACCCCAGAGGCCTACCAGGGGCTGCAGCATGTATTATGCCACCCCTGGGAGGCCCTCCAAAATGACACCACAGGACTGCTACAGCAGCCTGAGTGAGGTGGTGCATGCACCCCTTACTGAGATATAGGTTCACTATATCTCACCCTATCACTGCACATATAAACCTATCAGTCACCCTTATGCCAGGCCTTGCCAATCCTGAAGGCAGGGTGCTTGGTTTTATGTGAGAGGGTGCCCATGCATGAGCAGAGCCACTCTGCAGCCTTCGGAATCTATCCTCCGGGGTTGTCTGTGAGTGCAGCCTGACCATATACTCTTAAGTGCATTATATCTCAACGGTAAATGCTAACTTTGCGATGGCTGCACGGAAACATGTTGTGTTTGGTGTCAAACACCTTGGAATCATACCCCCACACCAGAACATGGTGTGGGAGTTTTTTCCCACCCTTCTAGAGGGAGAGACATGACAGCACCGGTCTACCCGGTACCAGCTAAACAGAGCCCTGGCATCACAAAATGGATGCTGCAGCCACAGACACGAGTCTGGCCTCCTACTGCTGACCGAATACTCCGGTAGGGGAGGCCTGGACAATAGGTTTCCTGTCTCAGGGAGGTGTTACCACCTCCCAGACAGGCTTTAGTGTATTGGGGCTGGGTGGGTGCACTCTCTGAGTGCTTTGAAGTCCTGCACTGGGGGCACATTTGGTGTCCCTGTGCATACCCCAGTTCAAACCGGTTGCAGGGGCTACCAGCCCCTGCTCTGGCGCGAAACTGGACAAAGGAAATGGGTGTAGTCACCCCTCTTTCCAAACCCTCCCATAGGTGGGTCCCCTGAGATAGTCCAACCCCTTCCTTGGGTATAAGAAAGGAACCCCTGGCAACAGGACTGTAGATATCCCTGGATGAAACTCTGAAACTGAATCCTGGACCTTCGACGATGTGTTCAACGCCAGATGACTGAAGAATCTCCCTTGGAGTAAAGGAGTTACTCCCCTGCTTGGCAGGCACCAAAGACGCATCTGTCCAGGCTGCATCTCTGAAGCTCCCGCCGGACGCCGACAACCCTGCAGCCCAGGTGGTGGATTTCCAGACTTCCCTGAGGTTGACCCGAGTCCCCAGCAAAGCTGAGACCTGTAGCCCTCGTGAGTACTGTGGAACCGGAACCCCTGGACACCGTGCACATTTGCAAGTGCATAAGCTTCTGGTCAATCCTAGAGGCTGTGCTTTGGAATATTTGTATCCCTGACCCCGAGCAGTGAATCCACTGAAGATTGCCAGCCTGGCCACTCCGAGTGACCCGTGGGCCGCCATTTTGTGATTCCGCTGGAGGTCCCTTCACAATCCCTTGTCCGCCGACTTGTGGGTCTCTCAGAAGGACATCTTTGATTTCAACTGGCCCCTCTGGTTGCTCCAGGCCTGCCCTGACTCTCCCTTGCTTGGGGAGTCCCTCGGACCTCGCTGGTCCGCTCCGAAGCCATTGTTCTTTTTCTGCGTGGGTTGCTGTTACCAAGGCTTGTTGAGTCCAATTCGGGCACCGACACCGCAGACAGCTAATACCTTTGTGGGTCAGCTTGATTCTAGCTCCTGGTTGTCGTTGATGCCTCCTGGTCCTCGTGGCTGCAGAGACAATCTTCACCTCTTCAAACTTGAAGCACCCAACATCGGTGGGCATTCGACTATCATGCCCCTGGTCACTGGCTAGTGACCTAGACTCTGTCCCCTCAGCTTTCAGGTTCTTCTCATCCTCGATCCAGGCTTGGATCTCTTCGGACACTTCGCAGCTTCCCGGCAGCAGCACTTTTCAGCCAGCGGCCATTGAAAACGATGGCGCGGCCCGACACCATTTGACACCTGTGCACCCGGCTTCCCTGGGTGAGGTAACACGAGTACTACGGTCCTCCCATGGGTGTTGGCCCTAGAACCCTCTAAGTCCAAAAGGGTTTGTTCCTAGTCCACTCTGAAGTGTCCCTAAACTTTAAAACTCTAACCGCGACTTTCCCCATAGACGCTAACGGAATTCGCGGCTGTGTTCACTCACTGCACACTTCCCCCGTGGGTCCCCTGTGTCACTACCTTGAGTGGTTCCTTGGGGTCCCAGCGATTCTACAGGCTTTAGGCCTTGTGTCTAGTCAAGTCGTGGTTCTTATACCACTTTCTTAATATATGGTTTGGTACGCCCCTAGGGCTAATCGTATATTGTGCTAATTTACTGTGTTATTTGACTTGTAACTTTTATATTTCGACCTCTAGCCTCATAAAGAGACTAGTGGGTAGTGTTTAGTAATAAATATATATATTTTATATATATACCTGGTGTGGCTCTCCTTTCATTTGGTCATTCATGAGATTATAGACTGGTAAAACAAACAGCTTAACACTCCTTCAAGACTTAGCCTGAAAGCTGCTCTCCATAGCTACCACTAGGATAGCTTTCAATAAAGGTTGTCTTTTAACCTACCATCAATAAAGGTCGTTTGGACTGGTGCAAGGTGCCCACTATAACTAGTGGACAGCATATGCCAGTCCAACTTCTCACAGTGGGAACCACGATTGTGCGAAGGAGGCAAGGTCCTATAAACAACAATGTACACAATGCCAAGTGTGGCGGTGATGTGCTGGACAGTCTTGAGTATGCAGAGCACAGACATGTCCATGTGGACACATACTGCTGGAGTCTGTAGTGTCGTGGACAGTGGACGCCACCATGTCATCACAGGCAGTGGGGAACACCTTGGACAAGTATCCATGTTGGCCACCCTGTAAGTGTAAGCGTAGTTGGCAGGGCCTGCGCACGCCAGTCCAGCGTAGGGGAGTGACTAAATAGGCCGGGGCTCAGGGAGTGGTTCACTTCCGGGACGGCCACCGAAGTAACTACTGCGTGTGGCTCTGTATCCGCCATATCCTGACCATAGGCCTACACACATGTGGCCGACCACCTACAACGGGCAAAGTCACACCGGCGATGAGGTGGCTACGTCCCATGCCACCCAGCGCACATCTCGTCATCGCCTGCAGTGGCGTGTCTGCCAAGGCGGCATCCCTCACCTTGCCACGAGGCCGCAGTCATGACCGGTGGTGCCTGCGCGATCCTGTGCGCCTGTCACACACCAGCCCGCTGATCCCCAGACCCGACCTGCGCCCAGCGGTGAATGCCTGCCCCTGCGCACCCAGGCCTCACTGCTCACCTGCCGCCACCGGTGTCTCTCCAAGAGGGCCCACCATGTGCCGGTGCAATCTCCAAGGCCGGGCTCCGTGAGCTTTGCAGCCTCCTCGGCCAATCACTGGATTCTGCGCAACAGGCCCCTAGCGCACCCAGCGGCACCGCACCGCGGAGTTGCAAGTTGGCTACTGCTGCCTTCTGACCACACTGCAGTACAGCAAGTATCAGACACATCCTTTCCAGTCCGCCCCTCCAGGCCTGCTGCATCATCGCAGGCTGCACACCCGCTCAGCTCTTCCGGAGGGCTGAACTCAGTGCACCACAAGTCACCGTCCAGCCTCCAGCATTATAGCATGATGCACACCCGCTCAGCTCTTCCGGTGGGCCCACTTCAGTGCACCGCAAGTCATCGCCACATGGCGGTTGGCCCATGCCGGATGCAGGGCCTCAGGTGCCACTAACTCAGTGCACCACAAGTCACTGGCCAGCCACCAGGCCTGCTGCCTCATCGCAGGCTGCACACCCGCTCAGCTCTTCTGGTGATACAAAAGGGGATGATGGACGGAACGTTTGAGCCAATCAAACACTCACCCCCAGTCAACTGATCTGGGTTTAATCCATCATCATTCTTTAGCTCACTCCACCACCCCAGTTCAGACATGGCCATATGCAAATCAGTCTGACCCTGTGCCTCATGGGAACAGTCCAGCCCGAACTGCCAAGCCATGTCTTCCCTGGACCGGAAACAAGCATCCTAGGGCCGGTTTCTGGCATTCCAGCAGTCATCAGCCAGGCTTGCCTGAATCCAGTGGCAAAGTGAGCAAGGGACCCACGTCTGGGCATACCCCCGCCAACTTAGGGCGAACAAAGCGCTACAAAAGGGGATGATGGACGGAACGTTTGAGCCAATCAAACACTCACCCCCAGTCAACTGATCTGGGTTTAATCCATCATCATTCTTTAGCTCACTCCACCACCCCAGTTCAGACATGGCCATATGCAAATCAGTCTGACCCTGTGCCTCATGGGAACAGTCCAGCCCGAACTGCCAAGCCATGTCTTCCCTGGACCGGAAACAAGCATCCTAGGACCGGTTTCTGGCATTCCAGCCGTCATCAGCCAGGCTTGCCTGAATCCAGTGGCAAAGTGAGCAAGGGACCCACGTCTGGGCATACCCCCGCCAACTTAGGGCGAACAAAGCGATACAAAAGGGGATGATGGACGGAACGTTTGAGCCAATCAAACACTCACCCCCAGTCAACTGATCTGGGTTTAATCCATCATCATTCTTTAGCTCACTCCACCACCCCAGTTCAGACATGGCCATATGCAAATCAGTCTGACCCTGTGCCTCATGGGAACAGTCCAGCCCGAACTGCCAAGCCATGTCTTCCCTGGACCGGAAACAAGCATCCTAGGACCGGTTTCTGGCATTCCAGCCGTCATCAGCCAGGCTTGCCTGAATCCAGTGGCAAAGTGAGCAAGGGACCCACATCTGGGCATACCCCCGCCAACTTAGGGCGAACAAAGCGATACAAAAGGGGATGATGGACGGAACGTTTGAGCCAATCAAACACTCACCCCCAGTCAACTGATCTGGGTTTAATCCATCATCATTCTTTAGCTCACTCCACCACCCCAGTTCAGACATGGCCATATGCAAATCAGTCTGACCCTGTGCCTCATGGGAACAGTCCAGCCCGAACTGCCAAGCCATGTCTTCCCTGGACCGGAAACAAGCATCCTAGGACCAGTTTCTGGCATTACAGCCGTCATCAGCCAGGCTTGCCTGAATCCAGTGGCAAAGTGAGCAAGGGACGCACGTCTGGGCATACCCCCGCCAACTTAGGGCGAACAAAGCGATACAAAAGGGGATGATGGACGGAACGTTTGAGCCAATCAAACACTCACCCCCAGTCAACTGATCTGGGTTTAATCCATCATCATTCTTTAGCTCACTCCACCACCCCAGTTCAGAAATGGCCATATGCAAATCAGTCTGACCCTGTGCCTCATGGGAACAGTCCAGCCCGAACTGCCAAGCCATGTCTTCCCTGGACCGGAAACAAGCATCCTAAGACCGGTTTCTGGCATTCCAGCCGTCATCAGCCAGGCTTGCCTGAATCCAGTGGAAAAGTGAGCAAGGGACCCACGTCTGGGCATACCCCCGCCAACTTAGGGCGAACAAAGCGATACAAAAGGGGATGTTGGACGAAACGTTTGAGCCAATCAAACACTCACCCCCAGTCAACTGATCTGGGTTTAATCCATCATCATTCTTTAGCTCACTCCACCACCCCAGTTCAGACATGGCCATATGCAAATCAGTCTGACCCTGTGCCTCATGGGAACAGTCCAGCCCGAACTGCCAAGCCATGTCTTCCCTGGACCAGAAACAAGCATCCTAGGACCGGTTTCTGGCATTCCAGCCGTCATCAGCCAGGCTTGCCTGAATCCAGTGGCAAAGTGAGCAAGGGACCCACGTCTGGGCATACCCCGCCAACTTAGGGCGAACAAAGCGATACAAAGGGGATGATTGACGGAACGTTTGAGCCAATCAAACACTCACCCCCAGTCAACTGATCTGGGTTTAATCCATCATCATTCTTTAGCTCACTCCACCACCCCAGTTCAGACATGGCCATATGCAAATCAGTCTGACCCTGTGCCTCATGGGAACAGTCCAGCCCGAACTGCCAAGCCATGTCTTCCCTGGACCGGAAACAAGCATCCTAGGACCGGTTTCTGGCATTCCAGCCGTCATCAGCCAGGCTTGCCTGAATCCAGTGGCAAAGTGAGCAAGGGACCCACGTCTGGGTATACCCCCGCCAACTTAGGGCGAACAAAGCGATACAAAAGGGGATGATGGACGGAGCGTTTGAGCCAATCAAACACTCACCCCCAGTCAACTGATCTGGGTTTAATCCATCATCATTCTTTAGCTCACTCCACCACCCCAGTTCAGACATGGCCATATGCAAATCAGTCTGACCCTGTGCCTCATGGGAACAGTCCAGCCCGAACTGCCAAGCCATGTCTTCCCTGGACCGGAAACAAGCATCCTAGGACCGGTTTCTGGCATTCCAGCCGTCATCAGCCAGGCTTGCCTGAATCCAGTGGCAAAGTGAGCAAGGGACCTACGTCTGGGCATACCCCGCCAACTTAGGGCGAACAAGCGATACAAAAGGGGATGATGGACGGAACGTTTGAGCCAATCAAACACTCACCCCCAGTCAACTGATCTGGGTTTAATCCATCATCATTCTTTAGCTCACTCCACCACCCCAGTTCAGACATGGCCATATGCAAATCAGTCTGACCCTGTGCCTCATGGGAACAGTCCAGCCCGAACTGCCAAGCAATGTCTTCCCTGGACCGGAAACAAGCATCCTAGGACCGGTTTCTGGCATTCCAGCCGTCATCAGCCAGGCTTGCCTGAATCCAGTGGCAAAGTGAGCAAGGGACCCACGTCTGGGCATACCCCCGCCAACTTAGGGCGAACAAAGCGATACAAAAGGGGATGATGGACGGAACGTTTGAGCCAATCAAACACTCACCCCCAGTCAACTGATCTGGGTTTAATCCATCATCATTCTTTAGCTCACTCCACCACCCCAGTTCAGACATGGCCATATGCAAAACAGTCTGACCCTGTGCCTCATGGGAACAGTCCAGCCCGAACTGCCAAGCCATGTCTTCCCTGGCAGTTCCGTCCATCATCCCCTTTTGTATCGCTTTGTTTGCCCTAAGTTGGCGAGGGTATGCCCAGACGTGGGTCCCTTGCTCACTTTGCCACTGGATTCAAGCAAGCCTGGCTGATGACGGCTGGAATGCCAGAAACCGGTCCTAGGATGCTTGTTTCCGGTCCAGGGAAGACATGGCTTGGCAGTTCGGGCTGGACTGTTCCCATGAGGCACAGGGTCAGACTGATTTGCATATGGCCATGTCTGAACTGGGGTGGTGGAGTGAGCTAAAGAATGATGATGGATTAAACCCAGATCACTTGACTGGGGGTGAGTGTTTGATTGGCTCAAACGTTCCGTCCATCATCCCCTTTGTATCGCTTTGTTCGCCCTAAGTTGGCGGGGTATGCCCAGACGTGGGTCCCTTGCTCACTTTGCCACTGGATTCAAGCAAGCCTGGCTGATGACGGCTGGAATGCCAGAAACCGGTCCTAGGATGCTTGTTTCCGGTCCAGGGAAGACATGGCTTGGCAGTTCGGGCTGGACTGTTCCCATGAGGCACAGGGTCAGACTGATTTGCATATGGCCATGTCTGAACTGGGGTGGTGGAGTGAGCTAAAGAATGATGATGGATTAAACCCATATCAGTTGACTGGGGGTGAGTGTTTGATTGGCTCAAGCGTTCCGTTCATCATCCCCTTTGTATCGCTTTGTTCGCCCTAAGTTGGCGGGGTATGCCCAGACGTGGGTCCCTTGCTCACTTTGCCACTGGATTCAAGCAAGCCTGGCTGATGACGGCTGGAATGCCAGAAACCGGTCCTAGGATGCTTGTTTCCGGTCCAGGGAAGACATGGCTTGGCAGTTCGAGCTGGACTGTTCCCATGAGGCACAGGGTCAGACTGATTTGCATATGGCCATGTCTGAACTGGGGTGGTGGAGTGAGCTAAAGAATGATGATGGATTAAACCCAGATCAGTTGACTGGGGGTGAGTGTTTGATTGGCTCAAGCGTTCCGTCCATCATCCCCTTTTGTATCGCTTTGTTCGCCCTAAGTTGGCGGGGTATGCCCAGACGTGGGTCCCTTGCTCACTTTGCCACTGGATTCAAGCAAGCCTGGCTGATGACGGCTGGAATGCCAGAAACCGGTCCTAGGATGCTTGTTTCCGGTCCAGGGAAGACATGGCTTGGCAGTTCGGGCTGGACTGTTCCCATGAGGCACAGGGTCAGACTGATTTGCATATGGCCATGTCTGAACTGGGGTGGTGGAGTGAGCTAAAGAATGATGATGGATTAAACCCAGATCAGTTGACTGGGGGTGAGTGTTTGATTGGCTCAAACGTTCCGTCCATCATCCCCTTTTGTATCGCTCAGCTCTTCTGGTGGGCCGAACTCAGTGCACCGCAAGTCATTGTCCCGAGGGGCTAGCCCACAAGTCCGCCTCCAGTAGCCAACAGCATGTCCTCGGTAACGCCACTGGAGCCCTTCACAGTCACGGGGCCACCCCCGTCCCAGGCAGGCCGCCGGTAAGCCTGGGTAGATCGTCTGGAGACGTACTCCGAAGCACACGACATCCCAGCGCTGTGGCGGCAGTGCAGGCGTATGAGGAGTGCGGAGAAATGGCCCGGGGCTCTGGGCGTGGTTCAGTTCTGGGCTCTGGACGTGGTTCAGTTCCGGCCTGGCCACAAAAGTGACTATGGCGTGTGTCTCCGTAGTAGTGTCTGCGCCACCCGGCCTGTAATCGACAATGTTGCAATGTAGCATGCACCAGGAGGGCGGCCTCGCCCAAATGGATTAATAAAGGAGCGCGAGACCGCTCGGGGTCTCGGCTCATACATGCCAACTGTTGTGTGTGTATCTACATTGCTGCAGCCTGAACCGAAGGCCTAGCCTCAATATCAGCGCGAGTTCAGCCAGGCCAGAACTCCACATCTGTGTCCGCCCTATCCTTACCATAGGCCTACACACACGTGGCCGCCCACCTTCAACGGCCAACATTACAATCTTGCTGTCAGTCCTGCAGACATGCGCAGACAGGCATGACAATGGTGTGCCGTAGGAGTGCAAGTGATGCAGCCGCGCAGCACACACAAGTAAATAGGCTCGGTGGGAGGGAGGAGCAGCTGTGAGGCTACGTAATACACATTGTCCTACCACATTTGCCAGCAGCAATACATGGCTAACATGAATCCCAAGGTCGCACAAATGACACACCACGAAACTTGTATGTCTGCCAACACAGCATGCAGAACCACCAGTTAACACTAATCTCACTTACCTCTCACAGGTGATCAAGGATATGCACTCTGCCCGTGGATGATGACACTCCTCCGAGACCCGAACACCCCGGCCCAGAGGCAGTACAATGTGGCCCACAAACGCACCAGGGGCATTGTTGAACGCACATTTGGCGTGTTGAAATCACGTTTCAGGTGCCTGGACATCGCCGGTGGAAGACTCTTGTACAGCCCAGAAATAGTGTGCAAGATGATCACTGCATGTTGTGTATTGCACAACATATGTGTACGCACCAATGCCCCATGGCTCCAAGTCCCAGAAGCACCGGACGATGATGAGGAAGATGATGCAGGTGGACCACACCACACTGCAGCCGCAGCAGGAATAGCCCGAAGGAACACTATCATCAACAATTTCTTCGCATGAGCACGTCACATTATGACTGTCCACAGCCATCATGACACAGTACAAGATGACCACATGACCAGCATGTGCAAATAAAATCTTAGCAACACACATTGCCTGTGTGCATGTCAGTCCTCTGCATTAGCACATTACTCTGACGGGTGTAAGTGCAACATTGAGTGCTAACATTCGCATATGTTGCAAGAAGAGATGATGTGTGTGTCACCTCTGTACTGAGAGGCTGTTTAGGGCGTCACGTATTCGATATGCCATATCAGGGTGTCACATGTAGTACATCATGCCACTAATCAGCGTCCCAAGTGTACATGAACATGACATGAAGGCCGTCATTGGTGTTCAGGAAAAGACAACAGGGTGCCATTTGTGGTCAGATATGTACCTGCCTGATGCAAATATACACCCTGTGTGTCGAGTCCCACAACATAAACAACATGGCCGTAAGGGGGAGGTGGGCACAGTGGACACCTCAGCAACATTGGGAGATGCACACCAGCCTAGAAGCCAGCAGGTCCACCTTGCGTGGGACACACCAAGGTGTCCCCAGGTCAAATGTGCCATGTACAGGTCACATGTGTTCACGGACGTCATCCATCAAGAGTAGTGATCAGTGCCAGATAATAGGTGCAAGGGGAGTGGCCAACCGCCTCCTCACAGCTACCTGCACCCATCACTGTCAGACTGCAGCAAAACAACACTGCTACATCAGAGCATGCAATACTGACCGTGAGGGCACTTACATGGCTGGTAAGGGTTCAACCATGCCGGAAGGCGAAGCAGTGACATCCCCCCCACCCAATCCCCATCACATTTCCTGAATGCAAGCAGATGACAAACTAACATTGTGGATGACAGCCCCTCTGTCTGAACTAGAAGGCGGTAGCACATCTGCACCTCCGACCTTGGGAATGCATGTGCCCGGCACCCCCTGAGCGATACCATAGCAGCTGCTGACGGCTCCCACACTACACACAGCGCTAACCAGAGACCAACGTATACACACCCCACACACAGGAGTCCTTGCTCGTAGTTCACTTGCATGGTATGACCTTCACACTTACGCACCGACCATCCCAGGAGTCCAAGCGCTCCACACTCAAACCAATCATAGCTCCGAGTTGTGGCTTCGACATAACTTTGACTTTGCCTTTGTGACACACAGCCCTATTTCGTACATTGACGTGGGGCTAAGATTGGAAATTTTGGAGCAAGGAGGCCCCAGCTAGTTCACACACTCCCAGTCATCTCACTGCCTATCGCATTGAAATCAGTTCCCAGGGAGCACCGTTGTTTGGAATCACTGCCCCTACATACATCCATACTTTCATACTTGCTTGATCATGGACATGACTCATCTGTGTGAATTTGAATGTCTTCATCACATTCGGTGGAGTGGTGAAGGTGGACCAGTACCTGGCCATGCACATGCTACTTTACAATGTTGCCCCATGGAGGGCCAGCCAGGGTCCTTTGGGGAGGGAAAAGTACATCGTAGGAGAGGGAGTTCAGTCCGCAGTCTGATTTCTGTGTCATTGGTTGCCTAAACAAATGTAGCAGTCCATGTCGGGGGCCAAGGTGAGTGTCCCAGAGTGTTAAGGGGGACAGTGGAGGGTGTTATTCCTGGGCATGATGCAGAGGGCAGAACCAAGCAGAAAGAGGCCATATGGCGGAGATGAATGCTACTGCTTCCTACTTAGCCCAACGGCAGATTCATCCTCATCATCGTCCTCCTATGTGTGATGTGCCTCACATGTGGGCGTGGTGTTTTGTCAGCCGCACTGTGAGGCACTGACACATCAGGGGGCGGTGATGTGGAGGGAGTAGTGGCAGCAGCATTCATCTGCGCCAGGCCTTGTGGCCGCACTGCCATGATGAGGATTTGCAGGGCATGGTAGATCCCTACTACATCTCGCTGGTGTGCAGCCGTGGCAGCCATTCTTCCCACCTGCATCCGCTCCATGTTCTCCATGTTCCTCCCCATGTTGGCCAACTCACGGCTGAGATCGCTGGAGCCACTCTGACTAGACAGTTGTTCTTGTCTACGAGTCATGACTCCGGCTATGTCAGCCATGGATTGTTGGAGACCATGGAGCGGACTGTGGGTGTCCGTTAGGGCATGTAGGTGGTCCCTGATGGGACATGGACACCCACGTATGGCATCTAGTTTGGCTGCCATGAGGTCGAACCCCACCCGCACCTGCTCTGCCATCCCCTTCTGGCCCTGCGGCACACCGCGTTGGAATGCCATGAGTTGCTCGTGGGGATCCCGGGAGACGGCCATGGTGGTGGGTGCTTCCTGCTGTGTGGTCTGTGCAGTGGGTGGGTTCTCCTCGATGCAGCTGGGCTGCCCTGCTCCTGGGGATGGGGTGCTAAGGGTGTCCATGAGCTGTTGGAGGGCGTCGGGGTCGATGGTGTGTAGGTCCTCTTCATCATCAGTGATGAGGAGTACGGTCTGCTCTGCAGGAGGTGTTGATTCTCCCTCTGCAATGTGAAGGGGAGATGCAGATTGACATTGTGTTCACATGTATGTTCACGCATTGTACAAGTTTACATACAGACTGCATGACAATGTACATTGTGACTGTTTGCGAGGATTTGCCAATTTGATGCGGATCAGTTGACATTTCTGCACCATCAGGTATGTGAGGGTGTACTTGTACATTATCATCTCACAGTTTCCTGCTATGCCACATGCGAATGGCCATTTTCTACACACAAGCGGCAGCAGTTGTGTCCTCTGTTCTGTTGTGTGAATGTTGCAGTTTGTACCACATTGTTGTCATTGTTGAGGTGCTCTGATTCTTATGTGTGTGTGCTGCATTGTGGGTGAGTTGCCCCTTCAGCTCTGATTTGGCTGGCCCTTATCCCTTTCAGGCGGTGTGCCTTTCACTTCTGTGCTTATACAGTGCTGAGATGTTGCGGACTTGGGTAAATTGGTCTCTTGTTCGGAGTTGTGACTCTTGGGCATGGTTTGTCCGCAGATGTGCTATACTTAATTCTGCATGTGTGCCACTGTGCCCATCTCCCCCTGTCCCCCCAGTCCCTGGTCGTTACTCACCCTGTTGCTGTTGGGTCAGGTCATGTTGTGCAGTGTCCGGTCCCCCAAATCCTGCCACCGTCTCCCCAATGATGGTCCCAGGCTGGCCCTCCCTGGGGCTTGTAGGGTTCTGGTTGTCCTCTGTACTTGCTCCGGCTACCTCCATGGTGCTTCGCGGTTGTTTGTGTCTTGGTTGTGTTTTTGTTTGCCGCTTTTATAGTTGTTTTTCCCGCCTGACTTGTGTGACTTGCAGGCCTGGCGCTGCTTATCGCGGAGTTTTTTATCGCAGTTGGGCACATCGCAACTTTTTTCACGTTCGGGTTTAGATTTTTATCGCAGTCCAGGTAATTTTATCGCGGACATTTGATGCATTGTCGGGAGACTATCGCATGTTACCGCCGTGTTGGAAATACGATGTTAACACAGAGTTATTTTCCCGCGATAGACGGCGATATGAAAAATGGCGTTAGCCTATTTTGGCGATGTTTATCGCACGTTCTTGAAAATATCCCCCCATGACATTCCAGGTTAGACCCAGTCATATGCAAATCAGTCTTGACCCTGCTCCCCATGGGAACGGTCCACCCTAAACTGCCAGGCCAGGTCCTCTCTGGACCTGAAACAAGCATCCTGGGACCGGTTTCAGGGAATCACCCACAGATTTAACCCAGATTTTTTGACTGGGGTTGAATGTTTGAATTAATGCGCTCTGTACATCAATTGTGTGTCTTTTGCTATTTGCTTAAATAAGGACAAATGTTCTTGTCACTCACTACCACCTCCTTCAAATATGCTTACATAATTCCTTGGTGAAATGTGTGTGTACCATGCAGTGACTTACTTATCAACAAGAAATGTAAACGCGCCAGCCGAAAATGTTGTGCGTTATGTCCCCTCAGCTACAGAAATCATCCAGCGATAGGCTGTATTCTTATTCATTTCTAGTTATAGTTACAATTTAATATCACAATTCTATGAGAATAGAATTGTTTGTGGAAAATGCAAACCTTCTTTACTGTGCCAAAGGAGCTACCCTCAAAATGCGAATGAGCAAAAAAAAATAACGAAACATGATTCTTTCGCTTAATATATTTGTCCTTGAACCTTTAGTGTTCTTAGGAAAGAAAACATCGTCTAGGAAACAGAACATATGAACAGCAAGAGGAACATGTTTTATTTCCTTCTAAACATCTGCAGTGGGGTATGCAGGAAAAATAAAGATCAGATAAAGTGTTTCATATTATGCTGTAAAATGAGCTAACCTCTCGCAGTATTTCATGCAAATTACTTTTGAAATGATTCATAATTGTTATGTGGCTGGTGCATCTTAAATCATAAAATGTCACCCTTTGCTGCAAAAGAAAAATAAAATTTGTTCTTTCGAAGTGAGTTTTCTTTGTGGCTGATTTTTCTTTGTGGCCCTACAGGAGATGACGCACGTGCAATTCTCTCTTTTCTGCTTCTTTATACCCCAGCACCCTCTGAGGTTTGAGATTCAGTTATTCATTCTTTACTCACACCGAGTAAATAACAATCAATGCACCTTTTCTATTTTCAAACTGTGCTTCACAATGAAACTCTATCTAGTCTCCTTAGAGACAGCGATAGGGGCCGGATCACAAAGCATTTTTGGCTGGCGCTCCTACATTCCTTTGGTAATAATTAATACTATGTCAGCATATTTCAGGAGGGAGTGATTTGTAACAAGAATATGTGTTCATATTTTCCAAGATGGAAAGCAGTTCAGGTACAGTCATACCAAAAAACATATTACTATTTAAGCAGAGTTGGACTGGCCTATGGGGCAATCAGAGAGTGCCAGAATAGTTATCGGACAGGTCAGTGTGTGGGGTGTGTTTTTGGCTGTTTGTGAGCTTGTTTTTCGGTCTGCTGGGCCTGTATTTACTGGTAATTTCCTTGATATTTAAATAAATTTTGCCTGCAGCAAACTCAAATCCATGCAGTCTTCCATACCTTGCAAAACACATATACAGGGTGTCTTTACAAGTTGCAAACTGCCCATTTTTCCAACATGAACGACATTTTTAGGTATCTGATTCAGTAATGGGAGCCACTTTTATTTTGGTGCCTGGGCCTATTTTTTGTCTGACCCTGAATAACAGCACAAGGAAAGCAATACAGTATAACAACAGTATATAACATAACAACAATGCAAAAATGACATAAACATATGCAGCACAACAACTCAATAAAATACTTCTATGAAGTGCAATAAAACAACACAATCACACCACCATCACAAGCAAGAACAAATCTCAACAAACACACACAAATGCAACACAACACACCATCAGAACACAACACAATAATATGCGAACACAAAGCAAACCACAAGTTTGAAAATGTGTTGTTTTAGTTCATTGGTTTGTGCTCTGGTGTCATGGCGAGGTGTTACTCTGCTGTGTTGTGGACGTGCTTTACTTCTGTGTTGTTTGATTGTGGCCAGTTATGTTTTTCTTGAGGTGTTTTTTTGCTTTGTACTATGTCATTGTACTGTGCTGTCATAACGTTAGAGATGTCAACAAAACTGCCCACACTTTCAGCCAAAAGAAGGACATCCCCCTGAAGCTTCAGTGATAAACAACCATTTAGCATTGTCTCAGGTGGTAACATACTACTGCCCCTGCACTTCAGCTATTTATGGCATCAGAGAGTCCAAAACTGTGGAAGAAATAGTGCCTTATTTTAACCCTTCCAGTGTTTACTTTATTTCATTTGACGCAATCTCTCTTTTTCGTTCTAAGGTGTTATAATCCATGCAGAAAATTGCCACGTTTGACCTATGAGATCGCAATGCAATTATTTAATTATTGTAATTGCTGGGCTTGCAAGAGTTGTTCATCATTTGCATGACATATTCAGTTTTGCTGTTGTACCTTATATAATTTGTGTTCTAAAACATTCATGCTTTGTCAGACATTGTCATGTACACTACAATAATGTCTACCTGAAACAACTCCATGGGTATGGATGTAGATGTAATAATGGACTAACACCCACACACCATGCTCCATGGCCCAAACCAACATCTTGATGCCTACTTCTCTCTGCTTATCCTGATACGTTTTTGCATGTTTACCATCAAATCCAGCCTAGTATTAGACAACCTAAACCATCTGGAAGCGTGGAGGCTTTGCCAGTGTGCGAACCCGAGCCAGGGAATCTGGCAAACTGTAATCCACAAACCTCCCATGCATTACTTGAGGATGGTGTGCATAGGGTATTGTCTTGTTACTTACCGGTAATCTTCATTACCCCGATTAGGGTCCTCCTCGTCCCAGACCTTATACAGTGAGGCAGGCCTGCCTCCACCCAGCCAATCAAAATGCTAGAAAAACCAAAAGCTAAAGGTCATATAAGCCCCTCCCACCCACCGCCATGCCTGTTATCAACAAGTCCCAGACACAAACACAGCGGGAGGGAGGGAGGGAAGAGGACTGGGACGAGGAGGACCCTAATCGGGGTAATGAACATTACTGGTAAGTAACAAGACATTACCCCCTCATGGGTCCTCCTCGTCCCAGTTCTTACACAGTGAGGAACTCACAAGCAGAGAACCAAGAAGAAAAAACGCAGGACACCAGGGATACATGCAAAAAGTACAAAACTGTTAATCAAATAAATGATCAACGAACAGCAGCGTTCAGAACGCCAACAGCAAAACTGTCAACAGATGCACGCAAAACATCAAGCCGCTAATGCCGAACAAACGTGTGATGGGACTGCCAAGTGGCCGCTCTACAAATCTCCTGGATAGAGACCCCCGCCACCTCAGCCCAGGAAGCGGACACAGAACGTGTCGAACGACCCTGCACCTGAGACGGAGGAGGCAGATCCACAGACTTATAGGACTGGCAGACCGCCAAACGCACCCATCGACTGATCATGGAAGTGGAAACCTTCTTCCCTTTAGCCACACCCCCACAGGAGACAAACAGGGCAGGAGAAAGCCGAAACCCCAGTGAACGCTGCAGGTAAATCTGAAGAGCCCTGCGAACATCCAAAGAAGAGGGAACAAGGGAATCCCCCTCCTGTTGCAAATGGAATTTGGAAGAAACCTTAGCCAGAAAAGCAGGATCAAGCCGCAAAACAACCCAATCCTGCAGGAACTGTAAATAAGGTAAAGAAATGAGCAAGGCACCCAACTTACCCAACCGACGAGCGGCGGTGATGGCCAGCAAAAAAGCCACCCTAGCGGACAACCACAAGTCCGCCTCCAACAACGGCTCAAAAGGGGGCAACTGCAGACCCCGCAAAACAGTAGGCAAATCCCAAGAAGGCACGATCACAGGAGAGACCGGATGACAAAGCCTAAAGCTCCGAAGAAGCCGACTCACCAAAGGGGCAATAACCTCCAAGGAAGCCCCCGGATCCCGACAAGCACGAACCGCCGCCCATTGAGCAGAAAATGTGGAAGGGGAAAGGTCCTTCAAATAACCATCCCGGAGAAAATCCAGCACAGAAGCAGGATCCCCAAGCACAGGATTCACACCATGCCAAGAACACCAAGAGACAAAAGAGCCCCAATGTCAACCATAGCATTTAAGGGTCGAAGGCCACGTGACAACTGGATGTCACGAGCAACCACAGAAGAACAGCCCAAAGACTCCAATGTCAACCGCTCAAGAGCCAGGCCGTCAGTTGCAAACGACGAAGAAAAAGCAGAGACAGGAGCGGAAACGAAAGAGGAGCCGGAATCAAAGGAAGCCGGACAAACCGGCCCCCTGCCAGCCGCAACAGGAGAGGAAACCAAAGGCAGCGAGGCCAGAAGGGAGCAATCAACATGTCCAACACCCTCTCCCCCCGAATCTTCTGCAGCACCCTCGGGAGGAGGGGAATAGGAGGGAAGGCATACAGAATGCCCGAAGGCATGGGAATCGAAAGAGCATCCACCGCCCAGGCCTGACACAGCACCTCCGAACAAAACCTGGGAAGAAGAGCGTTGTGAGGAGAGGCAAAGAGATCGATCCAGGGAGTCCCAAACCAAAGTAAAAGGTCCTGGAACAGAGGAAGAGAGAGATGGTACAGAACAGAGGACGGAAGGTTGCGGCTCAAAGCGTCCGCATGAAAATTCAACTGCCCCAGAATAATCACAGCAATTAAGGCCAATAGGTGAGATTCCGCCCAAGCACAAATCACAGATTCAGAGATGCGCACTTTGTCCCCCCCTGACGGTTCAAGTAACAACTGGTGACCTGATTGTCGGTACAAACCAACAGATTCGTCCCGTGGAGAGGAACCTGAAAGAACTGCACTGCCTCTCAGATGGCTGCCAACTCCTGCCAGTTCAAGGAATGGGCGCTGTCCCTCCGAGACCACTGACCCTTGGCCTCCAAGGACCCCAACATGGCCCCCCAACCCCAAAGACTGGCATCCGTGGTCAGCAAAAGGGGAGGTGGAAGACAAAACCGCACCCCCTTCTCCAGATTGGGAGTGCAAAGCTACAGTCCAAGTCCTAAACCAGAGCAGGAGAGAGAGGAACCAGAGTCTCGTAATCCGCCCGGGAGGAGTCCCACCGAGCCAACAGCTGATTCACCAAGGGCTTGAGATGTAGACAAGCCCAAGGAACCACAGCAGTGGTGGCAGCCATCAACCCCTGGACCCGCAACCAAACACGAGCTGGGGCAGAGGGACGACTCAACAGATCCCGCAACAGAGTCTGCAGGGAAAGGATCCGAACAGGAGGGAGAAACACCGCCCCAGAGAGGTGTCGAACAGACCCCCGATGAACTGAAGTCTCTGAACAGGATCCAGATGAGACTTGGCAAGATTGAACTTGAACCCCAGATCCTGGAACAAGGCCAGCGTAGCTTCCACCGCCAGAAGAGCCTTAGGAAAGGAGGAAGCAGAGATCAAACAATCATCAATATAGGGAAACACGAAGAGAGCCTGATGCTGCAAAACCCCCACAGCAAGAGCCAATACCTTGGTAAAAGTCCTGGGAGCAGTGGAGAAGCCGAATGGCAGAACCTGAAACTGGAAATGCATCCCCTGGACAGCAAACCTCAGGAACCACTAACTGGCAGGATGGACTGGAACGTGAAAATAGGCGTCTTCCAAGTCCAGAGAAGCAAAAAATCGCCCTTCTGGATGAGGGGAATGATGGACTGCAAGGTGACCATCCGAAAATGATCCAACCGCTGAATCGGGCGGAAGGAACCATCTGACTTTGGGACCAGAAACAGATGGGAATAGAACCCCAGGCCCACTTCCTCCACTGGAACCGGTACAACAGCTCCCTTTGACAACAACATGGCGATGCCGGACAACATGGCAGACCGCCTTGCGGGATCTCTTGACAACGGGGTAACTTGAAAGAAATCCAGAGGGGGAGTAACCCAACCTGATGACAGACAAGACCCACTGGTCGGAAATCAGAGCTGACCAACAGTCCAGAAACAAACGGAGCCGAGCCCCCACAATAGCATAGTCACTTCTGTCCCACACCAGAGGGATGCTGCTATAATAGAACACGGCCCCCTGACCACGGGCCCGACCACAAAAGGGCTGAGAAGACAAAGCTCCCTGAAATCCCTGCTTATGAAAAAATGACTTCTTCTTATGCACAGGCTGAAGAGGCTTCAACATTTTCTTCTCCTCCGCAGAGCGCTGCACCATCGCATTCAAAGCGCCCCCAAAGAGACGGGGACCCTCAAAAGGCAGCTTATGGACCAAAGCCTTCTGAGCAGCCTCAAGACGCCAAGGTTTGGTCCAGAGAGACCTCCTACCAGCCACCACCGCCCCGGCAGCCGAGGAGAAGGCCTACACGGTATCAAAAGTCACATCCGAGAGGAAATGCGCCAAGACCTCCGTCTGAGCCAACATCAGGAGTAGGGTCCCCCTGTTCCTGCAGACAGTCAAACAACTTCTCAAAATCCTTCAGAAGGACCTGTGAGGCATAGGCCGCATAAGTGCTAGCACATACCCCAAAATGAGAAGCCGCGTAAGAACGCTTGAGAGCAGACTCCACCTTCCGCCCCACCGGGTCCGTCAGGGAAGCCTCCTCCGATGACAAAGAGGAAGATGAAGCGGAAGCCATAGAGGACAAAAGAGAATTGACTTTGGGAACTGCTGGAAACTGGGCGTCAAAGTCCGCCAGGCGATACCGCTTTCCCAGAAAGCGAGGAATACCCTGCTTATCAACCTCAAGCCATTCTTTAGTCAGTATATCCTTCAGGACATCATGGAAGGGAAGGTCATCCACCACAGAGGAACTATACTGGGAGTAAAACCCCTCATCAGACAATGATTTAGGGTCAAAATCAAGCACCTCCCGAATATGGACCAGCATGTCCGAAAAAACCTTGCCCTGGACGTACTTTCCCTTAGGGAAATTGTCTATGTCCTCCTCATCATCCTTAGACCTCTTCGCCGCAGGCTCCAGCAGCGCAGACTGGACAGCAGAATTAATCAACTCCTGCAAGTCAGCCCTAGAAATCTGCAAAACGTCATCCTCTTGCAGGTCCTGGACATTATGGTGCTTCGAAACTGCCTTTGTAGGCACCAGAGAAGAAGCCCCATCACTCATGGCGAGCAAAAAAGGAGTAAACCCCACAGGAAACTCCCAACACACAAAAAAGGAAGTGCCTAGCAACTCCCATAAATACTGCCCCCAATCAACGAAGTCTCGTGGTGTGAGACTTGAAAACCAGCAAAAAGGGCAGCCCTGCAGTCTCCACCCACAGCCATATATCATTCAACATGGCCGCGGGGGCCGGACGCTGCTTGCAACCTCCAGCGCCTGAACGACCTGGGGCCAGGACATCATGAGCGGGGTGCATCCTGAACGAGGAGCTGGAGAACAGCCAAGTGGAGCACCGGTACGGCCGGGCAGAGACATCAAAGTCAGAAAATAATACATGTATAGTCAAACAACAAGAAAAGAACTTCACCAAAATAGATTTTAAAAACTCATGGCACCGCAAAACATCCCGCAGCAAAACCGGAAACAGCAACAGGACACGGAGCACCAGCGTTCCGACCGCCGTCAGAGCAAGAAAAAAACAGACATGGCGTGGGTGGGAGGGGTTTATGTGACCTTTAGCTTTTGGTTTTTCTAGCGTTTTGATTGGCTGGGTGGAGGCAGGACTGCCTCACTGTGTAAGGACTGGGACCAGGAGGAGCCATGAGGGGGTAATGAAATGTCCTTTAAGATTACAGGATTATTTAATTTGGTGAGTTCAGAAACCTCTTTCCGCATGGACGAATTTACACAAGATATCCGCCCTATATATTTAAATGTAGTTATTAATAAGTATTGGAAATACATTGGTTTCGCCTTATGTGAAATCAATAAAAGCTCATCTTATACTGGATAAGAAACACTATGTTCCATTCAATGTATCATATAATGTCATCTCAAACATATATATATGCACTGGGTACGAATACTACCGGTGCTGAAGAGAGCCAGGAAAAGATCAAGGTAGCATTTAAAAAGAGTGAGGTTAAAATATGAACTGAAATAAAGCTCAAGCATCAGCAGTGCCATGCCGAAGCCAGACGGACTCAGCCCCATGCTCTCACCAAACATGCAAGAGAGCTGGAAAAAGCTGAAGGTGGCATTTGAAAGCGGGGAGGGTTACACGAGGGAACAGCTAAAAAGACATGGGCGTCGTGCGGAAAGTAGACGGATTCGGCCCATGCTCTCACCAAACACGCAAGAGAGCTGGGATGCCATGAAAGTGACATTTAAAAGCAACGAGGGTTATCGAAGGGAACAGTGAGATCAAATTTGAGCTCCAATTAAGCTAAAGCAATCTCACAAAGGATTGTCAGTAATGCATGAGGCACATTGTAAGACAAACTCACGATAATAAAAAGGAAGAGTTTAGTGCTGTGCTTTCGCAGAAGATTTAAATGAAGTCTCACATCATAATAATCTGCCTCAAGTACAAACGAACACATTTCCAGACAAACTTTACACTGAAAAGTAAACAAAGGGCAGAAATAAAAAAAATAAACAATAAGAAAGAATGTATGTGTCCCCAGAATGGATGTAAAAATCTGTACCTCAACACAGTCCATACAATAATACCATGGGAAACAAGTATCACGTGAGAAGATGGGGAGCAGCAGCCAGAGCTGTTGAATAGAGAACTGAGGATCCCGGTTCGAGCCTCGTAGGTGCAACATCCTGTGATTGGGGCAAATCACTTAATCTCTCTGTGTGATAAATTGCACTGTGTAAATCTGCTGCAAGACGAAAAAGCAAAAAGAGGCAAAACGTTATAAAAAAAATGGTTCCACCAAAGTGGATGTTAACAGTTTTTCAGCCATGGGGAAACTAATAAGAGAAGCAGACAAGGAACAAGCATTGGTAAATTCAGGAGAATATGCTACAGTCAATAGAAACAGAGGAAAAGTAAGTGGCATGGCTAGGAAAGCAAGGAAGCGGAATCTGAGCCCCTTTTATGATTTTCATTGAAAAAAATTTGATTTTATAGGCAGAGCGCAAGCACTGTGCAGGCAAAACCTAAAAATGTATGCCCTACTTTAGTGTGGATCATAATAATATGTGTTACTATGACAGCAAACAGAATGGTTGTTAATAGAAAGGTGATGAAGCAATGTATTAAAAAGAATTACAACATATTTGACCGTATTTAAATGGCATTGATTAAATCAAAGAATTAAATGATGTAACTACCCTTCGGTAATAACCCTCTCCCTTTCTAACCCTTAGCTAAACCTTCTTAGCACCAAAGAACACATCTGAGTTCCTTATGTGGACTCTAACCTGCATACCTTTGCTGAATAACAGAGTTCTTTTCAATCAGCGATGGTGCTTTAAAAAAAAGGCTGTTTTGACTTCTATTATGGTATTCCCAACTTGAGAAAAGCGCAGACAAGGCCTGGCTCTGGGACCCTGTGGCCTTCACAGAAGGGTTTGCATTACGCAGCTAAAGCAGCATATCCCCAAAGATGTATCTGTACCATACTTCAATACCCTTTTCGGATTACTATGGAAAGGCCAGACCTTTTGATGAATGCTGTAAAATGCAAGAATTAGTATATGAAATCTGAAGTACATTTGCTTAACTATACTACATATTACAAATCACATTTATATGTCTGAGTCGTGTGCAAGAATGTGCATGTGCATCAAGTGGGACCTTACTGCACATACACAATCTTGCACACAACTCAGACACACGGGCACATGCATATGCGTGGTTTTGAGGCAAGGGGGCCATTTAGACATCCTGCCACATCTCCAGTCAATGTGCCCCCATGCTTGTTCATGAGATGCAGTCCTGTGTACACCAAGTGAGAAAGCATCTAGCGAGTCTGCATACCATAAACACATGCATTGTCACAACAAAGTGATCATGTAGCCATCTGTCTAAAAGGTGCATATCCCACAATGCACACATTCAGCAGACTTGAGTCCAAATGTGATGTCATACTATGAGCAGGGGGATATGCCTACAACACTACAGTGCATGGACTATGCATATCAGGAATGTGTCACCCAAATATGTACTACATGACTTGTCTGTGTGCCATACTCACAGAACTACAATGTCCCTGTAAAGAAGGATGACATCCTAAGTATGACAACAAGCAAGAATAGCAAAGTAGCACCAAATAATGACAAGTAGCTAAATGGCACCATCACCCCTTAGGTCAAAATCCACTCCTCCAATCACAAGTGTACACATGTGCCATACAGAAAACAGCATTCCACATCAGTCCTGGTGTGAGTTGCCCATTACAAGATGATGTGCATGTAAACCTGTCCGTTTGTTAAGTCTACAGTTTCAGTGAACAAATATGCAGTCCTGTCTGTCATCATCCACACGAAAACCCCGGCATTCAATAATCTGAACCAGGACAGCATGTATCATCCATGTGACCATCTGTGTGGCAAATACACAAACACACATCAGCCTGCCATTTGCATTTGATGGGAGTGGTGGGGGTGATAGGGCCTGAGCACCACTAGTACGCCTTTGGAAATCCACATCCATTAAATCTAGGCCCACGGACACACCACACGTGGGGCCAACATTGAGGGTAATGGGTGTTGTCACTGCCTGTTCAGCCTACAACAGCAATAGAAACTCACACTGCACCATACTCACAACGGGTAAACCAACAGGAGGGCAGTAGGCAATGCATACAAGGAAAAACATGACTGATGACATGCACACAAGAGAAACCACAAGAGCCTAAGCTACCTGGATGTACATGTGTACTGCATTGTGTAGCACACATAGAAACAGCAATCCTCCCATCATTGCCAATCTGCCTAAAGGGGTCCCTCCTCACACATACCCATTCTCGCACCAAGCCCATGCACATGTGCACTAACCAGCAAAGCTGACTGTCTGTGAGCCACACTGACAAGGCAAGTGACAGTGCATGATGAATTGCATGCCTGCACCCTAAACATTTTAACATGGTGCATGCCACGGTCACTGAAGTGGCTGAGTGTGGAGTTCATCCTTAAAGAAGCAGGTCACACTCTGACACTTCCTCGTGTACATACAACCCCTGATGTAAAGAAGACACCTGCTGCCAAACAATGCACAAGTGTCCCAACTCTGTCCAAGACCCATATTTACTCCAGCTTGCAACATCTCATCATTGCAAATGCACATAAGTGAAAGGCTCACTGGCTGAAAGGGATAAGGGGCAGTAAAACCATCGCTGAAGGGGTGACACTCCCACAATGCAGTGCACAGACACATAAATCAGAGCTAATCAACGATGACTACAATGTGGTATAAATTGCATCACTTTCACTACTGAACAGAGGACACAACTGGTGCTGCATGTGCATAGCAATTGGCCATTCACATTTGGCATAGCTGTAAACTGTGAGATGATAATGTACAACTACAACGTCACATCCGTGATGTTGTACAAATAATCAATATCCGGCATCTAATAGGCATCTCCTCCTAAACAGTCAGAATGGACATTGTCATGCAGCCTGCTTGTAAATTCATCCAATGCATGATCATACTTGAAACACACATTTAACTGCATGTCCCCTTTACATTGCAGAGGGAGAAACATCACCTCCTGTACAGCAGCCTGTCCCACTCTTCACTGATGAAGATGAGGAATTCACCACCATCAACCAGGACACCCTCCGACAGCTGCTAGACTCATTTAGCACCCCATCCCCAGAAGCAGGGCCATCCAGCTGCGTTGTGGAAACTCCACCCCCTGCACAAACCACCCACCAGCAAGCACCTACCACCACAGCTGTCTCCCAGGACCTTGAGGACCCACTTCTGGCATTTCAACGCCGTGCGGTAGAGGTCCAGCAGGAGATGGCTGATCAGGTGCGGGTGGGATTGACAGCCTGGCTGCCAAACTCGATCCCGTACATGGGTGTCTGAGTGCCATTCGGGACCACCTACAGAACATCACAGACACCCACAGTCCGCTCCATGCTCTCTGACATTCCATGGCTGACATCGCTGGAGTCATGACTCAGAGACAAGAAGAACTGTCCAGTCAGAGTAGCTCCAGCGATGCCAGCCAGGAGTTGGCCCACCTGCGAATGATAATGGAGAACATGGAGCGGATGCAAGCGGAACAAATGGCTGCCACACCAACAAGACATAGCTGGAATCTACCATGCCCTGCAGCTGATTATCACTGCATTTCTGCATCAAGGTTTGGCACAGATGAATGCTGCTGCTGCTTATACATCCACATCTCCGCCCCCTGATGTGTCAGTGCCTCACAGTGCTTCAGCCAATCTACCACCACGCACATGTGAGGCACATGACACACCAGAGGATGAAGATGTGGATGATTCTGCATTATTGCGAAGAAGAAAGCGATAGCATCCATCTGTGCCAAATGGACTGTTTTGCCTTGGATCAGTGCTTAGCATCATGCCCCGGAACCTCAGCTTCCACTGTCCCCAGATCCACTCTTCGACACTCACCTTGGACCTCAGTATGGACTGCCGTGATTTATGTGGTTCCCAATGACACTGCAATCAGCCTGCTGACTGAACTCAACCTCTTCCTCTGGACATGTCACCCCTGAAGTACTCTGTCAGGCCCTCCACTGGGCATCTCTGGAATGTGGGGCTTGTTAGAGCCAAGTACTGGCCCAGTCTCCAACAGAGACAATGCTCAATAAAAAAAATATATATTTCAGTTACACAGGTGTGTGTTGTCTATGACCATTCAAGTATAGAAGGCTGTACAAATGGTGGCCCAGTGAATCCAACAAAACGTAAACCAAGGGACATATGAGAAATGTTCATGTTTAACTGTGTCCCAGATAGGCAGTGAGATGACCGGGGTTGTGTGAACTAGCCGTGCCGTCATTGCTCAAATACAACATTCTAGCAAGATTCCAACTTAGCGCTACGTTCATGATGGAAATAGGCATGTGTGCAAATATGTCCAAGTCAGTCGCATGCCACAAGTAGTGTCTCCCTTTACCATTGCTACAAAGTCTCACTTTGAAGATCTACTCACACTCTACGGGGTGGACAAAGCTTGTTGTGATGGGGCTCATTGCATGTCACATTCCAAGATGGAGCACACCATATTCACATAGATGAAGAATTGTTAGGGCATATGCCTACCAGCCGCTATTGGAACCACAATGTCTGCTTCAGTGACGTGGTGTTGGCAATAGGGACTTATCCCAAAGTGCAAGTCCTCAGTCAGCCCCTTCCTGTGGCCTAACAATGCCTTATTGTCAATAAGGAACCCTCTCATGCTGTGACCACTGTGAGCAGATAGGGCAATGTGTCTAGGGATGTGTACTGCACTGCAATTAGCATATAGTCAGATGCTGTACCACCATTTCAAGGGTGGCATCACTATGAGCCAATGCCAAAAGTAGCAGCTGGGAGAAGTGGCTATCACACTGGCACTACAGGGAGCAATGCTACATTCCTCCTCCTGTGTGCAGCAGAACTGTGTGCCCGATTCACAAAAGTATTCTGAGACAAAATCCTAACTTGACGACTTTCAGTATTCACAAAAGACATTTAGGAGTAGTAAAATTAGGATTCCTAACTTTACTTCTCATAAATGCCTTTTGTGAATACCGAAAGTCGTCAAGTTAGGATTTTGTCTCAGATTACTTTTGTGAATCAGGCCCATAGTACTGCCATATGCTGTGCACATTAGATCCGATAATGACAACATTCTGCATGGGCAGGAGGTTGAGCCTCCATGCACAGGATCATCCAATTCAAATGATGCTGCCACACTTGCACTACGCAGCAAGTGTGCCGAAGTCTGTGCATGGTAGATGGACTCTGAGCCAGGCTCATGTGATATGCAGGGGGTGGACGGAATCTGTGGTACCCGGCGCATACATCCATCTTCATGATGTTAAGAGTTGCAATGTCAATATCTGCTCAAGCCCATGTCCCTACGTTGTGTTGTAAATGGGCAACAATGTGCTGACCAACATCCGTGAGTCACACTTAAGATGTCAAACTTCACAAAAGAGTGTCCCTAGACTAGGCCGTAACTCCTACTTGCCACCATGTTACCCATACAAGTTTACTGTGCTCATAACTAAAGTATCCTGACACTATCCGCCCAGCTAAGTAACATGTCATGACCACACGTACACATTCAAATGATTGTCGTGTGATAGTAAGTTGCATACAAGGTAAAAAGCAACACTCCACCAAATCACCCCTGACGTAAGTGCAACAAGAATTCTAAAGTAGTAACCATTTATTATGAAAGTACAAAATAAACTACCCTAAACTAACACTAATCACTACTACAACTAACTGTAACAAAGTGAATGATAACCTAAACTATCTATCATAACTATTCCTAAACACGCAACAACATATCTAAGACATCAACCCCCCTCCCACCCTTAAAGCACATCATGAGACTGGACAAAGACATCTAAGCTATACATAAACTAACTACACAGTTAACCTACACAAATATATATTTTTGGGGATTTTATTTTTTATATAACAACAAAGACATCAACCCCCACTGAAAGGAAAAGGAAACTTATCCCCAAATACTATAGAAGAATAAATATCTGAAACTAGCTAAAAATCTAACACTAACTATACCTACACTACAACTACACTACCTAACACTTAAAATACTTACCTAACACTAACTAAGAACAATAAATAACATTGGGGGAAGGGAGAAGAGGGGGATGGGGCTCAAAATGTCCGCTCAATATGGGAGACCCAGGGCTGCCTTTATGTCCTGCAGGTGCCTGATATGCTCCGCCATTTCCCGACGTAATTCTGCCAGGATAACATTGTTGTCCATGACTGTGCGCCGGTCCCACACAGTGAACGGCACCACCTGATCTGCTGGTGCAGGTGGCATTGTCCCTTGTGTGTGTGTTGTTGAAGGGGGATGTGTTGCTGCCTGTCCACGCCGGGAGCCACACCTGTCGCCAGAGGGGCCAGGGATGGCCTGTGTGACACTCTGCCTACCGTGGGTCATTGCCTCGGGCACCGACTTCCAACTGCCAGCTGCCCGGTCTTCTTGGTACCTCTGTGCCATGTTGCGATATCCCTTTGAGACCTTTCTGATATGGAGGTACAGGTCCTTCCTCAACTGGAAGACGTGGGAGTCCTCTGGCGACATGTTGTCTGTCAAATAAGAGCAATGACAAGATGTGAGTCCTGATGACTATGTAAATGTTCTCCATTTAACATGGGAGCCTACACTGTAACGTAACGTTGTGAAGTTAGAAAGTGGTCTGGACAATGCAATGTGGAATCCAGCATCAGTAGCAACATGCTGGGGAGACTGACATGACAGTGCATGGCTTGTGACATGTAGTGCCACAACCAAATGAGACTGTCAGTGTCAAATGATGGTGCTTTGACATACCCTGACTGAGGGTGACATGTACAAGGAATTGGATGAGGGAGGCATTAGCCCTCCGGATGTAGCGCTTCGCTCATCCTCTACTGTAACACAGTGCTGCATCATATGTACAATAATCATGTGCAGCCCTGCGTGTCCCCCAGCGACGGCGTGAAGTTCCTCAACTCTGTGCCAACACAGGCACCCTTGCACAAGAGTGCAAGGGTGTCTGTGTGCAGGGGAGGCTTGTTTATGTGTTGGAAGGTTACCCTTCCTGCACATGAGCAATCCTGGAACAGCCCTACTTACAGTTACATTTGTGCTGCATCAAGCAGCACACATGGAAACACGTTAGGTGGCTGAACACTGACTTGTACATGAGGCGCAGGCCCTCTCTCCACCACAACTTCACAATAGGTGACGCGGTGCTGGCGAGAGGGGGAATCGTAGTTTACTCAATATTTATAAATCTGCATGTCTTTGATCCGCAATCCTTACTCCACTGACAATTCTACAATGCAGGGCTTTACAACGCAAACTGTTACAATGCATTCCCCAAAGTAACGGCCCCCTAGAGTCATAATGGTAATTGTGTTATAATGGGAAATGTGTTTTAACGAATAGCGTTGTAGAGGCCTGCGTTGTAAAATATATTGTGCAGAAATAACTGCAGCGCAAGAGCATGCGGTGTAAATGCATGCAGAGTAATGTCACTAATTTGGCGAGAGGGGCTTGTACATTTGCCCCTGAGTCTACCAGGGGAATGACCCCAAGGAGACAGCTTGGCAACACCATTGCAGTGGCAAAACATGCCAATGAGATACATAGGGCCATCTTTGCTAGGTGTTTGGGAAACGTGCCATTGATATCCGTGGCTTAGAGCTATGTCCTGCTACTTCTGTGAAGTTGATATGCAGCATACCTACAATAAGACTGTGCAGACCTGTGTCTGACCACACACGGCTTGTAAACCACTGCCGCCTTGGGCATGATCGGGCCCACTTGCACAGTCATTTCAGTCAATGATGTACATGCATTCCATGTCTGGTCATACTCATCAGCAACACCACTCACATGTCTCCTCTCCTATCTGTATGCTCTGTAATCCACATGCATGTGCTGTAGTGACAGAACCCATAGATGTCACTTGCATGGGTATCACTGACTGGGGATGTGCAAAGTTACATCTGGAAGACATATGCATTGCTCCGTCTTCACTTACTGATTTGTACACACTTCCACAAAACATCATCACACTGGAGGCAAAGTACATGTGATGCACACCCATACTGCATGCTACAACATCAATGATTTCACCCAGACATTCATCACATCTCACAATGCCAATATTAAATGGCTGAACTCACCAGTGGCGTGTGGGTCCTTGAAGTTGTCAATGTCCCCCTGTGTGATGAGTTGTCTTCAAGCTGTGAGACATGAAAAGAAATGTGTGTTGGTATCAGACGTCAAATCACACATGTCATATTCATCATACAATTGATCACCATCACTGACAATGCTCTGTGACTGTACTGTTGCAGGCCATGTTGCCTACATGATTGTGTCTACTTTGCCTGTCATTCCCACAAGGCCTGAGAATGCTGAGTTAGGCCAACAAGACAATGATGCTGTCAAATTTTCACATACTACCTGTGTGACACATTCCCAAGGCCCCATATCTCCACCCAACATGATGTTATACATGCTCTGTGGACGATAGCATCGCTGCAGATCGCACAAGGCTGTGTCACAACTGTTGGTGGTGTATGACACTCTGGAGATGTCCTATTTCACTACAACAATTGTTCCTATCTCATCCACTGTAACATGAAGCCTATGTACAAGGGCAGCGTACCTAACTTTGCAAAACAAGGAGGAATGCATTATTACTCTTCCTTTTGTGCAGCACACAGGTACAAAAAACAATGTCTTGGATTTTTTATGTACAGTCACCTTTCCTGTACCTGAACAATCTTTGCCCTGCACGCACTATGGTGCAAGGGTGCCAGCGTTGGCACTACAGTGCTAAGTGTTGCGCTAGCACAGGGGGAAACGCAAACCTGCACACTATGCTTGTACATATGGTGCCGTATTGCGATTCTGATGTGGCAACGTTAGGCGTGAAGGCATGACGTCTAATGCCTCACTCCGCCACTTTTGTGCACATATACACCATTGTGTCACACACCGCATTTTTGGCTTTTCGTATGAGTGTTCAATTTTGAGGTTGAGCTTGCCACACTGTAGGCCAATGATGACTCCCAGGTGGGCCAACAGGTCACCCTCATGGCCCACGCAATCCTGCCATCGGTGTTTCCATTGGCGGACAGTCCTGTCCACACCGAAGACACGCAGGATCTGTGCTCTCACACGCTCCCACCTGACCTTCCGCACATGGACGGGATATCCAGAAAGGATACGACCCCCACTCTCCACCATCAAGGGCAGGTAAAATTTCACCAGCCAGAGGAAGCCCCCCAATGCCCCCTCTGACATCCTGCCCTCCCTACCCACACCCACTATCTCCCAGCACACACCTAAACCCACTACTAAGAAAAAAAATGCCCAATATATGCCCCAACAACTAGTAATTATTTAAACTACCCCTTAGACAAACACCCAACAAGATTGAGGACAAGACGCAAAAAACACGTAAGAAAAAGTACACAAAACTTCACAGAGACACTATCAACAGTTCACAGGACACAGCAACACTCTCTCAATCAATAATCTGCAGCCCACAACATCATACACCTCCAACACTCTCCACAATCACCAGCAATGTGCTCAAAAGAGAAAGTGAAAGTGCACAGCACTCCTCCAGGAAGCAGGAAGCATGCAGACATCACTTCCTGTGTGTTTCCGGCCCGTTTTTTGACTTTGCAGTGATAATCTGCACGCAAATTGGCTTAGGGGTAATATTTAGTGTTGTTCAATGTGTGTAGCGATACTGAATAAAACATCGCATTAACGTTAATGCGGCCAGATTTTGCACACTATGTGCAAGTTGTTACACAGTATTAGATGTCATTTCATCATCTCAGACCCCAAATGACACCCTAAAAAGCATGTCTGACCCCAAATGACACCCTAAAAAGCATATCTGACCCCAAATGACACCCTTAAAAGCATATTTTACCCCATATGACACCCTAAAAAGCATATCTGACCCCAAATGACACCCTAAAAAGCATATCTGACCCCAAATGACACCCTGAAAAGCATATCTGACCCCAAATGACACCCTTAAAAGCATATTTTACCCCATATGACACCCTTAAAAGCATTTCTGACCCCAAATGACACCCTAAAAAGCATATCTGACCCCAAATGACACCCTAATAAACATATCTGACCCCAAATGACACCCTTAAAAGCATCTCAAACCACAAAAGACATTCCCACCCTCAAAATTACAATTGTACAATACTTACCGCAAAATGTTGGACTTTCACTTGTCAGGGAGATGTACTTATGCAGAGGATAAACATGCACACAAGGTATGTGTGTTGTGTTGTTTTATTGCACAAACTGTGCTTAGGTTTATTTTGAACATAAATTTCACAAAGGACTGTCACATTGTGACGTGCTCAGGTGAAGAAATTGTTTATGATTCGGTTCCTTCGGGCTTTTCCTGCAGCAGAAACTGTGGGTTGTGCAGCACCAGCCTCATCTTCTTCATCATCCTCAGCATCGTCCGGTGCATCTGGCACTTGGATCCATGGGGCATTGGTGCGTACACATATATTGTGCAACACACAACATGCTATGATTATCTTGCACACTATTTCCGGGCTGTACAACAGTCTGCCACCTGTGATGTTAAGGCACCGGAATTGTGACTTTAGCACACCAAAGGTGCGCTCCACAATGACCCTGGTGCGTCCAAGGGCCAAATTATACTGCCTCTGGGCCTGGGTGTTTGTGGCTCGGAGGGGTGTCATCAGCCATGGGGAGAGTGCATATCCTTGATCACCTGAAACATGTAATGGAGAGATGTGTCCATAAGTTGTTGTGCATGCTGTGTTTGCAGTGTTTATATTTTGTGGTGTGTGATTTGTGCTACTTTAGAATTCAGGTTAGCCATGTGTAGCTTCAGACAATTGACCAGCATCAATGGAAATTACATTGCCTCACAGCTGCCCGCCCCTACCCCCTAGCCTATTTTATTGTGTGCGCTGCGCGGTTGCATCACAGGCACTCCGACGGCATGCCAAAGGCAATCCTGTCTGCGCCCGTCCACGAGCCAAAAGGCAAACAGCAGCAGGGACCCTGGTTCTCCTGCCATCTAGCGCTACGACTCACCCACCCTCCTCAAAGTCAATGCAAGGAGAAAGTACAACTGCCAATAGGCCACACCAGACACAACTTACGTCCAGTTCTCCTGCTGCCGCTGCCGCCAGACCTTCACCACCACCCCACACCTGCACTTCCAGATCCAGACCAGCCACAAAGCAACACTCCGCGGCACCCTCACCTGCAGAGCCCCCGGAGGCCGGGCCCGCTTCGCCCACACCATCAACTTCATCACATACCAGGCCATCTACTCCATGGACTATGTACTCATTTCCGACCTGAGCTTCCACTTCACAAACCACAACAACTCCAACTCCAGTAGCCTCTGGCGAAAGCTCGCAAACATCGGACTGACCCAAATCTTCACCACACTGACCCGCAAGGCAGGACACACCCTCGACCCCATCTTCGCATGTGGAAACAGCGTCCACTTCATTCACACCACTCAAGCCCCATGGAGTGACCACCACTGCGTACACTTCCTTGTTGAGAAACCCAAGCCACTCAATCCCACAGCCCACGCCACACAAAGGAACTGGAGCTGAGTCACCGAGGAGCTGCTCCACTCCACCATCAACGGCAACACCCACACCGCTGCAGCCAACACCGACGGCGCTGCCAGGGATTTCCACACATGGATCTCCAACTGCGCATGCAAACTTGCCCCGCTATGCCACTCCAACATACAGCGTGCAAGAATAGCCACCTCGGTCACCACCAACCTCCAAGAGCCAGATGCATCGGCAGACGCCTGGAGAAGAACTGGAGCAACATCAAGACACCAAGAAGACTTCTCCACCTACAAGGACACCCAGCTCATACTCTCCCTCACCAAGGCACCCACACCCACCAGACTGGGCTTCCAGGGAGGATTGCAGGAAGTTGCGATATGGATGATCAACAGCTGCCTGGTACTCAGGGACATAAGTACTCATCCTCTTAACCACCCCATCAGCACGTGACAACGCCTGGTGGGCCACTGCCTTCGGCAGGCCCCCCCACCAATGACCCCAGGTATCTAGGCATCGTACTCGACTCCTCCCTCTCCATGAACCTACAGGTCTACGCCGTGGCCTCCAGCTGCTTCAACACCCTCTGCATCCTCCATGAGACCTTCAAATGGATCCCCCATGAGTCAAGAAAGACAGTCACCCACGCAGTCATTACCAGCAGACTGGACTACGGAAACGCCCTATATGCCCGCATAGACAAGTCTGTGCTCTGCAAGCTCAAGACTATACAGGACACCGCTACCAGACTAGGCCTTGTGTCCATACTTTCCTCATAGGTCCAGACCCTCCATCGCAACTACTTGGTTCCCACCTCTCCCAGCATTTGCTAATGTGTGGCGGAGGGGCTGTGCCTGTGGGTATAGTTTGTCTACAAGACTAGCCCCAGTAACCGCAGTCACTTGGGTTGTTGTGTATGGTAGATAGATATGTTACTAGGCATGTTGTATGAAATTTGCTACATGTGCATTCTCACATTTGTGAGTTACATGATTGTGGACTTGAGGTGTGTGGTGTGTTCAGTTAGTACTTACCAATAAGCAGTGCATTTCCATATGTTCCATCCTGAAACTGTTGGTTGATGATGGACTGGCGGAAGATGTAGGAATCATGCACACTCCCTGGGAACTTGGCTACGACATTGGTGAACAAGCCCCGGTGGTCCACAATTGCCTGCACATTGATGGAATGTGTGTGCTTCCTGTTGCGGTATATGTATGCAATGTCCGCAGGGGGCACAAGTAGGACATGTGTGCAGTCAATTGCCCCCAACACCTGCGGGAAGCCAGCAATGGCATAAAAGCCTTGCTTGGTCTCAAGCTGTTCCTGCGCAGTGTTGGGGAAGCGTAGGTGCTGGAGTGTCAGGCTGATGATGCCATCCAAGACAATTAGGAGGAACCTTGATAGGGCTGACTGTGAGACTCCCCCAACTCTGGCAGTTGTTGGTTGGAAGGTACCAGAGGCCAACATGTGCAGCACTGCCAGCAGTTTTGTCTGCGAAGGGATGTTGGTTCTCTGCTCTGTTGGTGCCTGCAGCCTGGGGGCTATCTGGGTCAGGATGCGGAGGATGGATGACCTTTTGAGCCTGTAGTGGGCAATCACATCCTCTGGCGTTAAGTCTCTGAGGGTGAGGCATGGGCGATGGACCCGCTGTCTTCTTCGGCGCTTCCTCCGTGGTGGTCCTGGGGGCGGTGGCAGTGGCGGTGGTTGTTGTGGCCTTCTTGGTGCTTAGTACCTCCATGGCATCAGTGGGTCTTCAAATGAGGCTTTGGGCTAGTCTCCCTTATGTACTGTTCTTTATCACCATTTTTACGACCACCTTTTTCTGGTCTTAAGTCCCAGCAGCTAACAGGCTTTAGCGGCTGTTTTCTGAACGTATCGCGGGCCCGGGCGATCATTGTACATATCGCGAAGTGTGGTTAGCGTGCGTTTCTGCATCGGAACGCCTACATTGCATCTCATTAGCGATAGTTATTGCTAACATAAGTGGCGATGGTGGAAACGGACGGTTTCGCCTGAATTCTGTCGCTAACGGCTGTTAGCGACAGCTTGTGAATACGGCGGAAAAAATATTGCCGCATTAGTGGCGGAAAAGTGACGCTAACCCGGCGTTAACTCCTTGTACATACGCCCCAGAGAGAGGCCCCTGGGCAGGCAGAAGGGGGGAGAGGAGGCAGGAGGGTGGGAAAGAGGTTGCAAAAGAGAGGGGAGCATCTGAAGGAAAGGCTACGGCTGAAGGTAGGACATAGGAGTGCAAGGGGACATCTGAAAAGGGAGTGAGCAGGGGCAAATCAGTGAGGATCCTGTGTCCGGCACCTTGGTGAAGTCCGGAGACTTTGAACAGTTGGTCCAAAACTGGGGGCCCACACAGCACAGGAAGACCCGGGGAGAGAGAGGAAGCCAGATAGGACAGCAGAGGGGCCGCAGCAGCCCGATGTTGGGAAAACTGGGGAGAGGACATCAAGGCCAGGGCAGGAGGGAGGCAGATGGAGGAGCAAAGTGGACAGAAAGGGATACCCAGGCCCCCAGAGGGCATCTGGAACGGCAACCCCGAGAGGGGGCAAGCAGGGATCAGCCAGACCTGCAGGGATGGGTAAAGAGGGGGAGCTGATGAAGAGGTCAAAGGGATGATGCAACGGCTGTGTCAGGAGCTCGGGCACCCAAGCTCAAGGAGCGGCAGTGCATGGACTGCATGTGAGGGAGGGACACAACCAGATGGCCCAGTATGCAAGCAGAGGGCAGGGAGTACCACAGGATAAAATAACAAGCAGTAGCGGCCAACAACATAAAAATATGGTGGGGCACGATGCCCATAAAACTCACCATATGTATGTTGTTGGCCACAGGCTCCGGTCGCCATCTCTCGTTCCGGTGCTCTCCTCGGACCCGGGCAGAAAGGGAGGGACTTCTACCTACGTGAAGCCAACCAATCCTGGAGCTGCAGCACAGATCCAGGATTAGTTGGAGCAGGCAAACCAACACTTATTTTGAGCAGGAGGCCTGCGGCTGCAATCCCTTAGCTGTTTTTTCAGCCCTGGGATTGCAGGCTTTGAAGTGTGCATAACAGATTAGTCGGCTGTAGACAGCCGGCCAATCTTTCATGTGCACTGGTAGGGGGCTGACATAAGTAAAATTGCACTGATTAGCCCCGCCTCCTGCCCTCACACTGAAGCAGCGCAAGCCTGCCACACATAATAAAATGGTATTTATTACCATTTTATGAATATGTGTGCCTGCTATGCTGGCAGCAGGCGGGGCGACGCTCCTCTGCCATAACAAAGAAACTGCCCCTGAGAACAAGGAAAGTACCTGGGCCAGGTAGGGTGGGTAACAGGTTACACCCAGCACCAGCAACCGTCAATAATGTATAGAAAACTGGATCAAAGTCAATAAACAGTAAAACAGCAGAACAGAGGAACAGGAGACAGTCTCTCAGGCGATATGGCAAAGCTCATCCATCTGTCCATAGGTTGTTGCAGTCACAGGCAGGAAGCAGTAGGGGCAGCAGGCAGCAGCCTGAGCTGGGGGGGACTTCAGTCCTTGAGCAAGTTGGGTTTCAGCAGGGAGCAGGACTTTTCGCATCCTCTGTCCTGCGTGAGATTTCTCGCTGCCTATATCGCCTTGTCTTTGCCACTCTGGGACCTGCTTGAGTGGTCCTGCAGCCTGTCCAGATGTTGACCCTCCCCAGGGACTCCCATCTGCACTCACCAAGGGGCGGCATCCTCTTAGTGAAGCACTGCCCAGGACCAGACCCTGCGGTTCCGGTCCTTAGAGTCAGTCATTTTGTTGTGTAGGTGCCATAAATCCGAGTCCTGGCCAGGGATATGGTTGAGCCACTCCTTCATTGTCAACAGGCGGTGCTCCAATCCCTCCACCCTGTTGTTGAATCCAGCTATGTCAGCCAGGATAGACCTTGATTCTGCAATGAGGTTGGAGTGACCAAAAAACTCTGCTGTGCTAAGCAGAGTTCCGCAAGCGGCAGAGTGTGTTTGGTCATGCCATTCACGTCTCCATCATAGCAGAAACAACTGAAACAGAACCAACAACAGCAGCAAGTAGAGCTGGGACCACATGAGCAACTGAAGTGGTAATGATAGCAAGAACTACAGCTGTCACAGGAGAGACCAGAGCAGTGAAAACAATTAAAACCACAACAAGGACCACAGCATAAACCAGAGTTGCCACCATAGCAGCAACAATAGCTTCTAACAGCAGCAATTGCAATGACCACAGCCATCACCACAGAAACAACATCTGCAAAGCTGCACTAGTAATCACAATAAAAATAACAGCTCTTACCATATCAGTGACTGGGTATGGGTGATATGTCAATAACTTAGAAGCCAGTCCCTACCTTCCCCTAAACACTTAGAGGCATATTCTCAAGGACTTATCGCCGATTTATCGGCACTTTAGCGCCGCAAAAGTGGCGATAGATTTATCTCCCAATTCCCAAGCTGGTGCAAACTGCCGATATCGTCAGTTTTCCAGCGATAGCTTCCGCAAAAAACATCGCCACGGATGAGAGCGACAACTAACGCTAATGATATGCAGAGTAGGCGTTCCCGTGCAAAAACACACGAAAACACCACTTCGCGATATTCTCAACGACCAGCCAGATCTGCGATGCGATCCCAAAACAGGCAATAAGGCGCGTTAGCAGCAGGGATTTAACACCTGCCTTTTACTGGTGTTAAGCAGGACGACAACCTGCAGTATGAAAGGGAGTCCAGCCCAGAGCCACATCTGAAGACCAACACATGTCATGGAGCTACTGATCATGCAGCTCGGAGACCCAAGAGGTCCACAACACCCACCGCCACCACCCCAGGCCCCCCCCAGTCCTCCCCAGACTACCACCGAGGCAGCGCAGAACAAGACAGTTGATCTTCCGAAAACGGCATGGCCCCTCAGCCACACAATTGCAGAATGTGGGGAGAGGTGGGAACCAAGTATGTGTGAAGGAGGCAAGTCACCCATGAATAAGAATGTACACAATGCCAAGTGTGGCGGTGATGCGCTGGACAGACTTCAGTATGCAGAGCACAGACATGTCCATGTGGACATATACTGCTGGTGTTTGTAGTGTTGTGGAAAGTGGACGCAACCATGTTACCTCAGGCAGTGGGGAAGACCACGGTCATGTAGCTGTGTCGTCCACCCCTGTAAGCGTAAGCGGAGTGGGCTTGTCCGGCGTACGCCAGTCCAGCGTAGGAGTGTGAATAAATAGGCCGGGGCTCTGGACGTGGTTCACTTCCGGGATGGCCAACGCATCTGCCAGGGCGGCACCCCTCACCCTGCCACAAGTCTGCCGCCATGACCACCAGCCTCCTCAGCCAATCGCTGGCTTCCGCGACACAGGCCCCCAGCGCACCCAGCGGCACAGCACCGCGGAGTTATGTGTGTGCTGACTGCTGCCTTCGGCCTACACTGCGGTCAGCAGGTCCCCCAATTCAAATCGAGTCTTGATTTATTGATGGCGCAGTCCAGTAGGCAACAGACATTGCTTCCAGTGCGGCCCGCCCGGACGACGCATCATCGCAGGCTGCACACCCGCTGAGCGCTTCAGGTGCCACTAACTCTGTGCAGCTCAAGTCAACGCCACGTGGCTGTGGGCCCATGCTGACCGCTGCATCTGGCCTACACTGCGGTCAGCATGGGCTCACACATATCAAATCCAATCCTGACCTGCAAGGACACGCCATCATCGCTGGCTGCACACCCGCCACCACCGCCAGGACCACCTCCAACCAACAACTGCCAGAGTCGGAGGAGTCTTACAGCCAGCCTATCAAAGTTGCTCACACCTGTCTTGGATGCCATCATCAGCTTGATACCCTGCTCAGCTCTTCAAGTGCCACTAACTCAGTGCACCACAAGTCATGGACCCTTTATGATTGAATCTTGTGTGTGTGATGTCAGATCTGGTGCCCCTACCTCAGTGCACTGCAAGTCATGGACCCTTTATGATTGAATCTGTGTGTGTGATCCGATGATCACTGTTCTAGTTGTTGCCAGCACCAACCACTCCCTGAGGGCTGGCTTATACTCACCCCACACCCATCCAGCACAGGCGTCACTGGACATCTGACCCTGGTAATAAAAAGGGGCCGGGCGCACGTGCCCGTAGCCAGTTCCACTATCTATCTAAGTGTGTCCGTGTGGTCATTATGTATGCATGATGGCCCCGGGCCCTACCACATTACATTGTGCTGTGGACAGCGGATGCAACCATGTCACCTCAGGCAGTGGGTAACACCTTGGACACGTAGCTTTGTCGTCTCCCCCTGTAAGCGTAAGTGGAGTGGGCTGGGCCGGCGTGCGCCAGTCCAGCGTAGGGGTGTTAAGAATTTGGCCGGGGCTCTGGGCGTGGTTCAGTTCTGGCCTGGACAAGGAAGTAACTAATTTGTGTGTCTCTGTTGTAGTGTCGGTGCCACCCGGCCCGCAATCGACAATGTTGCAATGTAGCATGCACCCGGAGGGCGGGCTCACACGAACTGAGAAATGAAGGAGCGCAAGACCGCTCGGGGTCTTGGCTCATACATGCGAAGTGTTGTGTGTATCTGTAATGCCGCAGCATGAGCCAAATGCCTAGCCTTAATCGCAGCGCGAGTTCAGCCAGGCATTAACTCTACATCTGTGTCCGCCCTATCCTTCAAACACCAGGGTGACCGGAGTCACAAGGGGCAGAGAGAACACCTTAAGGGGGTACAACCTCCCGTTTTATAACACCTGAAACACAACAAGTACTCCCTTAGAACAACATACATATAAAAACTATTCGCAAGATGGTAATCTGGAGAAACCCGAGATGAAAGCTATACTACCAATCAAAGGATGGTAGGAAAGGAAGCAAGTCCTTTTGGTTTTATTTACCCTCACACACCCTAGTGGTGTCATGCTTCATCATCGGGTCACCCTGTCGCCTAAAAGTCAGGGTGGGCTCAACCAATGTTTCAGGGAGCTCTTAGAATATATAAAGACCAGGGGAATAAAGATAAAAAACTCAGTGAAGTCCCAGTTTCCCTTTATTCTTGGACCTCTACTGTGTTATTAAAATATGTTTACCATACAAGGATCTTCAGGAGTGTTATGGTCCTAAGACCCTTGTGCCGACATGTTTCAGTCACCAAACGCCCCAATGGGTGCAGGACTTTCTTCAGGGTATCGGTAAAAGTAACCCCTGGAATAAAGTAACGGGAAAAGACCCTATACTATTTTTATATAAGGGCAGATAGCTGCTCCTTTTGGGTTGAACTGAACGAGCTATTTACTCGGTTAATAATTCCATCTGAAAATAGATAAAAACAGAAGAACCACATATAGTGCATGATTCTGCGTGGTACATCATTTGTATATTACAATCAGTGTCCATCACCCCTTGTGTCACGCTGTGATAAGGAAATGAAGAAACAATGCAGCACTCATACCTATAAGGGAAGTGCTCAATAGACCAGTAAAACTAACACTGTACTATTGTGACTAGATATATATCTCTAGTGTAGTGGCAGAACAAACTGCATTCTGTCATGTTCCCGGAGCTTGTGTACCTAGTAACAAGGCATCTCTATTTATCAAAAAATGGCCAGACACTCATTCGCTAAACACCTACAACTCTATTCAGAGCGGTTTGCTTGTAAAATGAACATAAGAAACAACAGATAACCAACTTACCCCAATGTGGGGATTGAAATGCGTCTCCTAGGACCACGCTTACGGGGTAGTCCTGTAGTCACACTCTAATTGGTGTGCGGTCCGGTAGGAGGATGCGTGCATGTAATTCAGGATAAACCAAGGGGGAGGGAATAGGAGGAAGCGGGGGAAAAGGGAGAGATGAAGAGAATGAAGAGGGAAGAAGTCCAGTAAGTAACTTCAAAAATAGATGTCCCCGCTGTAGGGGAATATCCGCTCATACCTTATAGTGCTGTGTGCAGAGCAAGGTACTCACGCCTCCAAGAATCCTGCCCCACTGATAACCTATTCGGTGGTGGTCCTAACGGCTTTCAGCTCGAGTTGTAATCAGGACGCCGATTCTTAAAAGGAACCCGCATCATCACGTGAATCGCGTGGCCCCGCCTACTTCCTGGTTAGGACTTCCTTCGTTCATGGAACGGGAGGACTGCTGGGAAGTGTAGTTTTAATTCTGCCCTCAAACCAAAAGATTGTGCCACATAGATAGTGCGCTGGGGTCAGATGCTAAAGCGACCGAATACTATCTCGTGAGTGTGAAGGGTCATGTTGAACGCAAGTATATCATCATATTAAAAAGGAAAAGGGGGGTTTGTTTACTTCCTGCGATTGAGTTGATTCCATGGAATCGACTCGTTCAACCCGATGATATGGGTTTTGAGTCGATACACCCATCTCTGTTCGCGTTCAAGTAAGATCTGTGAAAGGTCACCGCTGCCCTTGACCTGCTCTACGATCGTCCACTTGATGTCGTTATCAGTATGATGTTTTTCCACGTAGTGAGCCGTGAGCTTGGTTGCTATAATCGCCCTACGTATAGTGCTCCTGTGCTCACTAATGCGTACTTTAATCTTTCTGCTTGTCATCCCGATGTACATGAGTAAGCATGGGCATTTTATCATGTATATCACTGAGTCGCTGTTACAGTTGGTATGTGCGCGTTGTTCCCAAGCGTGGTGCATGCCTAGGTCAATCTCTCGTGTGTGTTCCGTGAAAGGGCATGCCACGCATGAGCCGCATGGATAATGGCCTACGACAGGAGATTGATTCCAAAGCGTAGATTGAAAAGTTTTTGTAGGATTCTCAAACTTGGTATGTATGAGGGAATCCCTGAGACTTCTATTTCGACGGTAAGAAAACATGGGTTTCTGGAATGTAAGTTCGTTAGATGTAAGGATAGACCATTTTTTATTTATTATCTTTTTGATATCATTCGAGGAGTTATTATACGTGGTGACGCATATAAGTGTGTCATCCTCGTTCTTTTGTGGGTTTCTAATAATACCTCTCTAGGAGTATTGCGTGACCTCTTTCTTGCTCTCTCGATAATTCTCCTTGGGTATGCTCTTTCTACTAGTTTTTCTGTTAGTAGTACAGCTTCCTTTTTGTAGTCTTGGAGATCTTCACAATTTCTGCAAATCCGCAGAAATTGTCCTACTGGAAGGTTTTCTCGTAGGGCACGAGGATGTGCGCTATTAAAATGAAGGAGACTGTTCCTATCCGTAGGTTTGGTGTACAGTGAGCTAATAAGTTCACCGTCTTTTGCTGTAATTTTGACATCAAGGAAGGCAACCTGTTTACAATTCCAAGTCATGGTAAACTTGAGATGTTGGTTGAGTTGGTTAAGCCAATCGAAAAACTTATTTAGGGCGGTGACGTCGCCCTCCCATATTATCAGTATGTCGTCAATATAGCGTAGCCATTTCTTGATATTGTTCGAATAAGGGTTGGGGGACCAGATGTATTGGTCCTCTAAGTAGCCAACATACAAACACGCTATACTGGTCGCGAATGTACTGCCCATCGAAGTGCCATGGACCTGAAGGTATAACTGATTTTCGAATTTGAAAAAATTCTCAGTTAGAGCTAAGCGCATCAAAGTGATGACCCAGTTAATGGGAGCATCCCAGGTCCAGTTATCTGTTCTGAGAATCTCTTCAATGACCCTGATGCTCTCTTCTTGCGGAATGCTTGTGTAGAGTGCCTCCACATCGAGGCACACTAAGATATTTTTAGTTGGGTCAAAAGGGACTTCAGTGAGGAGATTAAGGAGATGTTTCGTATCTTGGACATAAGATCTTATTTGTGTGACCAGGGGGCGAAGGAACCAATCTGTATACTTAGAAAGGGGCTCCAGAAGAGACCCAATGCCAGATACTATGGGCCTGCCAGGTGGAGGTACTATTCCTTTGTGTATCTTAGGTATAGTATAGAATATGGGTATTCTAGGATCATTTGGATTTAGAAATTCATGTTCTTTCTTGGTTATCCATTGTTGCTCAAGGGCCTCTGATGTTAAAGTACTTATTGTCTTTTTCAGACGGGTTGTCGGGTCCCTCATGATTTTCTTGTAGAACCTCGTATCAGCTAGAAGTTCTATGCATGAGGTTCTATATGCTGTAGTGCTTTGGATGACAGTAGCACCCCCTTTGTCAGCTGGTTTTATAACTATGTCAGTACTTGTGCCTAATGTTTTGAGAGATGCCCTCTCCCGCTTGGAAAGGTTATCAAAGCCTTCCCTTTTTGGTTGGAGTTCCTCAACTTCTTTTGTCACACTCTCTTCAAAAGCAATCACTTCTGGGGGGCATAAGGGAAGCCGGTGGAAAGAATTGAGATTTTAGGCGTAACGGGGTGTGGGTGGAATCCTCCGTTAATTTTTCTTTATTAGCAAAGAATGTTTTGTTGCGAATCTTACGAAAAAACTCGCTAAGCTCACAGCGTATCTGGAACTTGTCAAGGATTGCTGTGGGTACAAAACCCAATCCTTTATCAAGGACTGAAGTTTCCTCTGGACTGAGAACTTTATCTGTTAAGTTCACTACTAATCCCGTGTGCTGCTGGTACTTGCCTGCGGAGTTTTTGTCATACTCCGGGTGTTCACAGGTGTACTCTCGTCTTGCCACTGGACCTGTCTGTTGTTTCTTCGGCCCCGTTTGCCTCTTCTCCCACCCTGTCCTAAAAAACGGTTTTGATTGTAGTTAGGTTGGAAGAAGGGGGCAGCGTGAAAATGGGGTGGTCCAGGAAAATGTGGAGGACCTTGAAAGGGGACCGGGCCATAAGGATTTGGCCATGGGAAGATCTGTGGGGGCGGGTAACCCTGATTGTAGTTGCCCCTTCTAGACCTCCTTTGTCTACCTTTCCAACTTTTGTTGGAACCGTCACTGGACCATGCCTCATGCTCGGATTCCGAATTGCTCGGATCATCCTGATAAGATGATCCTGACTCGGAATTATCCGGATTTTTGTAGTCATCTTTTATATAGGGGTAGACCCTCTCGTGGGCAAATTTTTTAGGTCTTTCTGTAGTTTATTCACCTTACTTTGCATCAGAAATTCTTTGTGTTCCCCAATTTCTTTATTGACCTCTTCAAGTTTCTTTTTGTAGAGAGTGATTTATATTTCGGTTATAAGTGCATCTTCACTTGTTTTAATTTTTATCAAGATGGCGTCAGAGAGTCGTTTCGCGGTGTTTATAATTAAAATTACTCAGTCACGGGTACAACGCCATGCGATCAAGGACCATTCTTTTTTGAAGACCTGATCGTCTAGAAATATCCTAGGAGCATTAGTAACAATAAGGCCATGAGGGGCCGCGTTGCCCCGTAAATATTCCGTTAAAATTGCCCCATGAAGTAAAATCTTCATCTGGGCCCGCTTGAGCTCTTTTAGTTCATCCCAATTCTGGGCCTGGGTAAGGCTTTGATTTATGTTAGTGTCCGAGAACAGTGATGGTCCAGATAATATAGCAGAAGCCATGTCATCTGTATAACCAATGCCAAAGGTCTCGGGCATGGTAAGTGATCCTGGAGTGTTCATAATGGCACTAATGAAAGATAAGAGAAGAATAGCGAAAAAGGACCAACAAGAAAATAATAACAGAGAGTGAGCCGTCCGGTCTAGCACTCTTCGTGATACTGAAATCAGTTCACGGAATTATACTTATTAAAATGAGGGTATAATGCCCCACAGCTGTACGCTGCACAATACTTCAAACACCAGGGTGACCGGAGTCACAAGGGGCAGAGAGAACACCTTAAGGGGGTACAACCTCCCGTTTTATAACACCTGAAACACAACAAGTACTCCCTTAGAACAACATACATATAAAAACTATTCGCAAGATGGTAATCTGGAGAAACCCGAGATGAAAGCTATACTACCAATCAAAGGATGGTAGGAAAGGAAGCAAGTCCTTTTGGTTTTATTTACCCTCACACACCCTAGTGGTGTCATGCTTCATCATCGGGTCACCCTGTCGCCTAAAAGTCAAGGTGGGCTCAACCAATGTTTCAGGGAGCTCTTAGAATATATAAAGACCAGGGGAATAAAGATAAAAAACTCAGTGAAGTCCCAGTTTCCCTTTATTCTTGGACCTCTACTGTGTTATTAAAATATGTTTACCATACAAGGATCTTCAGGAGTGTTATGGTCCTAAGACCCTTGTGCCGACATGTTTCAGTCACCAAACGCCCCAATGGGTGCAGGACTTTCTTCAGGGTATCGGTAAAAGTAACCCCTGGAATAAAGTAACGGGAAAAGACCCTATACTATTTTTATATAAGGGCAGATAGCTGCTCCTTATGGGTTGAACTGAACGAGCTATTTACTCGGTTAATAATTCCATCTGAAAATAGATAAAAACAGAAGAACCACATATAGTGCATGATTCTGCGTGGTACATCATTTGTATATTACAATCAGTGTCCATCACCCCTTGTGTCACGCTGTGATAAGGAAATGAAGAAACAATGCAGCACTCATACCTATAAGGGAAGTGCTCAATAGACCAGTAAAACTAACACTGTACTATTGTGACTAGATATATATCTCTAGTGTAGTGGCAGAACAAACTGCATTCTGTCATGTTCCCGGAGCTCGTGTACCTAGTAACAAGGCATCTCTATTTATCAAAAAATTGCCAGACACTCATTCGCTAAACACCTACAACTCTATTCAGAGCGGTTTGCTTGTAAAATGAACATAAGAAACAACAGATAACCAACTTACCCCAATGTGGGGATTGAAATGCGTCTCCTAGGACCACGCTTACGGGGTAGTCCTGTAGTCACACTCTAATTGGTGTGCGGTCCGGTAGGAGGATGCGTGCATGTAATTCAGGATAAACCAAGGGGGAGGGAACGGGAGGAAGCGGGGGAAAAGGGAGAGATGAAGAGAATGAAGAGGGAAGAAGTCCAGTAAGTAACTTCAAAAATAGATGTCCCCGCTGTAGGGGAATATCCGCTCATACCTTATAGTGCTGTGTGCAGAGCAAGGTACTCACGCCTCCAAGAATCCTGCCCCACTGATAACCTATTCAGTGGTGGTCCTAACGGCTTTCAGCTCGAGTTGTAATCAGGACGCCGATTCTTAAAAGGAACCCGCATCATCACGTGAATCGCGTGGCCCCGCCTACTTCCTGGTTAGGACTTCCTTCGTTCATGGAACGGGAGGACTGCTGGGAAGTGTAGTTTTAATTCTGCCCTCAAACCAAAAGATTGTGCCACATAGATAGTGCGCTGGGGTCAGATGCTAAAGCGACCGAATACTATCTCGTGAGTGTGAAGGGTCATGTTGAACACAAGTATATCATCATATTAAAAAGGAAAAGGGGGGGAGGTTTGTTTACTTCCTGCGATTGAGTTGATTCCATGGAATCGACTTGTTCAACCCGATGATATGGGTTTTGAGTCGATACACCCATCTCTGTTCGCGTTCAAGTAAGATCTGTGAAAGGTCACCGCTGCCCTTGACCTGCTCTACGATCGTCCACTTGATGTCGTTATCAGTATGATGTTTTTGCACGTAGTGAGCCGTGAGCTTGGTTGCTATAATCGCCCTACGTATAGTGCTCCTGTGCTCACTAATGCGTACTTTAACCTTTCTGCTTGTCATCCCGATGTACATGAGTAAGCATGGGCATTTTATCATGTATATCACTGAGTCGCTGTTACAGTTGGTATGTGCGCGTTGTTCCCAAGCGTGGTGCATGCCTAGGTCAATCTCTTGTGTGTGTTCCGTGAAAGGGCATGCCACGCATGAGCCGCATGGATAATGGCCTACGACAGGAGATTGATTCCAAAGCGTAGATTGAAAAGTTTTTGTAGGATTCTCAAACTTGATATGTATGAGGGAATCCCTGAGACTTCTATTTCGACGGTAAGAAAACATGGGTTTCTGGAATGTAAGTTCGTTAGATGTAAGGATAGACCATTTTTTATTTATTATCTTTTTGATATCATTCGAGGAGTTATTATACGTGGTGACGCATATAAGTGTGTCATCCTCGTTCTTTTTGTGGGTTTCTAATAATACCTCTCTAGGAGTATTGCGTGACCTCTTTCTTGCTCTCTCGATAATTCTCCTTGGGTATGCTCTTTCTACTAGTTTTTCTGTTAGTAGTACAGCTTCCTTTTTGTAGTCTTGGAGATCTTCACAATTTCTGCGAATCCGCAGAAATTGTCCTACTGGAAGGTTTTCTCGTAGGGCACGAGGATGTGCGCTATTAAAATGAAGGTTTGGTGTACAGTGAGCTAATAAGTTCACCGTCTTTTGCTGTAATTTTGACATCAAGGAAGGCAACCTGTTTACAATTCCAAGTCATGGTAAACTTGAGATGTTGGTTGAGTTGGTTAAGCCAATCGAAAAACTTATTTAGGGCGGTGACGTCGCCCTCCCATATTATCAGTATGTCGTCAATATAGCGTAGCCATTTCTTGATATTGTTCGAATAAGGGTTGGGGGACCAGATGTATTGGTCCTCTAAGTAGCCATATTATCAGTATGTCGTCAATATAGCGTAGCCATTTCTTGATATTGTTCGAATAAGGGTTGGGGGACCAGATGTATTGGTCCTCTAAGTAGCCAACATACAAACACGCTATACACGCTATATTGACGACATACTGATAATATGGGAGGGCGACGTCACCGCCCTAAATAAGTTTTTCGATTGGCTTAACCAACTCAACCAACATCTCAAGTTTACCATGACTTGGAATTGTAAACAGGTTGCCTTCCTTGATGTCAAAATTACAGCAAAGACGGTGAACTTATTAGCTCACTGTACGCCAAACCTACGGATAGGAACAGTCTCCTTCATTTTAATAGCGCACATCCTCGTGCCCTACGAGAAAACCTTCCAGTAGGACAATTTCTGCGGATTCGCAGAAATTGTGAAGATCTCCAAGACTACAAAAGGAAGCTGTACTACTAACAGAAAAACTAGTAGAAAGAGCATACCCAAGGAGAATTATCGAGAGAGCAAGAAAGAGGTCACGCAATACTCCTAGAGAGGTATTATTAGAAATCCACAAAAGAACGAGGATGACACACTTATATGCGTCACCACGTATAATAACTCCTCGAATGATATCAAAAAGATAATAAATAAAAAATGGTCTATCCTTACATCTAACGAACTTACATTCCAGAAACCCATGTTTTCTTACCGGTGAAATAGAAGTCTCAGGGATTCCCTCATACATACCAAGTTTGAGAATCCTACAAAAACTTTTCAATCTACGCTTTGGAATCAATCTCCTGTCGTAGGCCATTATCCATGCGGCTCATGCGTGGCATGCCCTTTCACGGAACACACACGAGAGATTGACCTAGGCATGCACCACGCTTGGGAACAACGCGCACATACCAACTGTAACAGCGACTCAGTGATATATATGATAAAATGCCCATGCTTACTCATGTACATCGGGATGACAAGCAGAAAGGTTAAAGTACGCATTAGTGAGCACAGGAGCACTATACGTAGGGCGATTATAGCAACCAAGCTCACGGCTCACTACGTGGAAAAACATCATACTGATAACGACATCAAGTGGACGATCGTAGAGCAGGTCAAGGGCAGCGGTGACCTTTCACAGATCTTACTTGAACGCGAACAGAGATGGGTGTATCGACTCAAAACCCAAATCATCGGGTTGAACGAGTCGATTCCATGGAATCAACTCAATCGCAGGAAGTAAACAAACCCCCCTTTTCCTTTTTAATATGATGATATACTTGCGTTCAACATGACCCTTCACACTCACGAGATAGTATTCGGTCGCTTTAGCATCTGACCCCAGCGCACTATCTATGTGGCACAATCTTTTGGTTTGAGGGCAGAATTAAAACTACACTTCCCAGCAGTCCTCCCGTTCCATGAACGAAGGAAGTCCTAACCAGGAAGTAGGCGGGGCCACGCGATTCACGTGATGATGCGGGTTCCTTTTAAGAATCGGCGTCCTGATTACAACTCGAGCTGAAAGCCGTTAGGACCACCACCGAATAGGTTATCAGTGGGGCAGGATTCTTGGAGGCGTGAGTACCTTGCTCTGCACACAGCACTATAAGGTATGAGCGGATATTCCCCTACAGCGGGGACATCTAATTTTGAAGTTACTTACTGGACTTCTTCCCTCTTCATTCTCTTCATCTCTCCCTTTCCCCGCTTCCTCCCGTTCCCTCCCCTTGGTTTATCCTGAATTACATGCACGCATCCTCCTACCGGACCGCACACCAATTAGAGTGTGACCACAGGACTACCCCGTAAGCGTGGTCCTAGGAGACGCATTTCAATCCCCACATTGGGGTAAGTTGGTTATCTGTTGTTTCTTATGTTCATTTTACAAGCAAACCGCTCTGAATAGAGTTGTAGGTGTTTAGCGAATGAGTGTCTGGCCATTTTTTGATAAATAGAGATGCCTTGTTACTAGGTACACGAGCTCCGGGAACATGACAGAATGCAGTTTGTTCTGCCACTACACTAGAGATATATATCTAGTCACAATAGTACAGTGTTAGTTTTACTGGTCTATTGAGCACTTCCGTTATAGGTATGAGTGCTGCATTGTTTCTTCATTTCCTTATCACAGCGTGACACAAGGGGTGATGGACACTGATTGTAATATACAAATGATGTACCACGCAGAATCATGCACTATATGTGGTTCTTCTGTTTTTATCTATTTTCAGATGGAATTATTAACCGAGTAAATAGCTCGTTCAGTTCAACCCATAAGGAGCAGCTATCTGCCCTTATATAAAAATAGTATAGGGTCTTTTCCCGTTACTTTATTCCAGGGTTACTTTTACCGATACCCTGAAGAAAGTCCTGCACCCATTAGGGCGTTTGGTGACTGAAACATGTCGGCACAAGGGTCTTAGGACCATAACACTCCTGAAGATCCTTGTATGGTAAACATATTTTAATAACACAGTAGAGGTCCAAGAATAAAGGGAAACTGGGACTTCACTGAGTTTTTATCTTTATTCCCCTGGTCTTTATATATTCTAAGAGCTCCCTGAAACATTGGTTGAGCCCACCCTGACTTTTAGGCGACAGGGTGACCCGATGATGAAGCATGACACCACTAGGGTGTGTGAGGGTAAATAAAACCAAAAGGACTTGCTTCCTTTCCTACCATCCTTTGATTGGTAGTATAGCTTTCATCTCGGGTTTCTCCAGATTACCATCTTGCGAATAGTTTTTATATGTATGTTGTTCTAAGGGAGTACTTGTTGTGTTTCAGGTGTTATTAAACGGGAGGTTGTACCCCTTAAGGTGTTCTCTCTGCCCCTTGTGACTCCGGTCACCCTGGTGTTTGAAGTATTGTGCAACGTACAGCTGTGGGGCATTATACCCTCATTTTAATAAGTATAATTCCGTGAACTGATTTCAGTATCACGAAGAGTGCTAGACCGGACGGCTCACTCTCTGTTATTATTTTCTTGTTGGTCCTTTTTCGCTATTCTTCTCTTATCTTTCATTAGTGCCATTATGAACACTCCAGGATCACTTACCATGCCCGAGACCTTTGGCATTGGTTCCCAGAATTGGGATGAACTAAAAGAGCTCAAGCGGGCCCAGATGAAGATTTTACTTCATGGGGCAATTTTAACGGAATATTTACGGGGCAACGCGGCCCCTCATGGCCTTATTGTTACTAATGCTCCTAGGATATTTCTAGACGATCAGGTCTTCAAAAAAGAATGGTCCTTGATCGCATGGCGTTGTACCCGTGACTGGTTAATTTTAATTATAAACACCGCGAAACGACTCTCTGACGCCATCTTGATAAAAATTAAAACAAGTGAAGATGCACTTATAACCGAAATAAAAATCACTCTCTACAAAAAGAAACTTGAAGAGGTCAATAAAGAAATTGGGGAACACAAAGAATTTCTGATGCAAAGTAAAGTGAATAAACTACAGAAAGACCTAAAAAAATTTGCCCACGAGAGGGTCTACCCCTATATAAAAGATGACTACAAAAATCCGGATAATTCCGAGTCAGGATCATCTTATCAGGATGATTCGAGCAATTCGGAATCCGAGCATGAGGCATGGTCCAGTGACGGTTCCAACAAAAGTTGGAAAGGTAGACAAAGGAGGTCTAGAAGGGGCAACTACAATCAGGGTTACCCGCCCCCACAGATCTTCCCATGGCCAAATCCTTATGGCCCGGTCCCCTTTCAAGGTCCTCCACATTTTCCTGGACCACCCCATTTTCACGCTGCCCCCTTCTTCCAACCTAACTACAATCAAAACCGTTTTTTAGGACAGGGTGGGAGAAGAGGCAAACGGGGCCGAAGAAACAACAGACAGGTCCAGTGGCAAGACGAGAGTACACCTGTGAACACCCGGAGTATGACAAAAACTCCGCAGGCAAGTACCAGCAGCACACGGGATTAGTAGTGAACTTAACAGATAAAGTTCTCAGTCCAGAGGAAACTTCAGTCCTTGATAAAGGATTGGGTTTTGTACCCACAGCAATCCTTGACAAGTTCCAGATACGCTGTGAGCTTAGCGAGTTTTTTCGTAAGATTCGCATCAAAACATTCTTTGCTAATAAAGAAAAATTAACGGAGGATTCCACCCACACCCCGTTACGCCTAAAATCTCAATTCTTTCCACCGGCTTCCCTTATGCCCCCAGAAGTGATTGCTTTTGAAGAGAGTGTGACAAAGAAGTTGAGGAACTTCAACCAAAAGGGAAGGCTTTGATAACCTTTCCAAGCGGGAGAGGGCATCTCTCAAAACATTAGGCACAAGTACTGACATAGTTATAAAACCAGCTGACAAAGGGGGTGCTACTGTCATCCAAAGCACTACAGCATATAGAACCTCATGCATAGAACTTCTAGCTGATATGAGGTTCTACAAGAAGATCATGAGGGACCCGACAACCCGTCTGAAAAAGACAATAAGTACTTTAACATCAGAGGCCCTTGAGCAACAATGGATAACCAAGAAAGAACATGAATTTCTAAATCCAAATGATCCTAGAATACCCATATTCTATACTATACCTAAGATACACAAAGGAATAGTACCTCCACCTGGCAGGCCCATAGTATCTGGCATTGGGTCTCTTCTGGAGCCCCTTTCTAAGTATACAGATTGGTTCCTTCGCCCCCTGGTCACACAAATAAGATCTTATGTCCAAGATACGAAACATCTCCTTAATCTCCTCCATGAAGTCTCTTTTGACCCAACTAAAAATATCTTAGTGTGCCTCGATGTGGAGGCACTCTACACAAGCATTCCGCAAGAAGAGAGCATCAGGGTCATTGAAGAGATTCTCAGAACAGATAACTGGACCTGGGATGCTCCCACTAACTGGGTCATCACTTTGATGCGCTTAGCTCTAACTGAGAATTTTTTCAAATTCGAAAATCAGTTATACCTTCAGGTCCATGGCACTTCGATGGGCAGTACATTCGCGGCCAGTATAGCGTGTTTGTATGTTGGCTACTTAGAGGACCAATACATCTGGTCCCCCAACCCTTATTCGAACAATATCAAGAAATGGCTACGCTATATTAACGACATACTGATAATATAGGAGGGCGACGTCACCGCCCTAAATAAGTTTTTCGATTGGCTTAACCAACTCAACCAACATCTCAAGTTTACCATGACTTGGAATTGTAAACAGGTTGCCTTCCTTGATGTCAAAATTACAGCAAAAGACGGTGAACTTATTAGCTCACTGTACACCAAACCTACGGATAGGAACAGTCTCCTTCATTTTAATAGCGCACATCCTCGTGCCCTACGAGAAAACCTTCCAGTAGGACAATTTCTGCGGATTCGCAGAAATTGTGAAGATCTCCAAGACTACAAAAGGAAGCTGTACTACTAACAGAAAAACTAGTAGAAAGAGCATACCCAAGGAGAATTATCGAGAGAGCAAGAAAGAGGTCACGTAATACTCCTAGAGAGGTATTATTAGAAACCCACAAAAAGAACGAGGATGACACACTTATATGCGTCACCACGTATAATAACTCCTCGAATGATATCAAAAGATAATAAATAAAAAATGGTCTATCCTTACATCTAATGAACTTACATTCCAGAAACCCATGTTTTCTTACCGTCGAAATAGAAGTCTCAGGGATTCCCTCATACATACCAAGTTTGAGAATCCTACAAAAACTTTTCAATCTACGCTTTGGAATCAATCTCCTGTCGTAGGCCATTATCCATGCGGCTCATGCGTGGCATGCCCTTTCACGGAACACACACGAGAGATTGACCTAGGCATGCACTCACGCTTGGGAACAACGCGCACATACCAACTGTAACAGCGACTCAGTGATATACATGATAAAATGCCCATGCTTACTCATGTACATCGGGATGACAAGCAGAAAGGTTAAAGTACGCATTAGTGAGCACAGGAGCACTATACGTAGGGCGATTATAGCAACCAAGCTCATGGCTCACTACGTGGAAAAACATCATACTGATAACGACATCAAGTGGACGATCGTAGAGCAGGTCAAGGGCAGCGGTGACCTTTCACAGATCTTACTTGAACGCAAACAGAGATGGGTGTATCGACTCAAAACCCATATCATCGGGTTGAACGAGTCGATTCCATGGAATCAACTCAATCGCAGGAAGTAAACAAAACCCCCCCTTTTCCTTTTTAATATGATGATATACTTGCGTTCAACATGACCCTTCACACTCACAAGATAGTATTCGGTCGCTTTAGCATCTGACCCCAGCGCACTATCTATGTGGCACAATCTTTGGTTTGAGGGCAGAATTAAAACTACACTTCCCAGCAGTCCTCCCGTTCCATGAACGAAGGAAGTCCTAACCAGGAAGTAGGCGGGGCCACGCGATTCACGTGATGATGCGGGTTCCTTTTAAGAATCGGCGTCCTGATTACAACTCGAGCTGAAAGCCGTTAGGACCACCACCGAATAGGTTATCAGTGGGGCAGGATTCTTGGAGGCGTGAGTACCTTGCTCTGCACACAGCACTATAAGGTATGAGCGGATATTCCCCTACAGCGGGGACATCTATTTTTGAAGTTACTTACTGGACTTCTTCCCTCTTCATTCTCTTCATCTCTCCCTTTTCCCCCGCTTCCTCCCGTTCCCTCCCCCTTGGTTTATCCTGAATTACATGCACGCATCCTCCAACCGGACCGCACACCAATTAGAGTGTGACTACAGGACTACCCCGTAAGCGTGGTCCTAGGAGACGCATTTCAATCCCCACATTGGGGTAAGTTGGTTATCTGTTATTTCTTATGTTCATTTTACAAGCAAACCGCTCTGAATAGAGTTGTAGGTGTTTAGCGAATGAGTGTCTGGCCATTTTTTGATAAATAGAGATGCCTTGTTACTAGGTACACGAGCTCCGGGAACATGACAGAATGCAGTTTGTTCTGCCACTACACTAGAGATATATATCTAGTCACAATAGTACAGTGTTAGTTTTACTGGTCTATTGAGCACTTCCCTTATAGGTATGAGTGCTGCATTGTTTCTTCATTTCCTTATCACAGCGTGACACAAGGAGTGATGGACACTGATTGTAATATACAAATGATGTACCACGCAGAATCATGCACTATATGTGGTTCTTCTGTTTTTATCTATTTTCAGATGGAATTATTAACCGAGTAAATAGCTCGTTCAGTTCAACCCATAAGGAGCAGCTATCTGCCCTTATATAAAAATAGTATAGGGTCTTTTCCCGTTACTTTATTCCAGGGGTTACTTTTACCGATACCCTGAAGAAAGTCCTGCACCCATTGGGGCGTTTGGTGACTGAAACATGTCGGCACAAGGGTCTTAGGACCATAACACTCCTGAAGATCCTTGTATGGTAAACATATTTTAATAACACAGTAGAGGTCCAAGAATAAAGGGAAACTGGGACTTCACTGAGTTTTTTATCTTTATTCCCCTGGTCTTTATATATTCTAAGAGCTCCCTGAAACATTGGTTGAGCCCACCCTGACTTTTAGGCGACAGGGTGACCCGATGATGAAGCATGACACCACTAGGGTGTGTGAGGGTAAATAAAACCAAAAGGACTTGCTTCCTTTCCTACCATCCTTTGATTGGTAGTATAGCTTTCATCTCGGGTTTCTCCAGATTACCATCTTGCGAATAGTTTTTATATGTATGTTGTTCTAAGGGAGTACTTGTTGTGTTTCAGGTGTTATAAAACGGGAGGTTGTACCCCCTTAAGGTGTTCTCTCTGCCCCTTGTGACTCCGGTCACCCTGGTGTTTGAAGTATTGTGCAGCGAACAGCTGTGGGGCATTATACCCTCATTTTAATAAGTATAATTCCGTGAACTGATTTCAGTATCACGAAGAGTGCTAGACCGGACGGCTCACTCTCTGTTATTATTTTCTTGTTGGTCCTTTTTCGCTATTCTTCTCTTATCTTTCATTAGTGCCATTATGAACACTCCAGGATCACTTACCATGCCCGAGACCTTTGGCATTGGTTATACAGATGACATGGCTTCTGCTATATTATCTGGACCATCACTGTTCTCGGACACTAACATAAATCAAAGCCTTACCCAGGCCCAGAATTGGGATGAACTAAAAGAGCTCAAGCGGGACAGATGAAGATTTTACTTCATGGGGCAATTTTAACGGAATATTTACGGGGCAACGCGGCCCCTCATGGCCTTATTGTTACTAATGCTCCTAGGATATTTCTAGACGATCAGGTCTTCAAAAAAGAATGGTCCTTGATCGCATGGCGTTGTACCCGTGACTGGTTAATTTTAATTATAAACACTGCGAAACGACTCTCTGACGCCATCTTAATAAAAATTAAAACAAGTGAAGATGCACTTATAACCGAAATAAAAATCACTCTCTACAAAAAGAAACTTGAAGAGGTCAATAAAGAAATTGGGGAACACAAAGAATTTCTGATGCAAAGTAAGGTGAATAAACTACAGAAAGACCTAAAAAAATTTGCCCACGAGAGGGTCTACCCCTATATAAAAGATGACTACAAAAATCCGGATAATTCCGAGTCAGGATCATCTTATCAGGATGATTCGAGCAATTCGGAATCCGAGCATGAGGCATGGTCCAGTGACGGTTCCAACAAAAGTTGGAAAGGTAGACAAAGGAGGTCTAGAAGGGGCAACTACAATCAGGGTTACCCGCCCCCACAGATCTTCCCATGGCCAAATCCTTATGGCCCGGTCCCCTTTCAAGGTCCTCCACATTTTCCTGGACCACCCCATTTTCACGCTGCCCCCTTCTTCCAACCTAACTACAATCAAAACCGTTTTTTAGGACAGGGTGGGAGAAGAGGCAAACGGGGCCGAAGAAACAACAGACAGGTCCAGTGGCAAGACGAGAGTACACCTGTGAACACCCGGAGTATGACAAAAACTCCGCAGGCAAGTACCAGCAGCACACGGGATTAGTAGTGAACTTAACAGATAAAGTTCTCAGTCCAGAGGAAACTTCAGTCCTTGATAAAGGATTGGGTTTTGTACCCACAGCAATCCTTGACAAGTTCCAGATACACTGTGAGCTTAGCGAGTTTTTTCGTAAGATTCGCATCAAAACATTCTTTGCTAATAAAGAAAAATTAACGGAGGATTCCACCCACACCCCGTTACGCCTAAAATCTCAATTCTTTCCACCGGCTTCCCTTATGCCCCCAGAAGTGATTGCTTTTGAAGAGAGTGTGACAAAAGAAGTTGAGGAACTCCAACCAAAAGGGAAGGCTTTGATAACCTTTCCAAGCGGGAGAGGGCATCTCTCAAAACATTAGGCACAAGTACTGACATAGTTATAAAACCAGCTGACAAAGGGGGTGCTACTGTCATCCAAAGCACTACAGCATATAGAACCTCATGCATAGAACTTCTAGCTGATACGAGGTTCTACAAGAAAATCATGAGGGACCCGACAACCCGTCTGAAAAAGACAATAAGTACTTTAACATCAGAGGCCCTTGAGCAACAATGGATAACCAAGAAAGAACATGAATTTCTAAATCCAAATGATCCTAGAATACCCATATTCTATACTATACCTAAGATACACAAAGGAATAGTACCTCCACCTGGCAGGCCCATAGTATCTGGCATTGGGTCTCTTCTGGAGCCCCTTTCTAAGTATACAGATTGGTTCCTTCGCCCCCTGGTCACACAAATAAGATCTTATGTCCAAGATACGAAACATCTCCTTAATCTCCTCACTGAAGTCCCTTTTGACCCAACTAAAAATATCTTAGTGTGCCTCGATGTGGAGGCACTCTACACAAGCATTCCGCAAGAAGAGAGCATCAGGGTCATTGAAGAGATTCTCAGAACAGATAACTGGACCTGGGATGCTCCCATTAACTGGGTCATCACTTTGATGCGCTTAGCTCTAACTGAGAATTTTTTCAAATTCGAAAATCAGTTATACCTTCAGGTCCATGGCACTTCGATGGGCAGTACATTCGCGCCCAGTATAGCGTGTTTGTATGTTGGCTACTTAGAGGACCAATACATCTGGTCCACCAACCCTTATTTGAACAATATCAAGAAATGGCTACGCTATATTGACGACATACTGATAATATGGGAGGGTGACGTCACCGCCCTAAATAAGTTTTTCGATTGGCTTAACCAACTCAACCAACATCTCAAGTTTACCATGACTTGGAATTGTAAACAGGTTGCCTTCCTTGATGTCAAAATTACAGCAAAAGACGGTGAACTTATTAGCTCACTGTACACCAAACCTACGGATAGGAACAGTCTCCTTCATTTTAATAGCGCACATCCTCGTGCCCTACGAGAAAACCTTCCAGTAGGACAATTTCTGCGGATTCGCAGAAATTGTGAAGATCTCCAAGACTACAAAAGGAAGCTGTACTACTAACAGAAAAACTAGTAGAAAGAGCATACCCAAGGAGAATTATCGAGAGAGCAAGAAAGAGGTCACGCAATACTCCTAGAGAGGTATTATTAGAAACCCACAAAAGAACGAGGATGACACACTTATATGCGTCACCACGTATAATAACTCCTCGAATGATATCAAAAAGATAATAAATAAAAAATGGTCTATCCTTACATCTAACGAACTTACATTCCAGAAACCCATGTTTTCTTACCGTCGAAATAGAAGTCTCAGGGATTCCCTCATACATACCAAGTTTGAGAATCCTACAAAAACTTTTCAATCTACGCTTTGGAATCAATCTCCTGTCGTAGGCCATTATCCATGCGGCTCATGCGTGGCATGCCCTTTCACGGAACACACACGAGAGATTGACCTAGGCATGCACCACGCTTGGGAACAACGCGCACATACCAACTGTAACAGCGACTCAGTGATATACATGATAAAATGCCCATGCTTACTCATGTACATCGGGATGACAAGCAGAAAGGTTAAAGTACGCATTAGTGAGCACAGGAGCACTATACGTAGGGCGATTATAGCAACCAAGCTCACGGCTCACTACGTGGAAAAACATCATACTGATAATGACATCAAGTGGACGATCGTAGAGCAGGTCAAGGGCAGCGGTGACCTTTCACAGATCTTACTTGAACGCGAACAGAGATGGGTGTATCGACTCAAAACCCATATCATCGGGTTGAACGAGTCGATTCCATGGAATCAACTCACTCGCAGGAAGTAAACAAACCCCCCCCCCTTTTCCTTTTTAATATGATGATATACTTGCGTTCAACATGACCCTTCACACTCACGAGATAGTATTCGGTCGCTTTAGCATCTGACCCCAGCGCACTATCTATGTGGCACAATCTTTTGGTTTGAGGGCAGAATTAAAACTACACTTCCCAGCAGTCCTCCCGTTCCATGAACGAAGGAAGTCCTAACCAGGAAGTAGGCGGGGCCACGCGATTCACGTGATGATGCGGGTTCCTTTTAAGAATCGGCGTCCTGATTACAACTCGAGCTGAAAGCCGTTAGGACCACCACCGAATAGGTTATCAGTGGGGCAGGATTCTTGGAGGCGTGAGTACCTTGCTCTGCACACAGCACTATAAGGTATGAGCGGATATTCCCCTACAGCGGGGACATCTATTTTTGAAGTTACTTACTGGACTTCTTCCCTCTTCATTCTCTTCATCTCTCCCTTTTCCCCCGCTTCCTCCCATTCCCTCCCCCTTGGTTTATCCTGAATTACATGCACGCATCCTCCTACCGGACCGCACACCAATTAGAGTGTGACTACAGGACTACCCCGTAAGCGTGGTCCTAGGAGACGCATTTCAATCCCCACATTGGGGTAAGTTGGTTATCTGTTGTTTCTTATGTTCATTTTACAAGCAAACCGCTCTGAATAGAGTTGTAGGTGTTTAGCGAATGAGTGTCTGGCCATTTTTTGATAAATAGAGATGCCTTGTTACTAGGTACACGAGCTCCGGGAACATGACAGAATGCAGTTTGTTCTGCCACTACACTATAGATATATATCTAGTCACAATAGTACAGTGTTAGTTTTACTGGTCTATTGAGCACTTCCCTTATAGGTATGAGTGCTGCATTGTTTCTTCATTTCCTTATCACAGCGTGACACAAGGGGTGATGGACACTGATTGTAATATACAAATGATGTACCACGCAGAATCATGCACTATATGTGGTGCTTCTGTTTTTATCTATTTTCAGATGGAATTATTAACCGAGTAAATAGCTCGTTCAGTTCAACCCATAAGGAGCAGCTATCTGCCCTTATATAAAAATAGTATAGGGTCTTTTCCCGTTACTTTATTCCAGGGGTTACTTTTACCGATACCCTGAAGAAAGTCCTGCACCCATTGGGGCGTTTGGTGACTGAAACATGTCGGCACAAGGGTCTTAGGACCATAACACTCCTGAAGATCCTTGTATGGTAAACATATTTTAATAACACAGTAGAGGTCCAAGAATAAAGGGAAACTGGGACTTCACTGAGTTTTTTATCTTTATTCCCCTGGTCTTTATATATTCTAAGAGCTCCCTGAAACATTGGTTGAGCCCACCCTGACTTTTAGGCGACAGGGTGACCCGATGATGAAGCATGACACCACTAGGGTGTGTGAGGGTAAATAAAACCAAAAGGACTTGCTTCCTTTCCTACCATCCTTTGATTGGTAGTATAGCTTTCATCTCTGGTTTCTCCAGATTACCATCTTGCGAATAGTTTTTATAAGTATGTTGTTCTAAGGGAGTACTTGTTGTGTTTCAGGTCCGCCCTATCCTTACCATAGGCCTACACTCACGTGGCCGCCCACCTTCAACAGCCAACATCACAGTGTCGTTGTCAGGCTTGTGGACATGCGCAGACAGGCATGACAATGGTGTGCTGTAGGAGTGCAAGTGATGCAACCGCGCAGCGCACACAAGTAAATAGGCTCGGGGGAGGGAGGAGCAGCTGTGAGGCAACGTAACACACAGTGATGCCACTCATTTGCCACATGCAAGACATGTCAAACATGAATCCCAAAGTTGCGCACATCCCACACCAGCCCCAACAAGCCACATCACATTTCCTGAATGCAAGCAGATGACAAACTAACATTAGGGATGAAAGCTCCTTTGTCTGAACTATCAGGCGGAAGCACATCTGCACCTCTGACCTCGGAATTGCATGTGCCCGGCACCCCCTGACAGATACCATAGCAGCTGATGACGGCTCCCACACTACGCACAGCCCGACGAAAGACCAACGTATGCACACCCCACACACAGAAGTCCATGCTCAAACTTATCTTGCATGGAATGGCCTTCACACTTACTCCCACACCATCCCAGGTGTACAACTGTTGCACACTAAAACAACTCATTGATCCGAGCTGTGGCATTTCATCCACAGAACTGGCGCAGGTCAGAACAGTGCCGCTTCAACCAGAGCCACTAACACAATGGCAGAACATTCCAGACACATGCACAACCCCTGTCACGTGGAACTGTACCGTGCACATATGCTGCATTTACTAGGGGCACTGCCATTGGCAGTGCTGCGGATCAGTTACCAGCTAAGCTTCCGCCTTGCCAACGTCACCTGCTTTCAGCCTGTGTTGCATTGTCGATCATGCATATTCGAGTGGTCCATGGATGTCTGCCTATCCAACAGGACGGTAGCTGAACTGGATTTTGACATGTGTGTGCGCCCCCTGTTGGCCGATGACCAGGAGTGTCACCGTGATACCCATTTATGGGATGCCTTGATACTTGGCATACATGCTGGCAGCTGGACCTGGGAGAGTGCACAACTCCTCGTGTGCAGTGACCACATTGAACCGCTCCTCTATTGGGCTGTAGTGCTAATTGGTGAAAGGGGGTGGACACAGCACATCTGTCCGGACCTGCTAATGGATTGCCTCGCCGTCCTGTTTGATAAAGTCGACAACGACCTCATGTTGGAAATGATAGCCTACGAAGCTGCAATCGCTTTCATGGACGAGTAACTACGTACCTGCAGCCACAACAGATTGGAACACATTGCACATGTCCCAACACCTTGTTGCATCTTGGAGATCTGGTCACATATCCCACGACAACAGTGGACATGGCTGCATTCGCCTGGACTCCGAATACATGAGCGGACAACAACACAGGTTAACACACACCTGTGAAAGGTGAGGCACTCCCCCGGAGTGGACAGCGGCGCTTGGCAACGTTCCTCATTCTGACATACTGCTGCATTGGTCTGCATGTTGTGGCACTTATCTTACCCGTACTGACACGCATATGCTAATAAAGTCTACGCACATTCACTTGTATTCAACTGTGATGAGTGTTGATTTGAATGACAATGTGTGTCTCACTGCCTATCTGGGTCACGCCATACATGCGCATTGATAGCATTACCCAGGAGTACCTTTTGTGGAATCACTGTCCTACATTCATCCATACTTTTATACTTGATTGATCATAGCCATGACACATCTGTGTGAATTAGAATGTTTTATTCGCATTCAGTGGAGTGTTGAAGCTGGACCAGTACAGGGCCATGCAAACCCCACTTTACATTGTTGCCCCATGGAGGGCCAGCCAGAGTCCTTTAGGGATTGACAAGTTCATCGGAAGAGGAAGACTTCAGTCCACAGTGTGATTGCTGTGTTATTGGTAACCAAACAAAATATGGCAGTCCATGTCGAGGTCCAAGGTGAGTGTCGCTGAGTGTATTGGGGGACAGTGGAAGGTGTTATTCCAGGGCATGATGCAGAGGGCAGAACCAAGCTGAAACAGGCCATATGGCGGAGATGAATGCTACCACTTCATTCTTAAGACAAAGCCAGATTCATCATCATCTTCGTCCTCTTATGTGTTAGGTGCCTCACATGTGGGTGGTGGTGTTTAGTCTGCATCACTGTGTGGCACTGACACATCAGGGACCGGAAGGTGGAATGTCTGCCGCACTGTGTGGCACTGACACTTCAGGGGGCGGAGATGTGGATGGAGTAGTAGCAGCAGCATTCATCCGCGCCAGGCCTTGTGGCGGCAATGCCAGGACGAGGATCTGTAGGGCATGGAAGATCACAGCTACATCTCGATGGTGTGCAGCCGTGGCAAACATTCTTTCCGCCTGCATCCGCTCCAAGCTCTCCATCATTCTCCTTATGTGTCCCAACTCCCGGCTGACATCGCTGGAGCCACTCTGACTAGACAGTTGTTCTTGGCTCAGAGTCATGACTCCAGCGATGTCAGCCATGGATTGTTGGAGAGCATGGAGCGGACAGTGGGTGTCCGTTAGGGACTGTAAGTCGTCCCTGATGGGACTTAGACACCCACGTATGGCATCTAGTTTGGCTGCCATGAGGTCGAACCCCACACGCAGCTGATCATCCATCTTCTCCTGGCACCCTAACACACGGCGTTGGAATGCCATGTGTTGGTCGTGGGGGTCCTGGGAGACAGCTGTGGTGGTGGGTGCTTCCTGCTGTGTGGTCTGTGCAGGGGGTGGGGTCTCCTCGATACAGCTGGGCTGCCCTGCTCCTCGAGGTGGGGTGCCGAAGCTGTCCATGAGCTGTTGGAGGGCGTCGGTGTCGATGTTGGGGAGGTCCTCTTCATCATCAGTGCTGAGTTGTTGGGTCTGCTCTGCAGGAGGTGTTGATTCTCCCTCTGCAATGTGAAGGGGAGATGCAGATTGACATTGTGTTCACATGTATGTTCACGCATTGTACAAGTTTACTAACAGACTGCATGACAATGTACATTGTGACTGTTTGTGAGGAGATGCCTATTTGATGCAGGACAGTTGATATTTCTACACCATCAGGGATGTGAGGTTGTACTTGTACATTATCATATCACAGTTTCCTGCTATGCCAAATGCGAATGGCAATTTTCTACACACAAGCGGCAGCAGTTGTGTCCTCTGTTCTGTTGTGTAAGTGTTGCAGTTTGTACCCCATTGTTGTCAATGTTGAGGTGCTCTGATTCTTATGTGTGTGTGCTGCATTGTGGGTGTGTTGCCCCTTCAGCTCTGAGTTGGCTGGCCCTTATCCCTTTCAGGCGGTGTGCCTTTCACTTCTGTGCTTATACAGTGCTGAGATATTGCAGACTTGGGTAAATTGGGCTCTTGGTCGGAGTTGTGACTCTTGGGCATGGTTTGTCCGCAGATGTGCTATTCTTAATTGTGCATGTGTGCCATTGTGCCCATCTCCCCGTCCCCCAGTCCCTGGTCGTTACTCACCCTGTTGCTGTTGGCTCAGGTCATGTTGTGCAGTGTCCGGTCCCCCAACTCCTGCGACCGTCTCCCCAATGATGACTCGGGTCACCATTTCCTCCATCTCATCCAGCTCCTGGTGTGTCGCTGGACTCCCACCTCCAGTCTGCATTGCTGCTTTCAGGTTGGCTGCGAGTTTCAGCTTGGTTTTGCGCTTCACATCAGTCCAGCGCTTCTTGCAGTCATCCACTTCCCTTCTCTTCACTCCGACTGCATTCACCTTGGCCAAGATGGACTGCCATATTGTATTTTTAGTTGCCAATGACACAGTGGAGGTGATGAACAGTTGGTGGTGGTGTTCTATCACCTCCGTAATGAAGATCTGGTTTTCCTGCGTACTGAAACACGGGTTCCTCTTCTTCTTCTCCTTGCCCTTCCCTGACCCCGAGGTCCCAGGCTGGTCGTCCGTGGGGCTTGTGGGGTTCTGGTTGTCCTCTATACTTGCTCCGGCTACCTCCATGGTGCTTCGCAGTTGTTTGTGTTTTGTTTGTGTTTTTAGTTGCCGCTTTTATAGTGGTTTTTCCCGCCTGACTTGTGGGACTTGCAGGCCTGGCACTGCTTATCGCTGAATTTTTTATCGCAGTTGGGCCCATCGCAACTTTTTTCACGTTCGGGTTTAGATTTTTATCGCCGTCCCGGTAATTTTATCGCGGACATTTGGCGCGTTATCGGGAAACTATCGCATGTTACCGCCGTGTTGAGAATACGACGTTAACACAGAGTTATTTTCCCGTGATAGACGGCGATATGAAAAATTGCGTTAACCTATTTTGGCGATGATTATCGCACGTTCTTGAGAATATCCCCCTAAAATGGCCCTGATGGTTGAACATTAGCCTAGAACCTGGGCCTGGGGAAGAAAATAGGAGAGAGAGAAAGACACTGGTGAACACTTAGTAGTATGTTTCAAGCCCCAATGGTATTGCATCTGGAAAACCTCTTAGCACAGACCGTGTTTCTATATGAGAGAAGAGAAGAATGATAAGTACAACAATGAGTATATTTCAATGAATTCCCAAGCCAAAAAAAACCTTACCAGTGCATGTTTTGTCATGCTGAGGATGTTAAGGAAAATTCTGCCACTACTGTCAATATCGCATAGGAGAGTGGTAGTCCAGGCCATGATTTCCTCACGCATGGACTATGGAAACTACCTATATCTGGGTTCCCCTAAAACAGTACAAAAAAGACACCAGATGCTGTAGAATGCTGCAGCCAAATCATCTATAAAATACCTAAAATTGCATCTGCTAAGAAAGCCTTGACTTCCCTACACTGGTTTCCCGTGGAGCAGAGAATCAAATTCAAGGTGCTCTGTCTTACACACATGGCGGTAAATGGCAAAGGTCCTCAGATGGTCAGAGCTCTAGTGACCTGCTATGTTCTGAATAGGACATTAAGATCTTCTCACATGGGCCGTTTTACAGATCCATGGATCTATAAGGCCAAATGTGGGTGGAAGATTACATACCTTTCCCCCAAACTGTGGAACTCAATGCCAATCAGTCTGAGTATGGAGCTGGACGAAGTCACATTCAGGAAGTGTCTTAAAACCTGGCTATTCCCCCAACAAATTTAGGCCTTCTGGAGTTCCATAGTTTCTTGCTCCGACTCACAGCGCTGGGAAGCCTTAGCTATCTATGTGCTCTATAATATAAGATAGGATGTAATTGCCAAACAAGGAAGTCTCTACATTGCTCACCTGCCTCTTAATTTTTGGATGCTATGTCTATTCCAAGGCAGACCAGAAACCAACCTTGATCCCAGAAAAGGCAGGGACTAGCCTGAAACAAAGCACAGTCAGCACACCAGAGAAGTAGGGGAACATAAATGTGCTAAGAAAGTTGAGGGAATCTGAGGAGAGATGACAATATCCTAGTAAGGGGAATGTAAAAGCTGGGTGAACACTCAAATGGTAAGCGGCTGCCAGAGAAAACATGAATTATATTCAAGCACTGACCAAAAGGGAACTGCACTTTTCATACTGTCACTACCTATGATTACCTGGAAGCGACCCATCAAAGCAAAAGAATATCTTCATCTACTAGTGCAAGTGTGGCCTTAGTCTAGGCCTTTCCTGATGCCAAGTCTAGTGACTATCTCCTTCGCCATGAATAAATTTCCTGTTGAACTTCACTTGCCCTTCCTTCTGCCTGATGTTCCTGTGCAATGAATGTGCAAAACCCCTTATAATATTGAGATATCTTACAGTTCCTTGGAGAGTCACACACGTGTTAACCACATGGTGGCTAGATAGTTCTTTCCTGCAAACCCTAACACTGAGGAACAATATCAGTGACAGCCGCTTTCTGTGCAGCAGGGATCACAGATTCAGCATCTGCCAGCAGAGTACTGGTTATAGCACACAAGATCACCTGCCACAGTACCATGCACCACAAAAGTAACCACAGCCATAATCTTAGCATCAACCACATCTGATAACCACTAAGAAAAACATAAAGAGTGATGAATGGATTGCTTGAATTAATTCCAGCCAAGGGTAATTACTCCAGCCTGCATTCCAGTCCATATGTTTTTTTTGCTCACTGTGCTAATGCAGATATTGACCAATCATATACAAATCAGCCTTGGTCTTGTTATGATAGGAACAGTCCAGCCTGAGAATGCTAAGCACTGTTGGACAGATTTACTTATTGTTGGTGCAATGCAGAGCAACAACTAAAGTTGCTGCACTACCTTGCATCAACAGGAAAGACAAAAAACAGTGCTGAATCTACTAAGACATAGCACTGTTTTTTACTCCCACAGTGTATGTGCATTTTTGGCATGTGATAGCACAGACCCTCTTGCACCATAGTACAAGGGTGTGTGTATTCTATTAAGGATAAGTTCTTATAATGGAAAGGCACCCTTCCAGTACAAAAACTATGCTTCAATACTTTTCCTCCTCTATATGCGTGTTGTACTGTGCAGCACACATGCAGGTTCTGCCCATTTTTGATAAAAGGAAGCTCCTTACACTCGCCTCAAGCAGGAGTACCTTTTTGGTGCAAAGTAGAACTTTGTGTCAAAACCAATGGGTGGTTGCATGGGAATGCCGATGTACCAAGCATGGAATGCCCCCTTGAAGCAAAGTAGCACAAAGTGGTGCATAGCACTACTTTGCTATACTAAAGGCAACTTTCCAACACAAATTCTGCATTGGGTTTGTTTTACTTTTGTGATGTAAGGCTGGTGCAAAGTGTTGATATGTTCCCCCTACATTACATTGGTAAATTTAAGTGTATCTTAAAACAGAAGCTCTCATTTATGAGAGCTGATACATTGCTGCAGTAAGGCAGTGATGCATCAGAAAGCGTTGTGCTGGGGTACGACAATTTCAAATGCCATGGATGCGCAGTATTTAAGGTATGAAGCACCATGGGGTAAAGAACCATGGTGCGTCAAAAAAAATTGAGCTTCTGTGGGACGGCTGCCACAGAGACATGTTATGCATGTGCTTCCAAAGTGATGCTAGGCAGCTTTGCAGCACTTAAAGCAACTGAAATCACATTAGCGTAAAATTGGAGCACGTAATGCATCAAAAATCCCGTAAAAAAGTGATGCATTTAAAAAAGAAAACATTACCTATACCTCAAAAGGGAGAGATGAAGCAGGCAGCAGTGGTCAGGGCAACAGCCCCAACAACTCCAACACCAGACAGGATGTCCTGAGAGAACCCCATGGGAAGAGGAAGAGTGATTTTAGTGAGGAAGAGAATCAAAGTTTAGTAACAGTGGTGACACAACATGAACATCAACACTTGTCACCTCAAAATTGCCATTAGGGAAGAAAGAGGCCATTTGGCAGTCCATAGTGAACAAGATTAACAGTGTAGGGCAAGCTAAAAGGACAGTGCCAGCAATAAGCGCTGGCATGATTATAAGGGTAGTGCAAAGGAGAAACTGGCCAACAACCTGAGGGCAGCCCTATGTACCAGAGGAGGAGAACCTGAGGACCAGGAGGAGCTGGACGCCTTGGAGGAGCAGGTGGCATCAGTCATCCCAGCAGGGTTGGTGGCAGGAGTGCAGGACAGGGCAGTGCTGGCTTTGAGGACCAACGAGATCTACAGGGTAAGTGGCAACAAGGAAAAATATGCCCCAGATTGTTTTGCTGTGCAGCACAGCAACCTACTTTCCTGTGCTACACTGCACTAAGTGCAAGGGAAATGGTTGGAATTTCTTACATGTCCAGTCGTGCATCATATAAATGTAGTTTATACTGCCCAGTTACATGTTGCCAAAGCAAGTGCAACTCCATCAAGTTTGTCCAGTCCATGTGTGATGTACAGCACCAGTCCAGGTTCACCTTTGTATACAGGGACTTGTAGTGGAATGTATAACATGAGTGACCAGGACTACAAGTCCCACAATACAAAGCAAAAAAGCTGGACTGGACCACCACATCATGCATGGACACTGGAACCCTGTCCACCTTGACTTTGACAATGCAGGCCCCCTTGCATCATGAGGCTAGTGTGTCTGTCTTGGGGTCATTCAGACAAATCTGGTCTGTAAAGCAATGGAATGGGGTTGCCAGAGGATTAACTCCTCATCTGAAAGGGGGGTTCAGGTGTGGTGTATGTGAAATATCACCACATAGGAAAATGCAAAGAGTAATGTGTATAATCACTAGCATGAAACTACATTGCAAGCAGCTGCACCGATGTGCGGGATGAGAGCACACAGGTGTCATCTGCCATGGTAGAGACCACCCTACCTCCTGTTATGTACAGATTTACACTGGAGGTGGAGGTGAATGCAAGTAATGCACACTAGAGGACCGTGAGTGTTTGTGGGAAGAATGGATGGTGTGTTAACCTGTTGGGCCCTTGGTAGTGTAGTGCAATGTAGGTGTGGCTGAGCACATTGAACTGGTACTGTGCCTGGATGGGGAGATATTGCATAGCAAGGAGGTGAGAAGTGACGTGTGTGCTGAAAGGTAGCCTGAGCGATACTCATATACTGCTATGCCTGATAGTGTCACATTTGTGATGCTGCTGGGAAGGGATGCCATAAAAAAGGTCATTGGTGTACTACTTTCTACATGCGACGTTCACCTTGGTGAAGATGTAGCATGTATCAGGAGCGATTTCGAAAGAGAATTTTCTGACTATGCCACATATGTCCACGCAGGAGGATGTCAAACAGGGAATCGTGAAGTAACTGAATGAATTAGGTTTCCACAATGATGGGCAGGCCTTAATGATGTTTGAAGGGTGAGGTGTTTGGGTCTAGGATTGTGTGGAAAGCCTGGGTAGGTACATGTCACAGAATATCATTACTACTAGCATGTGGGCTACAGCTTGAGCCATAGCCCTCAGTTACAGGCAGCCATGTTGCTCAATTGCAAATGGTGATTCACATTGGGGGTGTTGATGTATATGAGAGTCAGAGGGGCATATCCACAAGGACCTACCGCCGATTTATCTCCACCTTAACGCATCCAAAGTGGAGATAGATCCAACACCCCATTCACAAGCGGGTGCAAACTGCAGACATCGCCAGTATTCCCGCGATAACTGCCCCAAAATTTATCTCCACGGTGGACACCACCAACTAACCCTAATGAGATGCAGAGTAGGCAATCCCGTGCAAAAACACATGAAAAAACGACAACACCACTTTCACAACGAACTGCCAGATCTGCGATGCGAACCAAAAACACCAGTGATTTAACACCTGCCTTTTGCTGGTGTTAAGCAGGACGACTACCTGCAGTATGAAAGGGAGCCCAGCCAAGAGCCACATCTGAAGACCCACAGATTCCATGGAGACAATGATCATGCAGCTCGGAGACCCATGACGGCCACAACACCCACCGCCACCACACCCAGCCCCCCCCCGGACAAACACATACCGTGCACGACACAAGAGCCACAAAAAGCGCATGATGAAGCACATTGTCAAAAAATAACACACGTGTGGCCAGAAGAACGAGAAACAGTCACACAGCACTGAAGTAACAACCAAAAACTTTATTGAAATACAACACAAAACACCAATGCGGAAGACTCCTTTCGGGTCCCTCCGGGACAATCTCGATGTCACAGCCTGGAAAATAAAGCACAAAATCAGAACGTGTGCCATGCGCACATCAAGGGAGCGAGACACAGAGAAACAGAGAATGAAAGAAAGGCAGAGAGAGAAAGAGAGAGAAGGAAAGGAAGGGAGAGAGAGAGAAGGAAAGGAGAGAGAGAGTGAGAGTGAGAGAGACAGAAGGAAAGGAGAGAGGGAGAGAGAGAGAGAGAAGGAAAGGAGAGAGAGTGAGAGAGAGAGAAGGTAAGGAGAGAGAGGGAGAGAGAGAGAAGGAAAGGAGAGACAGTGAGAGAGAGAGAAGTAAAGGAGAGAGAGTGAGAGAGAGAGGGAAGGAAGGGAGAGAGAGAGAGACACCGCCGCCCCCTGCGCACCCAGGCCCCACTGTTCACCTGCTGCCACCGGTGTGTCTCCAACCATGTGCCGGGATACACTGCAAGCCATCAGGTCTGCAATCTGTAATAGAGGCCAGAGTCAATCATGGCAGAGTCCATCACACAGCACATGGCAACAACGCCTGTCCGTCCCTGCGCATGCATACAGCCGCACCCTACCCCCTCCCGCCTGCCAGTGCTGGCTGTCTGCACTTGCGCACTCTGGGCCCACTGCTCACCTGCCGCCAACGGTGTGTCCACCAGTGGGCACACCACGTGCCCGTGCAAGCTCCAGGCCCCGGTCATGCCACCATAACATGGTCCACATCATGCGGACCCGCCCCGTGGCCCAGCAGGTCCCACACATGACGCTGAGTCCTGAGGCATCAATGGCAGAGACCACATCAGTGCACACGTCATCATCGCAGGCTGCACACCCGCTCAGCTATTTCGGTGCTACTAACCCTGTGCAACCCCAGTCAGCGCCACGTGGTGGTAGGCCCGTGACAGGCGCAAGGCTTCGGGTGCCACTAACCCTGTGCAACCCCAGTCAGCGCCACATGGTGGTAGGCCCGTGATGGGCACAAGGCCTCGGGTGCGACCAACCCTGTGCGCCACAACTCATGGGCCCATTATGATTGAGAACCGTGGAGCGTCCGTCATCCAGTCCCCACCGGCAGTGGGGAATGTGACGTTGTCGGCCCCTTATATTGGTGGGGTCACATGGCCTGGGACGCCTGTGCCGGATGGGTGTGGTGTGTGTGCAGACCTGCCCTCAGGGAGTGGCCGTGACATGCTGACAAGTAGACCAGTGACCTGCATACCACCAGCGTTTACGCCTGCGACATGTAGCTATGTGGGCCCCCCCTCGGAGCGTAAGCGGAGTGGTCTGGCCTGGCGTATGCCGGACCAGCGCAGGGCTTGCAACAATGACTCGGGGGCCCTGGGCGTGGTTCAGTCCATGTCCGGACAAGGGAGTGACTAATGCGTGTGTCCCTGTTGTAGTGTCTACGGCAAGCGGAACACAATAGGCAATGTATCACACTGTGACTGGCATCCCACTAGATGACGTAGGGGAAATCACTGTCCCTACATTCATCCACACATTCATACATGAATGATGAAAGCCATGACACAGCAGTGCGTTTCTGGATGTTTATTGCACATCCAGTGGAGTTTTGCAGCTGGAGCGGTACAGGGCCATACCAAGCACACTAAACAATATGGGCCCGAGGAGGGCCAGCCAGAGTCCATCCGGGGATGACAAGTACTGCGGAAGAGGAAGGGTACAGTCCGCAGTCTGGTCGCCGTGTCATTGGTCATCCAACAGGATATGGCAGTCCATGTCGCGGTCCAAGGTGAGTGCAGCGGAGTGTATCAGGGGTCAATGGCAGGTCATGGGGCCATGTGCGGCACCAAGCAGAAACAGGCAAGGTGGCGGAAATGAATGCTAGTGCCTTCTTCTGAACTCAATCCCATCCATGTCCTCGGATGTGTGCTCTGCTCCACCTGTGGGTGTTGCAGTACCGGCTGCGGCACTGTGTGCCACTGACACATCAGGGGTCGGAGATGGATTGTCAGCCGCACTGTGTGGCAGTGACACATCAGGTACCGGAGTGGATACGCCTGCCGCACTGGGAGGCACTGACAGACCAGGGGGAGGAGATGTAGATGGTGTGGGGGCAGCAGCATTCATCTGCGCCGCGCCTTGTGGCAGCAATGCCATGATGAGGATCTGCAGGGCCTGGTAGATCCCAGCTACATTTTGCTGATGTGCAGCGGTGGCTGCCATCCTATCCGCCTCCATCCGCACCATGTCCTCCATGAGCCTCCGCATGTGTGCCAGCTCACAGCTGGGATCGCTGGAGCCACTCTCAGCGGACAGGTGTTCTTGTCTCCGAGTCATGACTCCAGCGATGTCAGCCAGGGCTCGTTGGAGACCATGGAGAGGGCCGTGGGTGTCCGTTAGGGACTTGAGCTGGTCCCTGATGGGACCTAGATACCCATGGATGGCGTCCAGTTTGGTAGCCATGAGGTCGAACCCCACCCTCACCTGCTCAGCCGTCTCCCTCTGGCCCTCCAGCACACGGCGTTGGAAGGCCATGTGTTGTTCCTGGGGGTCTTGGGGGACTGCTGGGGCTGTGGGTGCCTCCTGATGGGTGGTTTGGGTAGTGGGTGGGGTCTCCTCGATGCAGCTGGGCTGCCCTGATCCTGGAGGTGAGTTGCGGATGATGTCAATGATGTCTTGGAGGGCTTGGGTGTCGATGCTGGGGGTGTCCTCCTCGTCATCAGTGAAGAGTGGCTGGGACTGCTCTGCAGGAGGTGTTGACGGTGCCCCTGCAATGTGAAGGGGAGATGGTGTATTACATTGTGTCCGCATGTATGTAGCCGCATGGTACAGGTTCACATTCAGACAGCATGGCATTGTACATTGTGACAGTCTGTGGATCAGGGCCATGTTCCAGAGTCATTGTGGGTGTGCACTGTGCTCTGCTTGATTGTGCATGTGTGCCATTGTGGCCATCTCCACCCATCCCCCCAGTACCTGGTGGTCACTCACGCTGTTGCGGTTGTGTTGTGTCCTGTCGAGCAGTGTCCGGTCCCCCGACTCCGGCCACAGTCTCCACACTGATGACTGTCGACACCAGCTCTTCCATGTCATCCAGCTCCAGCTGTGGCGCTGGGCTCCCACCTCTAGTCTGCATTGCTGCCTTCTGGTTGCCTCCGAGTTTCTCCTTGGTCTTGCGCTTGATGTCAATACATCGCCTCTTGACCTCGTCCATTGACCTCTTGTGCTCTCCGACGGCATTCACCTTGTCCACGATGTCCCGCCATATTCCATTTTTGGTGCCCAATGACACGTTGGAGGTGACGAACAGTTGTTGATGGTGTTCCATCACCTCCGTGACCAGGATCCTGTTTTCCTTCAGACTGAACTTCGTCTTCCTCTTCTTCTTGTCCTTGCCCTTCCCTGTCCCTGAGGTCCCAGACTGGTCGTCCGGGGTGCTTGTGGGGTTGCGCTCGTCCTCTGCGCCTGCTCCGGCTGCCTCCATGGTGCTTGGGTGTTGGTCATTTTGTGTTTGTGTGTTTTTTCTACTTTTATAGTGGTTTTTCCCACCTGCCATGTGTGAATTGCAGGCCTGGCACTGCTTATCGCTGATTTCCTCATCGCGCTTTGGCCCATCGCATGTTTTTTCACGTTGAGGTTTGTGTTTTTATCACGGTCGCGGTTGTTGGCCGCGTTTTCGGGGGACTATCGCATGGTACCACCGTGTTGTGAATTCCAGGTTAACACGGGGTTATTTTCCCGCGATCGGCTGCAATGTGTAAAGTTGCGTTAACATTTTTTGGAGATGTTTAGCACACGTTCTTGTGAATATCCCCCAAAGTATGATCTACATGCCATCAGTGTGTGACAGAAAGTTGAGTCTCTGTGTCTACTAGAGGATTGGCAGAGGAGTCATGTACAAGTACAAGTGAGCAGGGCTGAGTTGAGCCATGTGTGATAGTCTGCAGATAACCAAATCTGGCAATGACAAAATTGGGTGAGAGTCAGTGGTAGCAACCTTCCTAGTTTGACTAGGCCTATCCCCTCAGAGTTGGTAAATAGTGCGTATGGTTTAGAACTATGGAGACAACTGTGTGCTGAAATCACATGAGTGTACAGAAATAGGAAAACCATGGTAAGTACATGCCCTTATACATACCTGCAGTGTAAAAAGGTTGCTAGGTGTGTAGAGTTGTGTGAATGTGTGTCAAATATGGACCCTTGGCCATATGGATGCAAAATGTGCATGCACGACAGCACAACAAGGAAGACTGTTGTGGTGTACTGTGTGAAAGGCAGAATGCAGGATCAATAATAATACATGACCAAAGCCACATCAATTCCCCAAGGGCTGTGGGCTGAGGACTGGCCCGAGGAAATTCAGGCACCGTGGTGACTTGGTGCAATGTGCACAGTAGTGGTGTCAATAAGTGAAACTCCAGTCAGTATAAACATCATGAAAAAGAATGGCACTCACAAAGGCAGTTGTGGACCTTACCTAAACTTACCCTCCCCAGCAGGGCAGGCCAGCAAGCTGTGTAACTGTGTTGCAATGTGTGGTATGACACAAAAAAAAACACCATTGAATGAATGAATATTGGTACTGATTAGCATGGCCTAATTTATTGTACAGTTCTACATCCTAACTTTCATGTTTATCCAGTAAGTTTAAGTTTAAGGGATTTATAAAGCACATGGCTACCCGCAGACTTCCCAGCACTGCCGAGAGGAGCAGACATAATGTGAGGTCTCATGGGAACAGTCAGGTTTTAAGTTTTTTCTGAAACACTGTTCATTCTTGGTTAGTCTTAGTTCTGGGTCCATTCTGTTCCAAAGTTTCGGGACAAGGTGTGAAAAGCCTCTTCCACCCCATCTTCCTCTCCTTATTTTAGGTGTGTTCATCAGGAAGCTGGCTCCTGACCTAAAACACCTGTTGGGAGCATACGGGGAGACCAAGGATTTTAACATGGTCGGGCCACTCCCATGCATGGCTTTGTGGGCCAGGCAGAGGGCCTTGAATTTAACCCTGGATTGGATAGGCAGCCAGTGGAGCTTCTTCAGAGATGATCTAACTGATTCATGTCTGGGTATTTTGAGAATCGGTCTGGCTGCTGCGTTCTGTACCACCTGCAGCCTGTCTGTGACATATTTGGGAGAGCCGAGGTACAAAGAGTTGCCGTAGTCTAGTCGTGAGACCACCAGAGCCTGTACCACCGTCTTTCTTGCTTTTTCTGGGATTAGGCCTAAGATTTTTCGGATCATTCGAAGGATGCCGAAGCAGATACATGAAAGATTGTTGGCCTATATTTCCATGGATAGGTTTTGGTCTAACCACATGCCCAGGTTTTTTTGGAAGTTTTCGGAGTTGGGGGGGGGGGGGGTCCCCGGGTTCCCGGCCAGTTGATCTCAGCCCGCGGGCCCGGTCCATTGCCTAGGAACATAAGCTCCGTTTTGTCCCCATTCAGTTTAAGGATGCAGTTGGCCATCCAAGTTCCTATTTTTTCCAGGCATGGAACCAGTTGCAGATGGTTTGAGTTGGGAGTTTCTGCCACCGAGACCACAAGCTGAGTGTCATCAGCGTAAGAAACAATGGATAAGCCGAATTCCTGCACCAAGTGTGCTAGAGGGCATAGGTAAATGTTAAAGAGGGTCGGGCTCAGTGACGATCCCTGAGGTACTCCACATGGGGCTGTGAAGGTATCGGAGAGGATACCTGCCTCCATACACTGGAAAGATCTGTTGCTCAGGAACGAGGCCACCCATTGGTTGGCCATGTCTCTGATCCCAATCTCTTTGAGCCTGTGAATGAGGATCTCATGGTCTACAGTTTCGAAGGCCGCGCTTAAGTCTAAGAGCAGAATTGCGGCGGCTCTGCCTTGATCGAGTAGCTTACTGTGATATCTATTTGGAGAGGTTCCTGATCACTCTATGTTATATGCACTCACTACGTGTGAAGTGACAGATTTGTGATCAGATATTTGGCTTGTTGGTCCTCCCTAGGTAGGTAGTGACATTGCCAACATGTATTACACTCACACATGCACACTGATGTCATTGGTGGCCTACTTCACATTGGCACAGCCATTTCATAGTACAATGTTGCTTTGCATATACGGTAATATTGTATCTTGCATGGCAGGTATGCTTTGCATTCCTCCACAATGGTGCTTCGTGGTAGCAAAGTTTGGTTTTCAAACTGCCAGTGTTTTTGTTTGATTTACAAACTCTGTCAGTGTTATTGTGACAGTACTCATAATTTAGTAGTTACTACCCATGTGCTAGGCAAGAGCATTTGCAACTAGTTACCTGCCCCATTTCAAGCATGTTGGACAACAGCTCTGGTATCCTGAGCAGCTCATTGGCTGAGTGGGCTGTCACAATGAGCAGTAATGGCCCTTGTGAGCATCAATGATCATGCTCTGCGGACTCATGTTTTGAGCAGTACTATGGTACATATAAAATGGTGTAGAAGATTTTGTGCATTTTCATATTAAGTATGCCAATTACCAATGTGCAAGATAGTAATGCACACTTAAAACGATGTTTATATGACCTGGTTTAGTGCCTTTTCTTGGCTTATGCTAACTAGGCCTCAGTTAGACCTCAACATCATCTTGTTCAAAATAGATGTCTCATCCTGCTCATCCACTGTTTATTGTATCTGCTGCAGGTAGTCAAGCAAGTCATGTTTTGTTTGCTTCCGACTGAAACTGTTCTCAAAGAAGACTCTCTAGCAAGTGCTCAGTAATGTAACTTTCTTTCCAGGTTTCTTCTGCTTGCTGACAGCATTGCATTTATTCACAATGGTTAACTGTTGTTTTGTAACTCGTTTTTTCTGATATATCCGGATGAGTTTAGCATATAGGGGGCTGAATCAATACTCATTAAGTGGAATAACGCTTAGGTGGTAAGGCTGTTTGGTGCTCCTAAATTCTATGTTCTAATTTGCTTAATGTGTTATTTTGCTCTCACCATGATGCATCTGCAGGTTCTATTATGTCTTTTGAAAACATTACTTACAAAAACCCTCATGTTGGGAGTGAGCCAGATGACCTTTCATGCTATTAGAGATGTTGTCTGATTTCTTATTGATTTTGCTGCTCATTTGGGACTTAAAACATTTTTTATTTTCTTATTATGCTATAGTTTTCATTGCAATGACTTTATGCGTCTGCACTTTGCAATTCTTGTATAGACTTTTTGTAATAAATCTTTATAAATGTTCCTAATTCTGCCATAGTACTCATCTATTGAGTTTGCTCTTACCTAATAGACTGTATTTTTGATATGCTGATTTACACCTTATCCTAGGACATATTGCCTCATGAGATTGAGGTTTAACACTATCCCCGGTCCACACACCTGTGGGCATGTTATTGGGGTGTATTTTGAGGAGTAAGATTTTAGGGGTACCCCTGCTCACATTAGTACCCTCGTAAAATGGAATATTTTGAGCAAAAATGTTAAGATAGCAATTCTACATTTCATGGAGTCTTAACTGGCACAAATACCGTGAAGGGCATTATATCCTGGTACAAAATAATGTAAAATTGCTTGTATTTCTTTTGGCATTGAATTCTGAAGAGCATTCATTTGGTGAAACACACTGTACTATTTAGACATTGCATATTTGATGGCACAAATGTTTGCCTGCTTGCGTTCACTTTTTTATATGCCACTCAATTTTTTTTAATGATGTTCTGCTTCCTAGCAATATTGCTGCTGGGTGCTGTGGAAGACTTCGAAGCATTGAAATATTTCATTAGTTAAAATTCTGAATTGTTTGCATGTCATATGGCTGTTTGGCATACAAATGTGCACAATTTGTAGGAAAATGCACTGCGATTACTATTTTTTCTCCCTTGCACGGTGAAAGTATAGGTTGATATGATCCTTTTCACCAAAGCTAGTTTTGGTTCCCAGAGCAGGACAAAATATGTGCATTAATCCCATAATAAGTGCAATGGCCTGAGATAATGACAGCACGTTAAGTCACAGGGGATGTGCATCCTTTGGAAAACTCAAACACTTCAACAAAAACGAAAACTATTTTTTTCTATGAAGTTCTTCCCTCAAATATAATAACAAATAAATATTCGCCAGGACACCTCTTTTGGTCCTATACTTCAGATATATATCATATATTAAAAAGTAAACTAAACAAGCTATGACTGTAAGTGCAATACTGGAACGAGGCGTAATCAAAATCTGAATATTATGGACATGATAAATGTCATTATGGTTATGAAGGAATATGATCTTGTCGGAATTTCAAAGAGAAAGGATATAACTGTAGGAAAACATAATAGGATGTCAGATATACCTCGCAGGGTTTAAAGATGTGTCTGACTACTAATTTTTAAGCACTTTAAAATATGTGAACGCAGGTACAGTATAGTGAGAAACTGTCAAAGGGTGGCAAAGGAGCTCTGAAGAGGTGTCGTGAGTCCAATGTGCAAATTTAGGGCCATATGTACGACGAAGTGGCGGAGCGTGTCGTTAGCCTCCTCGGCTTAATGACACGTTCCGCCACTTCGGAAACGCAAGGCTGCACCATATTTACAAGAATGTGGTGCAGCCTTGCGTTTCCCCCTGCGATGGTGCTACTTAGCGCCAACGCAGGCACCCTTGCACCAGAGTGCTAGGGTGTCTGTGTGCAGGGGAGGATTGGTTATGTGTAGGAAGGTGTCCCTTCCTGCACATAAACAATCCTAAAGTGCCATTTTGTAACTTTCATGTGTGCTGCTTCATGCAGCACACATGAAAGTTACAAAATGCCATTTTTTAAAAAGGTTTGTTTATGTACAGGAAGGGACACCTTCCTGTACATGTACAAACCATGGCATTTTGCATTTTTCCATGTGTGCTGCACAAGGCAGCACACATTAAAAAGCAAAAACTAGGAGAAATAATGAATTTCTCCTCGTTTCACCACCTTAAGACCAGGGTTTTCCTGGTCTTAATTTTGGCGCTGCCTCCTATGTATGCCACCCTTGTACATAGGGGGCAGTGTCAAATACAATGGGTATTGCGGTGGAACGCCCACCACAACACCCACTGCACGCCCCTTTCACGCTAAACATAGCGTGAAAGGGTGCCTATGTACAAAGCAGCGTTAAGCCACGTTAAGTGGCCTAACGCTGCCTTGTACATAAGGCAAGGCCCCTATCAACACGGGAACGTCACAAAAAGTGACGTTCCCGTGGCGATAGGGGCTTGTACATATGCCCCTTAGTTCATTAACAAATTAGCAAGTGTGAGTAATGCTATCATCCAGGGTAGTAGAGCACCCAGCAACAGGAGGAAGCCCAGTGAGAGATGAGCTTTTCATTGTCGTTTTATCTCTTACAGGCTATGATCAGTGTTTATCTAAGTCTTCATAGGATCAATATTACTTCTAGGTCTGTTTTTATAATAATGTGTTTCTTTTTTTGAAGATATACTCTATTGCTGTAAATGCAATTATTAGTTATGCAAAGCGGTAAGTGGACACACCGACGCCCTAGGAAACACACAGAATCATTTTTGCCATGACAGATATGGAGACACCTTGAATGAAGTACTTCATAAATAAAATCTAGATCTTGCTCAAAGTGGCAGCAATGCCCCTTTGCCCAACTATCAAGGAAATGGGCACGGAGATTGATCATGAGGGGTGTTATGTTTTTGTGGAGGGTCAGCTTGTCAGCATTTATGCGCCGAATGTAGTGCAATAAGCGTTTCTAGCCCACCTCACAGTGTCCTCACAAAGTGGGAGCATATCCCATGGCTTATTGGCAGAACCGCGTAATAGACCCTGACCTTGATAGTTCCCACCCCTGCTACCGACTTCTCCTGTGGTGATGTCCGCAGCTGGACTGGCACAGTGGCTCGCACACTGGTCCCTTTTAGATAGATGGCATACATTAAATCCGGACACAAAGGAATACTCCTATTATTCCCTGCCCCACAACTTACTGGACAGTATTCTTTGACACCCAGCCATTCACGTGCAGGTAATAACTGGAGAATATTTAGGCCAGACCTGTTCCGACCACAACCCTTGTTGATGTGTCTAGTTTGGTGCGCCCCTGCCCACCTGGCACTTAGAACCAGCCATAAGCCATACTGGAGGACAGTGTATTCCAAGACAAAACCCGGGAGATGATGGCCCGCTACATAAAAGAGAATTGCGGCACTGCGATGTCCAGGCCCATAGAGCAGGAGACACTAAAAGTAGCCATACAGGGACGCTGTATTAATGCAGTGGTGGGAGTACGGGTGAACCTTCACAGGGAACTAACATTAGAGATGTTTATGGGCGCCTCAGAAATGGAATCTCGTGGGACTTTTTCGGGTCGTCGAGCCCTTACAGATGCTAGGGAGCAGCATGCCCTGCTGGTGGCTGAGCTGCGATTCAGAGCCTACCAGGCCAAGATGCATGCTGAATGAGACAAGGCTGGCCGACTGCTGGCCTGGCTGCTTTGCAGTGCGAACTTGCCCGCATCGATTACTATGATCCGCCAATCCCTGACTTGTACTGTCACTAGTCAGATGGAAATACACGCGGCATTCACGTCATACTACTGTAAAGCATTATACGACCGGCCATCACTGATCGAGCGGCCCACATACAGACCTTCTTCGAGGCCCTCCAGTTGCCCACCATTGACAAAGTGGCCCAAGAGAACCTACAGCTTCCCCTTACGGAGCAGGAGCTTCGGGCATCCATAACAGGCTTAGCTACATGAAAAACTCCCGGACTGGATGTCCTTCCAACCGAGCTTTATATAGCTTATGACGATGTCCTGGTCCCCAAAATACTGGAGGTATACCAGGCAGCATTAGAGGAGCGGAGACTGCCTCCAAAGCTCCTTGAATCCCTCATAATATCGCTGTTGAAACCTGACAAGAACCCACTTGATGTAATGTCTTACTGCCCCCAGTCCATAGTGGCCATAGACTTTAAGATACTCAGCAAAGTTATAGCTGGCTGCTTTTTGGAATATATGCCACTACTGGTGCATGCTGATCAGAACTGCTTCATTTCTAATCGCTCGACCACTGTTCATATACGCAGACTTCATAGAGTGCTGGAACTGGCCCCATCCCACTGGCCCTTTGCCGCTTATTTAGTTATAGATCTAGAATGAGCATTTGACACAGTGGACTGGGAATATCTGTTTACCGCGCTTTCACAGTTTGGACTCCCGGTGCACTTGTTCTACCTCATTTGTTTAATTTATACAGCCATTTGTTTAATTTATACAGTGCCAAACCCAGATTTCAGTCAGCACAGCTCATTTGAGCCCCATTTGAGATTAGCCTAGGAACACGCCAGGGATGCCCGCTGTTGCCACTTTTGTTTGTGCTGGCACTGGAACCATTGGCCCAACTGCTGCGACGTGATGGGGGGAGTGGGGTATCCTTTTGGGGGGACACACTTCATGCAGTCTCTCTTTACACAGATGACACCCTTATTTACATACGGGATGAAAGGAGAGGAATTGGAGGCATTGAAATAGTGCTTGAGAAATGTTTTAATGCCTCGGGTCTGGGAGGGAATTCGGGCAAGACTTGCCTGTTTCCTGTGAGCCCAACCTGCCCACTGCAACACCTAATGGTGGGTCAAGATCAAGTAAGAAGGGAACTGTTCACGTTCCGCGATCTCTGTATTAATATATATTACGATATTTGAGATTTAATAGACAGTTATCTCACTAGGGCTATCACCTCCCTGAGACCGCAAATGGCTTTTTGGGGTAAGCTCCCACTTATTGTGCAGAGACGGGTTTCCCTTTCCAAGATGGTAATGCTCCCCTGACTCCTTTATTACTTTCACAATATACCGGTCCACATACCAAGCTCTATTCCGTACTTTGCACTGTATGCTGGGGGCCATTCTCTGGAACAAGGGGCATTGTTGTGTTACCCTGAGGACGCTCCAGCAACCTTTCAACAAGGGGGGCATGGAAGCTTCTAATTTTGAGCATTATTACTTGGCAGCACAATTATAATGGCGTCGTTGTCTGGCAGGCCAGCATCTGGTTGGATTGGGCCTACCCATATTAGATCGTACTGCCCAGGTGATACACAAGTTGGTATTCCCATCGGGAAAAGTCCCCCCACACTCATAAGCTTCTGACTATAGCATACACTAGCTATACTGACTGAGCTCAACCCTGATGCCATACACGCCGAATATCTGTATCAGCTCTTTACGGCCCTAGAGAGAGCTACTTGGGAGGGAGGGGATGTTATATCCCGCATAGATGCCCTAATGTAGACCCGTTCGTACATGCCCTAAAATGGATGTATTCATATTTACCCTAATATGGTCATATTCGTACTTGCCCAATTATGGTCATGGCCGCATATGCCCAATTATGGTCACAACTGTAAATGTCCTATTGTAGTATGATTCCTTATATAGGCATGATCTTTCACCTACATTGGTCTCAGTTAGCACACAACGAGCTCTGAGGGCTGAACGTTATCTATCCTGTGGTTTTGAATGCAGCAGGGTTCTTCCAAACACAGGCCCACACTGTACTCATTAATTATGCATGGCTTTCTAAGAATACACCACCAGCATAATGTATGTACAAAGTTCACCCCTGATGTCTTCCTCATGTCCAATACAAACCATACTGAGGACCGAGACTCTTTAGGGTATAAATACACCACATCTTGCCCCGGTAAACCAGAGGGAACCGAGACTTCCATGCTGACACACTGACCAGAGACGCTGAGGCTCCTGCATGCAGTCGCTCAAGCTGACAGTGGTCTGACACAACCCGGACGGGGTGTCCAACTCGAGACCAGGACGGGGTCCCACACTCTCTCTATTCAGGTATGGGGGTTCGACAAAATCCTAGGAGGATTCTTGGCTTTTAGCTTCTAAGACCTACACACACATGCTAGGTACACTCAGGTACATCTAGTTAGGCATCGTAGGAGTACGCGCACTTGCATAATGCTTTTATATTCATGTATGTACTCATGATTATCGCAATATGGTAGAACTGTTCTATCCCTTTGCTTTTATCGTACTGCTGATCATATATATCTGCTATTGTCTGCTGGTTACCGCAGCACATATATTTTACACTAGAATAACAACTGTTCAATAAATACTTATTGAAACGCCCGACTGTTTATTCTGTGTAACTCTCTGAGACAAACCGAATAAGTGAGCACGAGTGACTGAGCGAAAGGTAGTACATTGTTTCCACGATTCTGAGGGAATCAGGGTTGTCATGTTCTAAGGTTGCCAGAAACTAATCTCTCCCCGATAAGAGGAGACACTAGTGGCACTGCGAGCTAGCTAATGCAAACCAGGCTAACATATACGGTGGGGGTGCACGGAATCAGTCTGCCACCAAGCTCGCAGTATATGTTATCCAAACGCGCAGGTCCTGCTGGGGTACTATAGGAACTACACGACATGGCTAACTAGTTTAGCTTGGAATGCTCTGCCCTTGGCGCTGCGGTGCATTCAGGATCATGTGATCTTTAAGAAAAAGTTCAAAACTTTCCTTTTTTAGTTGTCTTCTTGTTACACTTTTTCCTTTACCTCTGCACGCGCCGGGACACTCTGTCGAGTAGCTGAGCACGATACAAATATATATAACATAACATAACATGGCGCCCAACGTTGGTTTGGTACTTATTTGACAGTAGAATCTGAGTAGTTCAGTCGTGCTATTCTCAGAGAACCTACTCACAAAACCCCAGAGACGTCTGGAGTGGGTGGGCACAAAATCCGCCGCAGCTGAGTAGTACGAGAATACTATTTATTGGCTGTTGGTTACTCAAGCTTGAAGGATATTTAGTTCCTACAATTGTGCACTTACACCTTATCTTAAAAACTCTTTAATCTCCCTTCTTCCAATTAAAAATGGTGGACGAAACAAGCGCAACAGGGAGAGTTACAACAAACCTCTTTGGTTTAGAAGAAGACCCTGAAGAAGCAATACAAATTGCACCAAATTTCAGAAGGGCAGTCACCATAAAACTTCTAGAACATGGCTTAAGAGCCATGGGAGGTATAGTAATTTTCGTGATTGAGGCACACGAATCCAATAAAACAGAGGTGTTCTATTCTTGGGTTAAATTCCCAGCAGCGAATCCAATCACAAATGTATTCCACTACTACCTAGAAGGTGACACACCAGCGGACTTTACTCCTTTTGAAGAAGTAGAGGTTTCGCTTACTTACTAGGAGCATAATTACTGGTTTAAAGGCGCCCTACCCCACGTACGAGGAAGAGCAAGATTAGGCCCGCTCGGAGGAGCAGGAGCCACATGGCCCATATTAGCGGCATACACACCGCATCCTGAAATTAACACAATGACACAGCCAGACTTACTCGTACAACAAAGAGATTTAATTAAAATCTACAGAAACCTCACACAATTTGTGATGAGGACTTTAACAGTTCAGCCTGCACCAGCTGCAGCACAAGACACTCCAGTCCAAGGCACAGTTAATAAAATAACTCCACAAACATTGCACGCGATAATGGGCAAAATACCAGCAAAACGCGAACAAATCCCATTCTGGATAGCTCAGAAAATAACTCAGCTTAAAGCAGTATTCCAAAATACTTTCATTCAATAAACTTTATTTCGGTCAATGTGACCTTAAAAGTACAGACACAGTACATACAAATACATTTGAAACTACAAAGAAAATCAATTGCATGTAGTGAAAAACAAATAAAAAAAACAGTAGTGGACATTGCTGGCACACATATGAAGTGAATAATTTCCACACTCAATTTAAAAATGCCCTCTATTCTAATTACTTCACCAAAGGAAAGCGAGGGCAATGGATATAACAGAGGGTTGATCAAAGCAGAGGACAAGGATTCACTTTTGGAAAGTGCATAGTGCAAATAAATAAATAATTTAAGTAAAAACAGTTTTCATAAAAAGATGACCGCTATTATTACCACTAGTTTTATGCAGCAGTTGGCACGACCTAGCACTGGGAACCCCACAATGCAGGCTGCTTCTGCATGGGGTTTTCGCAACAATTATGGTAGTAGACTAATAAGCTACTCAAGGACAAAAAACAATACTAACATTTTAAAAAGCATTAAAAACATATAAAAAAAATACATACTTTAAGAAAACATATAAAGTAGAAAAACTATTTTCCTGTGACATAATTGGAAAACCTACATACATAGCTCAGATAAAACTAATCATGTAAAAACAAGACCTAGTTTTAAAACTGGCAAGGGTGACCATAGATAGATATTTTTTCCGGGAATTTGATGAAAAGATTATTTAGTTTCCTCCAGAATCATTATCTTAACTATTTAAGGATGCTTTTAAAAATATCCTGCGGGTACACCATATAGAAAATAGAAAACCTGCAACTGAGTAAACAATCGGGATACTACAGTCGTGTTTCAGTATCCTGAAAGCATCAGAACAGCGCCTAGTTCCAAGGTTTCTACAAATCTGCACCAGCCATCGTTTTCTTGCCTTATGGTAGCCAGGACAGCTAAAAAACACATGGAGTACTGACTGCAGGGCAGTCACATGCCGGGCACTTCAGGATTTGCGGACCCCCCCACATGTGTGTAAAACAGCGGAGAGGCAAAACCCCATGCCTAAACTGAAGAAAAAGCTTTCTAGCAGCTGCCGGCTTGATGTCATCCAGGGCCGGCTCAAAGCTATACCTATCTTTGATTTCTAAAAAGGCTGAGGTTAACTTGCCTACTCGGGGGCTACTAAAAAGCTGAGCCATTTTATACTCCCCATAATGGGCCTTTAACGATTTCCTGGGGAGTGAGATGCAAGCAAGCTCAGGGTCAGCCCAGAGTTCCCCCAACCCCATGCTGGCTAGCATGTGCTTGATATACGCAAGCCACGGCAGTTTGGCAGCCCCCGCAGGTTCATCACTTCTTTTAATTCCTCCCTGTATGATAGAAGTTCTGGAGTAACCCACAGGCGGCGCCAATATAATAAAGGTCTAAGGTTAGATTCATCGGTGATTGCCCTAACACCCAGGTCTAATCGGAGCGGAGTTAGCGGGGTGCTCCGTGGGAGATTTAACAACTGTCTGAGAAAGTTGTTCTCTGTCTGCGTTAGGTTCTCAGAACTAGAGTGACCCCATAGTTGTGCGCCATATAGCGCCCTCCCCTAGCTTGGACCTTATAAATTTCAATGGCAGGACTCACTGGTTTCTGGCTGGACTTACAGAAAACCTTCATGATACCACCTGACGATTGCGACAATTTTAGTGATGATTTTTGATTTGCGCCCCCAATCCATAGTCTCTGTGATTGTGATGCCGAGATAATCGAAAGAGGAGACTCTCTCGAGGGGTTTACCATTTAGTGAAGGGTTTGCTCGTGTGCTTTTAGGGCTGTTAAACGCCATAAATTTGGTTTTCTGTAGATTAATTTCTAATCCTCTTTCACTACAGAATGCTTCAAATCTATTGAGTACCCTCTGAATCCCCATGGGTGATTTAGATACTAATAGAGTGTCATCGGCAAACATCATTGCTGGGATTATACGCGAGGCCAGCTTGGGTGCATCGAGGTCTTTCTCTACAAGTAAATAATCTATTAGACCGTTTATGTATAGACTAAAGAGAGTAGGGGCAAGCACACAGCCCTGTCGAACACCGCGTTTGATCGGGATGGGTGCAGTTAGCTTTCCATCCTTACCAAACCTGATTTGTGCGAAGTTTTCCTCATGCAGCCGCTTTATGAGTTGGGATAGATATGCTGGAACCCCCATCTCGTGGAGGACTGCCCACAATTTTTCCCTTGGGACCAAGTCAAAAGCTGACCTCAGGTCTACAAATATTAAACAGAGGCTGCCACCCTCTAAACACACGATCTTCCAGTGTAATAGTTGTAGCCTGAGTATTTGGTCCAAAGTAGACAGTTTTTCTCTAAACCCTGCCTGTAGGGGGGTAAGTATCTTCCGTTCCTCCATCCAAGTTTGTAACCGAAGCAGCAATACACGCGCAAACATTTTTTGCGTAATGTCTATGAGGCTGATCGGCCTATAATTGTTTGGTAATAGCGGTGAACCTTTTTTGTAAATGGGGATTATTTCGGCTCCGGCCCAAATGGGGGGAATCTTCATGCCTTGAAATACGGCATTAAATAGCACCCAGAGGTATGGTGCCCATACAGATGGTTCACTGCGAAAAAGATCCCCAGGAATTTTATCTAATCCAGGTGCTTTACCTGGAGCTATTTTGGCAAGGGCTCCCTTAATCTCATTTAGACTTATACTTGTACTAGAGCTATCGTCAAAGTGTTCATTGGTTTCCCCTATCTTGGCGGAATAGTCAGTCCCCCCAAGGCACCCCTCTATTATCTCAGCGTTCAGTATATTTCCATTAGAGTAGAGAGATTCAAAATGGTCCCGCCAGACCTCTGCTTCCAAATTTGGCTCTATCGGTGATTTAACACCAGAGCTACCTGTGTTGACAACTTTCCAGAAGGTCCTCATATCCCTAGCTCCCAAGGAGCTTCTCAAAACATCCCACTTATCCATTTCCCACCCTTTTTTGGCTTCAGTAATGGCCACCTTGTAGGCCGACCTAGCAATTTTAATTAATGGGCGATCGTTGGCCTTGATGGACAGAACCAGCGATCTTTTGGCATTACGGCAATGATCATTATACCAAGGGTGGGGAGGTTTCCTACTTGGCCGATTTGTTTTTTTGGGATAGAAGAAGTCTAATGTGACTTCTCCTAACCTGCCATGGTTCATTATAACCATCTCGGAGTCTATACTATCCCCATGGTGAGCTATTGAATTAGATGCTGTCAGAAGCACCAGGATCAGGGCTTCATATAAAGTGCTAAGTTTATCTTGTGATTGGCTGATGTCAGACCATCGCACTCTTCTCCTACAATTTGAAAGTGTCAACCTATCATCAATAGGATTATCCATATTAAGGACACTCCCAGGATTGAGCTCTTTTAGTTCAAGTACTAACGCATAATGGTCACTGTCTAGCCGTGGAATAACCTTAAAATCAATTAGCCTGTCCCAGGATTTGGAGTCAATTAAAATATAATCTAATAGAGAGCCACGCTCATTTCTATGGAAGGTATAACTACTCGATGTGTCAGACAAAGTTCTACCATTGCAAGCTCTTAGGGAATGTTTCAAAGCTAGGCAGTTCATCTGGATCACCAGGGGGCACCATTTTTTGACTGGTGAACACCTGGTCTCCGGGATTGCCCAAAATTTATCATCATCATATAGGCTATCCTGGAGCATTCCCTCTAGTGGCTCAAACTGACAATTGAAATCCCCTCCTAGGATCACCATATGTTTATCTGCAATGGTCGCTAAGAACGTAGTTAGTTCTTCCAGCGTTTTAGACTCCTTACCCTGGGCGGTTGGTCTAGAGTACACGTTTAAAAGAGCTAACGAAATCTTTGATGGAAACTGCAGCATAACACATAAAATATCATTAGATACTGTGTCAATCTGCTTGGCCGTACAACCTAAGTGAACTCCCACCCATGTGCTAAGGCCTCCCGATGGTCTCCTTTACCCCCTGATGTTGCAGGAATACTGAAAGTGGCAAAACCCAATTTGGAAACATCCCCTCTGGCCCATGTCTCCTGGAACATGCAGATCTCGTATTGGCTAATAAAGAGACCCCAATTTGGGTCATCTAACTTATTATTCAGATCCGCAATGTTCCACGATAAAACCCTTGTCTTTGGGCAATTGGGGCAGTTCAGTTTGTTAGCCACTAAAGGGGATGATTGCGGTATGGCCTTTCTCTTCACACTTTCATCCATCAGATCGGACCCTCTGGTTAGTGAGAGTTTAAGATTATCCCTCGGTACCATGTCACAGCCATCGTGGGCGCAGCCAGGGGAGCCGCTCATGCTCCCACAGGCTTTACCTTCCCCACGCGGCGTGCAAGGTCCTATATCACTAGCCTGAGCCTCGATTGCTATTGGGGCGGGCGTATTTGGTCTTTAATGTCGGGGGGCTGATCCTTGAGTCAATCTACTCCGTCTAAGCTGCTATACCTATTTGCTGTGGGAATATTAAAAATAAATTGCCTTTGCCAATGCTGGTCCAGGGGAGGTAACTCGCAATTCTTGGTGTCATTTCTCCAACCCCGCTCATAATGCCTAATATCATGGTGGGGCCTGTTGGGGGGGTAGAAGTAACCCAATGGAAGCACTTGGGTGCCGCCCGATTTTCTCCCATCCTCTGTAGCTAAAATTTTTTGGGCCATCAACGGGTTTCTAAAATTAATTACTATACAATCTCCATGTAAATCCTTATGTCGCCTGCCTATCCAGCCCACCCTGCGTGTAGTTAAAATCTCTTCCACATGCTCATAACTAAAATGCATGTGGTTTATAAGCCAATGGATACATTTATTCTTTAATTCTTGGTGGGATTCATATTGGTCCCTTCTAAGTTCAGGGATACCTGCAAGGATAAGGACATAAGGGGTTGATGCAGGAGGTAAGTTTATGACTGGAGGGGGGAAGGAGTCATTGGTAGCTTCTGTACTTATGGGGGCACCTCCCCCTACCTGCTGTATTTTTGTTTGCCATTGCCCTCTAGATTTATGAAGTAAAGGTGGACAATTGGCTAAATTAGAAGTAACCAATGGGGGCCTTAAAATGCTGTCTCTGGTAGCCTCCGATGTATGTGTCTCCCTGTTTGATGTTGGTGGCAGAGCTTGCTCACTGGGTTTAGGGCCTGGATTGGCCAGTGTAATACTTGCAGTGGTCTGATCTCGTGTTCTGCTTTCAGGACCAGCATTACAATGGGCTGCCCCCCTAGTGCTTGTCCAGTCATTAAAAAGTACTGTCAACCTGTCAACCCTCTCCTGTAAAGGTCTGAGTTCGTCCTTAACTATATCCCTCATTTGGATCTGTAGATCCACCACTAGCTTGGTGACCCACCCTGGCTGATCGCTTGTAGTTTCTGTGCTGTCTTCTAGGTCACCAATCCCAGATTTCCCATTATCAGGAATCGCTCCTACGGGCTTCTTCCTTCTTACTGCTGCTTTCACTTTGGGTTTGGGTTTACCTTTTTTACCCGATTGGTTAGATGTCGCAGCCCTAGGTTGCTCGGGGCTAACTGCTTCAATTATTGATGTGTGTTCACTGGGAGAATCAGTTATCGAAACCCCTATAATTTGTGAGGTGCTAGGGTCAGTCATTGCGATTTCTAGATTTGGGGTCAAGGACAGTCGTCTCTCAGTGCACTCTATTTCGGTGGCCACAGCTCCTAAGGCCTTTTCCAACATCCTATCAATAGAAGTTGGTTTGGTGTTAAGTTTGGGCATAGCCAGGGCCTGTTTCTTTTCAACGCAGGTTCGTCTCCCCATTCTACAGTATCTCTGTGTTTAGACTCTGGCGTTGGTTAAAAGGGTTTAGATTTAAAGTGGGCACAGGAGCTTAATATTACAGATCTCCACTACAAGGCTCTATGGGTATCTACAACTACTGGGATACCTATTGGGGAAACCTCTAATAGGGAGCACTATCTGGGACCAGCGCGATTAGAGTACCAAATTCTACAGACACAAAATTACAGAGCCGATGCGGGTAACAACTTATATAGTTTGCTTTCCAAAAGTCAAAGATAAAATAGAAGAGGGTCTGTGCAACTCAAACAATCACATAGAAAAATGAGTGCGGAATAAATGTTCCAAGATTATTCTCAGCATAGAGTCATTTGAGATGCGAGCTGTATTCACTGTGTGCCAGTGGAAGGAAAAACAATTCCAATAACTATAAGATAAGGATCTGGGGGACACAGCACAGTACCTTGTTTGCAGATCCCGGGGCTAGAAAGTTAGAGGGGAGGCCCAGCCCAGCCTCCTCCGGCCTCTGACGGGCCCGCCCTTGGCCCGGGCTTAGCCCGCGCGCGTCCCGTGCTGAGGGGGGCGCTTGTCGTTTAAATGGCGCCTGAGGGCGCAGATACCCACGTCACAGCTGCGGGACTCCTGAGGGCAGCTGGGAGTAGTAGTCTTGCCGTTTCCCTCACGGCGCGAGCAGCAGGATGCGTGCCGTTCACCTCACGGCCCCCGAGATGAAGAGCTGGTGGCAAGGTGAGCCGTTTCCCTCACGGCGTTCGTGTAACCCGTGCTGCGGGGGGTGCTTGTCGCTTAAATGGCACCTGCGGGCGCAGATACCCGCGTCACAGCTGCGGGACTCCTGAGGGCTGCTGGGAGTAGTAGTCTTGCTGTTTCCCTCACGGCGCGAGCAGCAGGATGCGTGCCGTTCACCTCACGGCCCCCGAGATGAAGAGCTGGTGGCAAGGTGAGCCGTTTCCCTCATGGCGTTCGTGTAACCCGTGCTGCGGGGGCGCTTGTCGCTTAAATGGCACCAGTGGGCGCAGATACCCGCGTCACAGCTGCGGGACTCCTGAGGGCTGCTGGGAGTAGTAGTCTTGCCGTTTCCCTCACGGCGCGAGCAGCAGGATGCGTGCCATTCACCTCACGGCCCCTGAGATGAAGAGCTGGTGGCAAGGTGAGCCGTTTCCCTCACGGCGTTCGTGTAACCCGTGCTGCGGGGGCGCTTGCCGCTTAAATGGCGCCTGCGGGCGCAGATACCCGCGTCACAGCTGCGGGACTCCTGAGGGCTGCTGGGAGTAGTAGTCTTGCCGTTTCCCTCACGGCGCGAGCAGCAGGATGCGTGCCGTTCACCTCACGGCCCCCGAGATGAAGATCTGGTGGCAAGGTGAGCCGCTTCCCTCACGGCGTTCGTGTAACCCCAATTCCAAAATACTACAACCAGTGATAAACACAGAATCCTAACAATCTGCTTGCCCATGGGTCTCACACCACAAGTAGAGGACTGCACCTCTTGGGGTTCAGTCTTTGCTGCCATATATACCAGAACACATGGTATCCCGTCCTTATCAGCAGTACCTGACGTATTGAAACAGATACAAAATGAGTACGGAGCAGAGCCTGCCCTTAACTTAGGGATGAAGTTACTAAATAACTTTGACCAGGTATCAGCCATAATACTAGCTAATATTTAGGGGGAAGCAGCTTCAGTGGCGATCCGCCAATGCCTAAGGGAGTTCAGTCCAGTAGATCAACAACACGAACTACCCAAAATAATCGAAACTGCATATGCAGAACTAGGCAGAGACAGTCTAGGTGGGAAAGCATTAAAACCACAACTGGTGGGCAGTCCTGAAAAGGACACTCCAAAGCAGAAACCTACTTCTTCTAAAAAGAAGTGGGAAAATAAAAAACAACAAAAGTATAAACAGACCAGATCTCAGTCCAGAGGTAGGTCTCCTCAACAGGAGCCCTCTGAAAAGAGGTATAGCCTCAGGAATAGGGATAACATTAAAAAACCTGACAGGTATCATGATACTGATACTCGTTCCTCTCGTTCCTTTCAGGGTTCATTACTAAACTCCGAGAGGGAAGGACAGTCAAAGGAGCGTACAAAGTCCAGAGATACGCAACACGCTGCAGACTACGCACCTAAAAAAGAGGATAAACAGAAATCAAAACCTCAGTTCAAAAAGAAGAAGGTAGCAGGTCTCAAGATCAGACATGCCCAGAATTCTGAGGACACAGCTTCTGAACGGGTAATGGGCTCTGACGATGCTAGACAGCACGGCAGAAGTAACGATAGCTCGCCAGAACCTGAAGGAATTTCTGGTGACAGCGGAGCTGAGTGAGTATATCACGGTGGAAACACCTGATACTCGGGTAAGTGTCCCACATAAGTTACATGAGATAATACTCTGGATGGAGGGGGACAAGCCCAGAAAAGTTAAGGGTCTCTTTTGGAAAAATCTGTCATCTGGTTATGACATTCTATTAGCAGAACAAGACTGGCCGCCTTCATTCGTCATGGAGTGCCCTAGGGGAGAAACGATAATTTCTCCAGCCTTTTCCGACCTCATTCCCATTCACCTAAAACATGCATATGCGCAGGAGTGGGCGGTTGCCCTAGCTCCAGCATTGTACAAAAATCATGCTGGTTGGGATGAGGATTCAACCCACCACGTGATCCCGTTAAAAGTTTCCCCAAATGCTCAAAGGCAATACCCTATAAAGCAGGAAGCTAAAAAACAAGTCAGGGAGATTCTAGATCAACTTGAATATCAGGGGGTGATAGAAAATTGCACTTCACCTATGAACAATCCTTTGTTTCCCGTAGCCAAGCCTGACAACACATATCTTCTAGTTTTAGATTACAGACATTTAAACACTTGCACAAAGACATTTGCAGTTCAAAATGCACACAGTGCCGCATTAATGAATAACATTGTGCGGAAAAAATACAAAACAACACTTGATATCTCAAATGGATTTTTCTGCCAAAATATAGCGCCTGAAAGCAGGTATCTGACCGCATTCAGTGCGTTAGGGTCCCAATGGCAATTTTGCCGACTCCCCCAAGGGTACAAGAATAGCCCGGGGTTGTTTTCAGCAAGGGTAACAGAGTTACTCCAAAATTTGGATGAAGAAGCATTGTCCTATGTGGATGATATTTATCTGACGGACGATGACTTAAAGAGGCACTTGACCAGGGTGAGCGCCATTATTATGGGATTCGCCTAGAGGGCTATAAATTAAATTTCAAAAAATCATAAATTGCCCACCTCATTGTCCTGTTTTTAGGATACGAGCTGTCAAGTGAGGGAAAAAGCTTGGTAGCTATTTTTTTTAGAAAAGTGTGCGCTGCTCCAACCTCCAAAATCATTAAAGAATTTACAATCAATTCTGGGATTCCTAAATTTTGGTCGAACATACATTTTGGATTACGCAGAAAGAGTAGAACCTTTATACGACTTAATAAAACCAGATTTTTCTGTCAAACAATGGACACAGGAACACACAAATATCCTGCGTTCCCTACAGGAAGACATGATAGCTTCTAAACATTTGCAGACACGGGTAAACTCACAGAACTTAGTGATCCGAGTAATAGCGGGTCAATGCAGGTACACTTATTTAACTTTTAATGAAGGCGAAACAGTACCAATCGCATACAAATCACACCTGTACACAAACGCAGAGATGCGTTTCACTTCAACAGAAAAAATTCTGACAGCAGTGCAGACCGCTGTAGCAAGAGAAAGAGCTCTGGCTCAGGGAAAACGCATAATTGTCGTGACCCCAGTACCAGCTTTAGAAGCTGTTACAAAAGCTAGCATTCCAAATGCTAAAGCCTTACATCCAAGATGGATACAATGGGCTAATTCTCTTACTGCAACGGATGTTGAATACAGATTTGATTCAAGTTTAAAAACACAGGCATTCCTGCAATACGAACAAGAATACCCTCTACCAAATGAAATTTTGCCTCCAGATGAGTATGAATACATTATTTACACTGACGGGTCTGCTCAACCAGCCACAGGAAGTAAGCAAGCTTACAGCACGGCTTGTGCGATTGTTAAAGGTTGCATGCACGATGGCAAGTTCCATCCGAGTTGCACAAAAACGCAATCTCTAGGAGACTGCACAGCACAGTTGGCAGAACTCAAAGCACTTATACTGGCACTTATAAATACGGATCACGAATTCCCCACACTTATTGTGTGTGATTCCTTTTACTGTGTACAGTCGTACAATGAATATCTACATCATTGGGAACAAAACGGGTTCAAAGATGCAAAAGGTGGCACAATTAAGCATAAAATGCTATGGGAACAGGTAGTGGAGTTGAGAAATGAACTACCAAGGGCTCACGTGATACATACACTGAGTCATCAGCGTGATGGCGTTCACGTTGAAGGGAATTCATTGGCTGATGAAGCCGCAAAGGGGCTGTTCGCACAGCCGCCGTAGCTGCAGTGACTCGTTCAAAGACGAGGGTAGACGGCGAGATAATGGTAGCTGTCAATGCTTCACGCAAAGGCAGCACAGCAGTACCTAAAAAATTTCCACTCAAGTACTCCTACAAGTTAGATGCACAAAGCATTCCATATGCTCAGATTCCTGGAGTGGGGGATAGAGTAATACCAAATATGGATCGTAGGCTAGGCTTAATTGTGGCAGCACATGAAGGGACGGGTTCTGTACATAACGGACTTAGGGAGACTGTTGCTTTGTTGAAAGAACGCTACTGGTGGCCCGTGATGAGAAGGCTGATTAGATACTATGTCTGGAACTGCGACATCTGCAAGCAGATGAATGGGTCCACCGCAACACGTCCAGTACAGATACCATTGTTAGACAGCATTCGGTTGTCCGTTCGTGCTCGTTCAGCTCAAGTTTCCTCAAGGTTTGGCCTCAGCGCTCGGCTTTCGCTCGAACTGTTATAAAAGATTTGCGAGTCTTTATCGGCACATACGCAGTTGGCACGTTACATTCTGACCGTGGTCCGGCGTTTAGCTCTCGGGCTTACAAAGAGGCCATGGAAGGAATGGGCGTAGCATTGCGGTACTCCTCTCCGTATCATCCCAAGGGAAATTCTGGTGTGGAGAGTAAAAACCGAGACTTAAAGCAATCTTTAACAGCTAGGGTATTAGGCAAGGGCGGTAGATGGGTCGATCACCTTTATGGGGTACAGCGCACGCTCAATAATCAGCCAAGAAGCTCTCTAGGAGGTGTCACTCCTTACGAGGTCCTATTTCGGACAATAATGTGGGTACCTGATCTTGATTGTGAAGGCACATTGGCGGATGAAAAACCATTTGATATCCATGATCGTTTGGCTGTTTTACAGGATCTAAATGAATCCAGGACACAACAAAGTAACGTGCTCCAGAAACAGGCCACCACTGAGGAAGTCAAGGCAGTAACGGCAAGACCTATCTGGATCCCAAAACTCGGGGATCTAGTCAGAGAGAAGATTGCTGACAAAAAAGAATTTGGGCCGTCCTACAGAAAGCCTGTACCGGTCCTTGCAATCCACGGCACAAGAACTGTACTTCTGCCGCCTCTTGCCGGAAAAAAGGAGAAAAGATTTATCTCAATTGACTTAATCAAACCACACTATGTGGCCGATACTAAACAGTAGGCCTCGTGGACTCCACAGTAGCAGACGCCCTCCTCTTGCTACAATCCAAGAAGTTCAAACAGAAAGACTCATCACGTTTGAAGAGCCACCTGTACGGAATGAAGGACTAAGCAACAATGCTATGGAACTTGTTCCACTTCAACAAGAAATTCATCTTCAAAATGAAAATCAACTTAACAACCAAGTTACAATCAGACCTAATACAGACATCTATGTCAATGTGCCTCGACAAGAGAACACAGCGATTTCAACAAATCCTGATGCAATTCCAACAATTGATCGAACTGCTTCTGGCTATTTCCTGAACTTTGATACGTTTTCACTGGACCCAAGTGAGCCGGAAACGACGCCAGCCAAAAAATCACTCAAACAGAAACTCATTGACTTTTTGAACTTTTTTAGAAAGACTTACCTGGTGTCACATTGGATAGAACTATGGTATATCACTGGGATTTTATTTTTCATTTTCTGGCTAGGTTTAATAATAACTTTTAGTATGCTTATTAATGGACGATACCTCCAGCCAAGCTCTACAGCCCAAAGAGTCAATTTGATTTTAAAACCACACCAGTCTTCACATCGTGGAACCAAGAGACTTGTCTTCAGTGAACATCACAGCAGTTCTTATACCGGACGGTATAGTATGGGACAAGATTGATTATGATATATTAGGTCCGACTGAACTTTTAAAGCTAAAACATGTATTTAAAATTTCTTTAAGTGATTTCATTACTTCCAGTACATTTTCTGATGATTGGGACACTGAAACTGTAAATGCTATGATGTCTGATTTAGAAAAAACTGCAGCATTTCCTAACAATGAAATGTTAGAAGGTACTTCAGACTATGATACATTGTACTGTTACCAACATTTTGGTGATCATTTCTTACACAAGTCTATAACACCTAGAAATGTATTTGAATACCACCAGTGGGAACACTGCCCAACACCTCCAAAAGGTAGTTTACAAGCATTTGCACAGAAATTCACATATTTCTCAGGGTTAAACACAACCGACCCAACGTCATTTTATTAAAAAATGGAGAAAAATTCAGCTCAGAAAATTATGTTAACAAACACCAAACATATTTACTCTGCATCCTTTCAGAGCCAGTTGTCTAAACAGGGTTTCGATCTATGGAAAGACACAATAGAATCCAAATCAATCTGGGGTTCGAGGGACTGGCAAGTCCAGGGAAAAGAAGCACTTTTTAGAGCATGCATCATTCCGCAGCAGATTTTATTTCTGAACGAAACTGTGCAACAGACATCCTGTCTTGGATTAGCCAAAGGCAAGGAAATGAACACACCGGGGTTTCCAACACCATCACAGATGGGTGGGGGGCAGAACTCAACTACACAAGGGGTAGGATTAGATGCCATTTTCCAGTACAACCGATCAGATCCTGATTGGACAGAATGGCTGGTTTGGCCCATTGACACAAACAAATGTCAACAAAGATTTATGAATACAACCAGAGGGTTTAGTATCCATAGGCCAGATCCACGCTATGTACAAAGACATCACCCAGGGGTAGTGACATCATATAGTGTTGGGAAGTTGTGCCTTGATTGGCTAGAGCCCTCAACACTGACAGAAGTAAAACACTAACGGGGCATATTAACAACGGCCAGCGATAATTATCGCTGGTCGTGCGTAGCGATAATTATATTATCGCTGGCTATCTCTGGCATTTATCGCCCTGGTAGCGCGTTATTAACAACGCGTTACTCCAGGGCGATAAAAATACCAGAGATAGCGATGTCATCGCTCTTTGCAGGGAACATCGCTGGTTTTCCAGCGATGTTCCCTGCAAAAGGGCGATAACCTTGCTGATACGACCCACAGGGTCGTATCAGCAGAATCCACCTCCTATGGCTAACATAGGTAAGTCGGGATTATAGCAGATGTTAGATTTTGGCGAAAACGGCCGTTTTCGCCAAAATCTAACGTCTGCTATGATCCTGTGGGCTGCCTTGTAAATATTGCGATGTGCACATCGGCGATATTTACAACGTAGCCCATCTGGGGTACGCCCAGTAACGCCCACTTTGCATCTCATTAGAGATGCAAGGATGGGCGTTGGGGGAAAGGGCGATAGTACAGGGATTCACGCGATAGCGTGACCTTGCTGATTAGGTGATAGCATTATCGCCGCTTTCCGTCCGAAAACGGACGCTAAAGCGGCGATAATTGTCTATCGCCTCGTTGTTGATATGCCCCTAACTCTGGGCGTAGTTTGCGGAGTAGCACTACACGTAGCTACGCGAAGTACATTTTGACATACACGTAGCTATGCAAATTGCATAGTGCAAGTGCATAGCTGTGTGCTTGACTGCACTGTACAATAATTGCCAAAGGCATGTTGCACAGTGCAAGTTAAGATAAATATCTCTGTCTTTATATGCTAAAAATGCATATAGTCATTTCACAAATGTGAAAACAATAAATTAACAAGCAGTGAGAAAGGTGATGATTTTGGGATCCTCCCTAACCTAGGGAGAGAACCAAGCAGATGCCTTGAAAACAAAAAGCACATCTTTTGAATGATTCGGTGGTGGTCCCATCCTCTTAGGACCACCTCAAGCACAGTTATTGGCAAAAATACAATCCCAACCAAAGGCCCTGCAAAGCATTATGGGACGAGATTAGCAGTGGGCAGTGAATATTATAGTATCCAATATCAAAATAATTCTACAAAGAGCTGCAGTTCCACTAGTCGTTACTAGATGTCCCTCACGAGTCAAATGCAAAAGCTTCATGAAAGGGTTTCAATGCTTTTGCATTTGACTCGTGAGTGACATCTAGTAACGACTAGTGGAACTGCAGCTTCATGTATTAATAATTTCAATGCTTTTGCATTTGACTCGTGAGGGACATCTAGTAACGACTAGTTGAACTGCAGCTCTTTGTAGAATTATTTTGATATTGGACACTATAATATTCACTGCCCACTGCTAATCTCATCCCATAATGCTTTGCAGGGCCTTTGGTTGGGATTGTATTTTTGCCCATAACTGTGCTTGGGGTGGACCTAGGAGGAAGGGACCACCACTGAATCGTTCACATGATATGCTTTTTGTGTTCAAGGCATCTGCTTGGTCCTCCCCCTAGGTTAGGGGGGACCCCAAAATCATCACCTCTCTCATTGCTTGATACTTTATTGTCAAAATTCACTTTTGTGAATTGGTTATATGCTTTTAGCATAGAAAATTGCTTTATCAAAGTATTTGTAGGAGTTTATTATGCTGCTACTACGCTATGTCAATTAGCACAGTTTTTCACTTTGCTATGTGCATTTTGTATAGTGCGTAGTAGCACAAACTTTGCATGCTCTGTGAGCGTAGTGAAGTATTATGCCCAGGGTTATAAAACACCACTTGACCTTACTCACACCTGTCATGGATCTTAGAGATTTTCTACTGGGACCCAAGAAACAGCGTCAGAAACGTTTCATATATGCAGGTCTTTATGCCTACTATAATGAAAACTGGAAAATATCCCAACAAGAGGCAGCAGAAAGAATACGAGAAATTGACCGTATTAACTTAGAAAAAGCATTAGCAGTGGTGGATAATGGGTTAACTACTTTGACCTCCAGGATTTACTCCTTAGGCAACATTGTGTCCTCGGCAATCGACATATTAGAACAAGATCTGGCCTTGTTACAGCACGGGCAATCTCAGCTACGTTCTATTATGATGTTAAGCTGGACGCTGCAATCTCTGCATGCAGGATATGTGCCATGGCGTTTTATAAACACCACAACTCTGTTTTCAGAATACAATCTAACTGATAAACAGACAGAAATGGCACAAAGGGGAGCCAAATATACAATGCTGCGTATTGAGAAACTGGAAAGGTTACCATTCACTGTAGCCGAATCACCATCAACAGAATGGCTCGTTCATGGCCAAATAACTCTGCTGGTCACTACGTTTCAGTTTCAATATTGCCTTGAGCAAAGGCAGGCAGGCAAATATGTAAAAATGGGTAAGGGATACATCAAGGAAACTTGGGAGTTACCATATAGATACCGATGCCGGAATGGGGATCGAGAAGTGTATCTGAGTGGTACAAACTGCAAGAACGCTTTGAGCGGTTCTCTCATGTGTCAGGATATTTCTCTACACGGAGCCTGCAGTGGTTCAGTGGCGAACTTATCTTGTCACATGTCAGGTACCCTAGCGGCCATGATCACGCCGGTTTTCCAGCTGCTCTCGAATGGGAGTTACTTAATGCTAAATGATCACGGTTGTTGTGGGATGCTTCCGGGCGTCGCATATCTAGTAACTGTTAACTCCAGGGTTACTTGCTGTATGCAAGTATTGTTTCCGCCACTGAACACAGTCAGGGAGGCGCCGTTATGGCCTTCGCTGAATGTTTCTTTTATACAGTTTGATACTCTGAGCAGATTGAAAGCCATGCTTTTACAGCAACCTGTGCCCTTAAACTCTGCTCGAGAAACCTATGAACTTCAAGTTGCAAGGACCTCAACCGAGATACAAGCCCTCATACGTACAAACTGCCCCATTCATTTAGCAGAAATGGTGGGACGTATCTTCAATATGTCTGATACGAGCGGAATTGTACACCTATTTAAGACCATAGGGTCCTGACTGTTAAGCACCTTTCAGACAGTCCTCGGAGTAATCCCAAATTTTATACACTCCATATTGGGAAGCGTATTTGGAGGATTCCCGCACATCCTGTTCCTAATCGCAGGAATCCTGATTGTAATATTGCTGCTGCGCAATGGATGGCCCACTTCCCGAGGGAATGGTGAACACGCTCCTGGAGCGGAAATACTGTGAACGCATGGTACAACTTTAGGCATTTCTTGCCTGCGAGAACTCAGTGCCTCCTGGTTTCTATCATTTAGACCAGTCTGGATAGACTGCATCTTAGATGTGCTTCGATGCCTGTTCTGCGGAGAAGAATGCACGTTGGATCTTTCTCTAACATTTCCATCAGATGTGCTTCCGGACACGGATGCGATGCTGGACCCCATAAAGGCCCATGCTCTGCGTTGTCCCCAGCAGCTTCCAATTCTGATGAATGCATTCCTGGAGAATCCACAGGTGCCGTTCGCTCCTGCTGGGTTAGGTGACTCCTCCACAGGCACCCAGGTTAGAACTGCCGCACAAGCTGCCGCAGCACCGACTGTTGGACGTACTACATTCCATCTATGTGCCATTGACGTTCTCTGTGAGGCGTTGGATTTGTCATCTACAGCAGCTGACACCGATAATATTGAGCTTCCCAGCCAGGACGCGTAATCTTGAATTGGCTCCTCGTGTCCTGGGAAAGAATTCGGCTTCTTCACTCGTTTCAAAATAAAACGATCTAAATTTGGAACATTTTCTTACATTGACACTTTCGCTTGATAAAAGTATGGCCTTCTCCTGCTTATGGTAATACAACTTCTATAGAGAGACGATATTGACTTTTAAGTGGCAACTAGAAAAAGCTGAATTTAAACATTTTTTGTTTTAGCACCAACATTTTTTAACCGCTTAACCGCGGCGGCAATTCCGCCGCGGTGCGGCAGTTTAGCGCAGTGGGCGGGGCCGCGTCGGCCTACGGAGGTGCACAGCACTACGAAGGTAGAGCGTGCGACGGCTGTTGGCCGACGCCAGCAGCGAAGGGGTTAACGATTTTTTAGAACCATGTTTTTACTTGCTTTTAAAAATGTTTTTAAATTGCCCAGATTTTAAGTATGGTCATTTATTATCCAGTTCGGAAGTGGAGTGGGTGTTATATCCCGCATAGATGCCCTAATGTAGACCTGTTTGTACATGCCCTAAAATGGACGTATTCATATTTACCCTAATATGGTCATATTCGTACTTGCCCAATTATGGTCATGGCCGCATATGCCCAATTATGGTCACAACTGTACATGTCCTATTATAGTATGATTCCTTATATAGGCATGATCTTTCACCTACATTGGTGTCAGCTAGCACACAACGAGCTCTGAGGGCTGAACGTTATCTATCCTGTGGTTTTGAATGCAGCAGGGTTCTTCCAGACACAGGACCACACTGTACTCATTAATTATGCATGGCTTTCTAAGAATACACCACCAGCATAATGTATGTACAAAGTTCACCCCTGACATCTTCGTCATGTCCAATACAAACCATACTGAGGACTGAGACTCTTTAGGGTATAAATACACCACATCTTGCCCCGGTAAACAAGAGGGAACCGAGACTTCCATGCTGACACACTGACCAGAGACGCTGAGGCTCCTGCGTGCACTCGCTCAAGCTGACAGTGGTCTGACACAACCTGGACAGGGTGTCCAACTCGAGACCAGGAAGGGGTCCCACACTCTCTCTATTCAGGTATGGGGGTACGACTAAATCCTAGGAGAATTCTTGGCTTTTAGCTTCTAAGACCTACACACATATGCTAGGTACACTCAGGTACATCTAGTTAGGCATCGTAGGAGTACGCGCACTTGCATAATGCTTTTATATTCATGTATGCACTCATGATTATCGCAATATGGAAGAACTGTTCTATCCCTTTGCTTTTATCGTACTGCTGATCATATATCTCTGCTATTGTCTGCTGGTTACCGCAGCACATATATTTTACACTAGAATAACAACTGTTCAATAAATACTTATTGAAACGCCCGACTGTTTATTCTGTGTAACTCTCTGAGACAAACCGAATAAGTGAGCACGAGTGACTGAGCGAAAGGTAGTACATTGTTTCCACGATTCTGAGGGAATCAGGGTTGTCATGTTCTAGGGTTGCCAGAAACTAATCTCTCCCCGATAAGAGGAGACACTAGTGGCACTGCGAGCTAGCTAATGCAAACCAGGCTAACATATACGGTGGGGGTGCACGGAGTCAGTCTGCCACCAAGCCTGCAGTATATGTTATCTAAACGTGCAGGTCCTGCAGGGGTACTATAGGAACTACATGACAGGGATAGAGCTCTGGGAGTCAGAAGGGGTAGATACCCTAGGCCCCCTATTTCAGAATGCTGCCCTCGTGCCCTTCCAACAGCTCTGCATGGACATCGGCCTGCCCCCGAGTCATTTTCTGGCACACCGAACTCTGCTGGCCAAACTGCAGTGGAATTGGCACATCAAGGACACAGAAATGGATAAGCAGCCCCTGCTGCATGCGATACATGTGATGGGCGGCAGTCTGCGCCTCATAAGGTGGGCGCAAATGCCTGTTGAGGCCCCCTGGGCACTTTGTGTAATACAACCCCAGGTTGGTTTGATTCCTTATGTTCCCATGCCAACCAAAATCTAAAAGAGGCTGTACATTCTGTTCCCCGAAATAGTAATGGGGTTAAAAATCTGAGGTATCTATACAAATAGGAGCTACGTCAGAGAAAGAAATTCCTACACGAAGAGGCATGGGCAAAACTGGACCAGGCTCCAGAGTCCAGAGACTCGACATTACTCTGGAAAATAATAAATTCCCCATTCCTTAAGGATGATCGAGTCCCCAGGGTAGAGACTGTGGTTTCCCTATTAGACTTCCATTTTGGAAGTATTTTAATCCAGAAACCAAAAAAGGGGAAAACTCCCAGGGAGACCCAAACAATCAATCTTGGTGCCCATAAACTAAGTTAGTTTGGAAAAGGTAATGACTGCAATAGGAAAATCAGCAAGTGGGAAAGCCCCCGGCCCGAAGGGGTCCCTGTGGATGCTTTTAAATCCAACATAACCCTATGGGCCCCAATACTAACCCAGGTGTTCAACGCTGTAGCAAAAGGGACAATCCCGTCTACTTGGACAGAGAGTATAATTGTGCCTATTTTTAAAAAGGGAAATGGGGGAGGCTAAATGTTATCGTCCTATATCCCTCCTGGACTCCACTGCAAATATAATGGGTAGAATTATACTGGAAACATTCAACAAATGCACACAGGACAAGCAAGTGTTAACAGATACACTGTACGGGCTTAGAAATGATATAGGTACCTCAGAGAAATTTATCAACCTTAACCTTAACCTTATAATTGGTAAATATACAGAAGCAGGGCAGGGACATATTTATCTCTACTTCGCAGATCTGAGCAGTGCTTTTTATTTAGTCAATCATGAAAAGCTATGGAAAACCATGATTGGACAAGGTGCCCTGACCAACATTATTATACACCTGTCTCAGATATATGCTCATCTAACAACACAAATACGGTATTAGGGTGACCAGAAGTATAAGGCAAGGCTCCTAGGGTGACCTGAAGTATCAGGCAAGGCTGTGTTCTTGTACCCTTCCTATTCTCACTATACATCAATGGGGTGAACAAAATGCTACAACAATTCAAAGCTGACTCCCCTAGGGTTGGCGCCCGCACTACCCCAGTGCTTCTATATGCTGACTATGCAGTTCTGATTTCCAGAACCGCAAACGGTCTACAACTACTGATCAGAAAATGTGCAGCAGATATGAAACAAAGGGACCTGAAACTTAATTTGACTAAAATGTTCACCATGGTCTGTGGGAAGGGTAAAGCAAGGAAAAATAGATCACATTTTGTGAATGGCCACAAATTGGAACAGGTGCAAAGCTTTTCATACCTAGGTGTACATCTTGGTTCTTGTTTTAGAAGCACAAAGTTCAAAACAGCTAAATAAATAGAGGCCCTGTTCAGATTCTCCAGTAAAATTGACAATAAACCTATAGGGGATTAAACCAGCTATACAAGAGTACATGTATCCCCACTGCTACATTTGGGGCTGCTGTGTGGGGCATGGCCGAGATTTCAACTCTGCAAATCCAAGAAAATCAGTTCCTATGTAGGCTTTTGCCCGTCCCTTGATCTCTACCTTCATGTATTACCCATCGAATTAGATATGCCTTATTTAGAAGACACAATTCGTCAGAATACAATCACTTGCTGGTATAATATCTGGAGCAAGTCAGGGCCAAAATTTTCTAAAGATGTAAAATATGACTGCCTTACGCTGGAACAACACAATAAGATTTCATGGCCAACATATGTGAACAGGTTGCTAAAAGAATTAGACGAAGATCTCACTGTAACAAATACAGCTAAGATTTTACGTCACAGTAAAAAGGAGTTGAAAATTATCTTTATTAAGAACAGAAGGGCTACAAGAGAATCTAGTGACAGCCAAAAACCACCCGTATCTAGATATATGCTGGGCCAGCTCTTCAGGATATACAAGAGTATTTGGTAAAGGTAATGAATACCCAGCAGAGAATTAACCTCACAAGATTACCTCTGGGCTTATTACATCACCTTGTAGCATTCCCAAAAAGGGACGCATACAAGAAACCTACCCAAATGCCCCTGTGATGGGATGACAACACAATCAACTATCCATCTTATGTTGTTCTGTGGGTTTTACAAAGATGTTAGGAAGTGTTTGTTGTGCCTCCTTTTCGTTTTGAAGAAACTTTTTTATTACCTGGATGCTTTAAATGTTCTGTGTCATCTTGAGAATAACGTGATCTGCTATACTTTTTCCAACTACATAAACTGTGTAATTGATAGAAGAAAAACCATGACAGCCCTAGATAACATAAGGTATGAATAATATTAATTTAAACAACAGGCAACTGTTTTTCTATCCCATAATTTCTCAAAACGTAATGTGTTATGACAGATATGATATAATGTGATCAAAAAGACTAAGGGGCATATTCTCAAGGACTTATCGCCGAGTTAGCGGCACTTTATCGCAGCCAAAGTGGCGATAGATTTATCGCCCCATTCACAAGCTGGTGCTAACAGCCGACATCGCCAGTTTTCCTGCGATAGCAGCCGCAAAAAACATCGCCACGGATGACACCGGCAACTAACGCTAATGAGATGCAGAGTAGGCGTTCCTGTGCAAAAAGCCGCGAAAACACCACTTCGCAATATTCTCTACGACCAGCCAGATCGGCGATAAGATCCCAAAACAGGCGATAAGGCGCGTTAGCAGCAGGGATTTAACACCTGCTCTTACCTGGTGCTAAGTCGGACGACAACCTGCACCACAAAAGGGAGCCCGCACCAGAGCCACACCAGAAGAACAACAGATGCCATGGAGCAACTGATCATGCAGCTCGGAGCCCCAAGAGGGCCACAACACCCACCGCCACCCCCCCAGGACCCCCTCCCCAGGGCCCTACCCCAGACAAAGATATTTTACATCAACTTTACGAAATCATGAACAAAACAATTCGCCTGATGTCGCACAAGTACAACAATTAACATTCATGTGTGGTCAGAAAAAGGAGAATCATTCATTCATCTTTGAATTTCCAAACAAATTATTTTATTCAAATTTAACTCAAAACATTCGGAAGAGTCATGGCGGGTCTTCACTGGACAATCTGTAAGACACAGCCTGCAACACAAAATTCAAGATAAGAAGGTGTGTCATGCGCTCATCAAAGGACAGAGAGAGAGAGAAAGAGAGAGAGAAAGAAAGGGAGAGAGAGAGAGAAAGGGGGAGAGAGGGAGAAGGAGAGAGAGAGAGAAACAAAGGAAGAGAGAGAGAGACAGTGAAAGGAAGAGAGGGAGAAGGAGAGAGAGAGTAACAGAGGAAGAGAGAGAGACAGTGAAAGGAAGAGAGGGAGAGGGAGAGAGAGTGCCGACACTGCGGACCCAGGCCTCACTGCTCACCTGCTGCCACCGATGTGTCTCCAACCACGTGCCGGTATACACTGCAGTCCACCAGGTCCCTTATCTGAAACAGAGTCCAGATTTATGAATGGCAGAGTCCATATCATTGCACACGCCATCATCGCTTGGACGCCCCTGCGCACACAGGCTGCTGCACCCCAGCCCCTCCCGCCGCCCAGCAGTGTTTGCCCACCCCTGCGCATCCAGGCCTCACTACTCACCTTCCGCCACCAGCGTGTCTCCAAGAGGGCCCACCACGTGCTGGTGCAAGCTCCAAGCCCGGGGCCCGCGACCTTGGCAGCCTCCACATCATGCAGCCCCGCCCCAGCGGGCCACCAGGTCACACACGTGATTCTGGGTCTTGATTTCGCAATGGCAGAGATCATATCAGTGCACACGGCATCATCGCAGGCTGCACACCCGCTCAGCCCTATAGGTGCCACTAACTCTGTGAACCACGAGGCAACACCACGTGGTGGTAGGCCCGTGCTGCCCGCTGGCTCAGGCCTACACTGCGGTCCAGCAGGGCTCTCACAAATCCTTACCAGTCTGGACCGCCAGGATGGTGCATCATCGCAGGCTTCACACCCGTTCAGCACTTAAGGTGCCCCTACCTCAGTGCACCGAAAGTCACCGTCCCGTGGCGGTAGGCCCGGGCCGGCCGCAGTGTATCCGGTGCCACCAACTCTGTGCAACACAAGTCATGGACCCTTTATGATTGAGTCTCGTGATATGCCAGGCGGACGCAGCCATGTCACCTCCGGCAGTGGGGAAGAACTGGGACACGTAGCGTTGTCGTCTCCCCCCTATATACGTAAGCCGAGTGGGCGGCGTACACCAGGCCAGCGTAGGGGTGTGAATAATTATCCCTGGGCTCTGGTCGTGCTTCATTTCTGGGCTGTACAGGAAACCAACTGATGCGTGTGTCTCTGTTGCAGTGTCTGCGCCACATGGTCCGCAATCGACAATGTTGCAATGTTGCATGCACCCGGAGGGCGGCCGCGCACAAAGGGATTGTACAAGAAGCGCAAGGCCGCTCGGGCTCTTGCCTCATGCATGCCAACTGTTGTGTGTGTATCGCTATTGGTGCACCATAAGCCTAAGGCCTAGCCTCAATTGCAGCGCGAAAGCCACATCACATTCCCAGAATGCAAGCAGTAGTCAGACCAACATTAGGGATGAAAGCTCCTTTGTCTCAGTACATAAGGCGGAAGGACCTCTGCACCTCCGACCTTGGTCTTGCATGCGGCAGGCACCCCCTGAGAAAGATACCATAGCAGATGATGACAACTCCCACACTATGCACAGCGCTAATGATAAACCAACGTATCCACGCCCCACACACAGAAGTCCTTGCTCGAGGAACTCTTGCATGGAATGCCCTTGACACTTACGTACACAACAACCCATACATCCAAACGTTGCACACACATACGACTCATTGCTCTGAGCTGTGGCATATCATCCACATAACTGCCGCAGATCAGAAGAGTGCCGGTTCTACGAGAGCCACCAACGCAATGGCAGAACATCCCGGGCGCATGCACAACGCCTGTCACGTGGAACTGTACCGTGACCGAATGCTGCCTGTTAGTGTCTGATGCATTGGTCTGCATGTTGTGGCCCTTGTCTTGCCCGCACATGGCAATAAAGTCTACGCAACTTCACTAGTGTTCAACTGTGATGAGTGTTGATTAGAATGACAAATCGTGTGCCTCAATGAGCATTGTCCGTACACAGGGAGGGACTGACTGACGCATTTCACTTAGGGGTGAGTCCCTATTGCCAGCTCCACCTCTGTGAGCCAGACATAGTGGTTGGGATAGTTGCTGATAGACCTGTGCTCTTACGTGTCTTCAGCAATGTGAGTATGGTGTCCATATTCTTGCCATGTGGATCAATGTGATCCATCACTACAGGCTGTGTCCACCCAGTTTAGTGTGAGTAGGTATGCGAAGAGATGTTCTGTTGTCAAATGTGATGGGGGACACTACTTTAGGCCTGCCAACGACTTTGACATTTCATACCCAGCCCTATTTCTAACATTGCATGGTGCAAAGTTGAGGAATTGCGCGATTGTTGTTTCAGAGCAATGAGGCCACAGCTAGTGCACACATTCCCAGTCATCTCACTTCCTATGTGTGTCACGGTCATACATGCGCATTGCTTTCATTTCCCAGGGTGTACCTTTTTGGGCAATCAATGTCCTTACATTCATCCATACTTTCATACTTGATCGATTATGGACATGACACATCTGTGTGAATTTGAATGATTTATTCACATTCGGTGGAGTGTCGGAGCTGGAGCAGTACATGGCCATGCAAACCCCACATTACATTGTAGCCCAGTGGAGGGCCAGCCAGAGTCATATAGGGATTGACAAGTACATCGAAAGAGGAAGAGTACAGTTCGCAGTCTGATTGCTGTGTCATTGGTAAGGAAACAAAATATGGCAGTCCATGCCGAGGTCCAAGGTGAGTGTTGCAGAGTGTTTCGGGGGCAGTGGGGGGTGTTGTTACAGGACATGATGCAGAGGGCAGAACCAAGCTGAAACAGGGCATATGGCGGAGAAGAATGCCTCTGGCTCCTTCTTACTACAAAGGTGAAATCACCCGCATCTTCGTCCTCTATGTCATCTGTCTGACATGTGGGTGCTGATGTTTGGTCTGCAGCACTGTGTGCCACTGACACATCAGGGGCCGGAGATGTGTGTGTAGACGTACCAGCAGCATTCATCAGCAACTGCCTTAGTGGCAGCAATGCGATGATGAGGATCTGCAGGGCATGGAAGATCCCAACAACTTTTCGCTGGTGTGCATCCGTGGCAGCCATTCTTTCCGCATGCATCCGCTCCATGTTCTCCATTATCCACAGCATCTGTGCCAACTCTCGGCTGACATTGCTGAGGCCACTCTGACTAAACAGTTGTTCTCCTCTCAGAGTCATGACTCCAGCGATGTCGGGCATGGATTGTTGGACATCATGGAGCGAACTGTGGGTGTCCGTTAGGGAGTGTAAGTGGTCCCTGATCGGACTTAGACACCCACATATGTCATCTAGTTTGGCTGCCATGAGGTCGAACCCCACCCGCACCTGTTCAGCCACCTCCTTCTGGCAGTCTAACACATGGCCTTGGAATGCGACGTGTTCTTCGGTGAGGTGCTGGGAGCCAGCCGTGGTGGTGGGTGCTTCCTGCTGTGTGGTCTGTGCAGGGGGTGGGGTCTCCTCGATGCAGCTGTGCTGCCCTACTCCTGGTGGTGGTTTGCCGTAGCTGTCCATGAGCTGTTGTAGGGCGTCGGTGTCAAAGGTGTGGAGGTCCTCTTCATCATCACTGATGAGTTGTCTGGTCTGCTCTGCAGGAGGTGTTGATTGTCCCTCTGCAATGTGAAGGGGAGATGCATTTTAACATTGTGTTGACATGTATGTTGACGCATTGTTCGAGTTTACATACAGACTGCATGACAATGTACATTGTGACTGTTTGGGAGGAGCTGACTATTTGATGCGGGACAGTGTACATTTGAACTACATCACGGATGTGAGGTTGTACACGTACATTGTCATCTCACAATTTCCTGCTATGCCAGATGTGATTGGCCAGTTTCTACGCACAAGCGGAACGAGTTGAGTCCTCTGTTCTGTAGTGAGAGTGTTGCACTTTGTACCACATTGTCATCAATGATGATGTGCTGTTATTGCTATGTGTGTGTGCTGCATTGTGGGAGAGTCGCCCCTGCAGCTGTGATTTTGCTGCCCCTTATCCCTTTAAGGCGGTGTGCCTTTGACTTCTGTGCTTCTACAGTGTTGAGATGTTGCAGACTTGGCTAATTTTGGCTCTGGTTCGGATTTTGGACTCTTGGGCATGGTTTATCCGCGGATGTGTTGTTGACGTCAGGGGTTGTTTGTGCACGTGGATGTGTCAGAGTGTGACCTGCTCCTTTACGGATGTGTTCCACACTCAGCCACCTCAGTGTTGAGGTGTGCACCATGTCATGATAATTGGACTGCAGCCATGCTGTTCGTCATGCAGTGTCGCTTGCATTGTCAGTGTGGCTCACAGACACGCAGCTTTGCTAGTTTTGACACGTGTGCATGGGTTGGTTGTGAGATTGGTGCTGTGTGGGGAGGGACCCCTTTGTGCCCATGGTGGACGGGGGCCTACTTGCTGTTTGTATGTGTGCTGCAGTGTGCCAAGGGGATCAGGGACATGATCCAGGGTCATTGTGGGTGTGCAGTGTGCTCTACTTAATTGTTCATGTGTGCCATTGTGCCCATCTCCCCCATCCCCCAGTCCCTGTTCGGTACTCACCCTGGTGCTGTTGTGTCAGGTCATGTTGAGCAGTGTCCGGACCCCCAACTCCTGCCACCGTCTCCCCACTGATGACTGTGGCCACCATTTCCTCCATCTCATCCAGCTCCTGGTGTTCCGCTGGACTGCCACCTCCAGTCTGCATTGCTGCCTGATGGTTGTCAGCGAGTTTCTTCTTGGTTTTGCGCTTCGCATCATTCCAGCGCCTCTTGACCTCTCCAATTGCCCTCCTCCTCACTCCGACTACATTCACCTTGTCCAGGATGGACTGCCATATTGCATTCTTATTTGCCAATGACACGTTGGAGGTGACGAACAGTTGTTGGTGGTGTTCTATCACCTCCGTGATGATGATCCTGTTTTCCTGCGGACTGAACCTTGTCTTCCTCGTCTTCTTCTCCTTGCCCTTCCATGACCCCGAGGTCCCAGGCTGGTCCTCCTGGGGGCTTGTGGGGTTCTGGTCATCCTCTGTACTTGCTTCGGCTTCTTCCATGGTGCTGCGCAATTTTAATTATTTTGTTTGTGTTTTTCGGTGCTTTTGTAGTGCATTTTCCCGCATGACGCGTGGGAATTGCAGGCCTGTCGCTGGTTATCGCTGATTTTTTTATCGCGGTTGGCCACATCGACACTTTTTTGCGTTCGTGTATCGCGCTTTTTTGTTGTCACGGTAATTTTATCGTGGTCATTTGACGCGTTAGCGTGAGACTATCGCATGGTACCGGCATGTTGAGAATACAACGTTAACACAGTGTTATTTTCCTGCGATGTGCAAAGTTGCGTTAAGCTAATTTTGCGATAATTATCACACGTTCTTGAGAATATCCCCCTATGTCTACTCTCACATTGAAGCCAAAACATGATTTCCTATGGTATACAGATGTTTTTATTTTCATTATTTTTAATGAGTAATCCTTTTTTTTTTGCAAAACCATCATTTGCACAATTGTCCAATTCCAGATTTTAAGAATATTGCAAAATCGTCTTAAATTGCAAATGATTAAAAACTGTTGCTTTTTATCAGAATTCTTTTGTATGAAATGTTTTTTATCTCTTTTATGGATTTTTTAAACCCAAATAAACATTATCTTGACTTGACTGCATTAATACACTTACTGCTGCTTGGCTGGCCCAAAATCTGTTATGGTGTCTGTTAGAAATGGGGGTCTCTAGTTGCCAGAGGTAGGTACCTTTGTCCAAATAGGGACCCTTGCTTCTAGTCAAGGTAAGGGGGATACACTCCTAAAATAACCCCTGCTCACCCCCTTGGTAGCTTGGCACGAGCAGACAGGCTTATCTCAGAGGCAGTGTGTAAAGCATTTGTGAACACATACAGTAACAAAGTGAAAACACTACAAATGGACACCACACCAGTTTAGAAAAATAAGTAATCTTTATCTAAACTAACACAAGACCAAATGACAAAAATCCACAATACAGTATCAAAAATAAGGCTCTTAAATGGTAGAAATAGTTCAGTTCAATGCAAGTTGTAAATGCGACACTTTTCTCACAAAGCACCTTAGATGCGTCACGCAAAACAAACAAAAGGGTCGCAGGGAAGGTGAAGCGTCAGTTCCTTGCTTCGGGGGAGGCGATTCGTCTGTTCTTTACTGCAGCGCAGGGGAGGCGATGCGTCTGTTCCTTACCGGAGAGGTGGGGATGCGTCTGTTTCTTACTGCGTTCCGGTTACGATGTGACAAGATGGCGCCTTGATGCGTGGCGACCATCCGGTACGATGCGACAAAATGGCGGCTCGATGCGATGCGACGGTCCGGTGCGATGCGTGATCATTTGCAGCCGCACGGCAGGTGCTGCAACGGTTTTCTGTGCGATGCGTCGGGACCCGGTGTGGATGCGGCACGCTTCTCCCTGGGTGCTCAGCGAGGCGTCGGAACCAAGTGCGGATGTGGCACGCTTCTTCCCCGTGGCTCAGCGATGCGTCGGGAATCGGTGTGGATGCGACACGCTTCTTCCTCGTTGCATCGATCTTCCAGCTCCCAGCGACAAACAGTCTGTAGCGGTCCCAAACAGCAGCAGGCACCTCATTGCAGGTTAGGATTCCCAGCAAGAAAATTCAGGGAAGCTGGTGGTGAAGTCTTTGTGTCCCTGAGACTTCAGAACAAGAGGCAAGCTCAGTTTCAAGCCCTTGGAGATCTTCCTCAAGATGACAAAGCAAACAGTAAAGTCTTTTTCTCCTTTCCTTGGCAACAAGTAGCCACTGCAGGCCAACCCCAAACAGCAAACAGCACAGGGGCAGTAATCTTCCTCAGCTTATCCGGCTCTTCTCCTTGGCAAATGTTCCTCTTGATTTCCCAGAAGTGATCTAAAGTTCTGGGGTCTGGGTCCCCCTTTTTGTACACACAAATGATTTGTTCTCTGAAGGCAGAGAGTGTCTGTACCCAGCCAAAACCAGTTCTGTCCTCACTGGTGCAGCTTCCTGGCTGGAGGTGGAGACAGCATTGTTGAAAGCAGACGTGGCCCAGGCAGGTGAAAGGAAATCTCCTCCCCCTACTCTAAATTCAACCCAGGTCTATTCAGCCCAGCCCTGATTCATCAGACTGCCGGAGCCGCTGCCTTCTCCCAGCTCCTGTCACTCACAAGCCAGACATGCAATGCACAAACCTTGCAGAGGCACACTGGATGGTTAGGCAAGAAAATACCCACTTTCTAAAAGTGGTATTTTCAAACACAGAATGTAAAAATCACCCACACTAAAAGATGCACTTTAACATTCTGAGTTCAGGCATTCTAAACTTTATTTTCCTATCTTGTTCCCAGGGTCAGTTATGTTTATACGGTGTTATAAACAAACTGCCCATTCTTGCCTATGGGAACAGCTAGCCTTGCAATAGTGAAAAACGAAATTGGCAGTATTTCACTATCAGGACATGCCACACACATCAGGGCATGTCCTACCTTTCACATACAATGCACCCTGCCCACAGGGGTACCTTGGGCCTACCTTAGGGGTGACTAACATGCAGAAAAGGGAAGGTTTAGGGACTGGCAAGTGTGTGCACTTGCCAAGTCGACATGGCAGTCCCAGACTGCACATAGGCTCTGCAATGGCAGGCCTGAGTCACATTTTACAAGCTGCTTCTGTGGGTGGCACAATCAGTGCTGCAAGCCCACCAGCAGCATTTGATTTACAGGCCCTGGGCACACATGGTGCACTGTACTAGGGTCTGACAAGTAAATCAAATCAGCCAATCATGGAATCACTAATCCATTACATCAATTTACAAAAGAGAGCATATGCACTTTAGCACTGATCAGCAGTGGTAAAGTGCCCAGAGTCATAAAACCACCAACAACAGGTCAGAAAAAATACAGGAGGAAGGCAAAAAGTCCTGGGATGACCCTGCAAAACGGGCCAAGTCCAACAGTGTCCTGAATTTTATTAGATATGTCTTGGCAGTAAGGCGACACTAGGGTATGGTAATTATGGCTTCAAAATGAAAAGATTTTTACATTGTTTTAAACGTATATTCTCATTTTTAATCTCAATGACTGAGATTTTTCCTCAGTGCTTTAAATTTAGATTTCCTTTGTGTGTATTTATACAGAGGTTCTTAACATGGACTTAATGAAGGGCTTTCTCATTGTCAAAGTCATTCTTTGCAAAAATATAAGTAGCACTTTACTGTCTTGATATGTATTTTTATTTGATGAATTGAGGGTGTATTGGTGCTAGAGGCTACTTCAACCAACAAGCAAACCAGGACCCCACCCCATTGAGGACAGACAGGTTTGTGCGAGATTAAGTTGTCTGTTTGGGTGCTCATATGAAGTTGTAGAGATCTCCATCTTTTTGTCATCTGTTAAGAGAAGGAGCAACACTGATTTGCTTTGCTAACATTCTATATAGCAGAAGTCCTCCTGAGGTAGAACAAAGTGGTCTTTCCTTAATATAGTCAGAGAAGTTGCTTGGTATGACGACTGGGCCAACGCTTTTGACAATGTTGTGAAAGAGACAAAGGCTGTTGAACACCGATTGCATAGACATAGCTAACCTGTGGAGCCTTGCACGGTGCCCTGAGATGTTGTTTAATTAGTTAAAAATGCCTACCTACAGCAAGTTTCAGTAATCCAGAAAGAAGCCCATGAATGTCTGTGTTACTGTAAAATGGCACAAATAGGGTGGCAGAGGAAGAACCATCTTAGGTTTTCTGAGAAACAAGATGCAAAATGCAAGGTTAAGAGATGACTCAAATTGAAAATAGAGGATGTGGACCACTGCCACTGGACGGGCACAGGGGGTAAGATTCTATAGCCAACAATTTCTCAACCTAAGAATGGGAGTACAACCCCCAAGAAGTGATATGGTCTTTTCTAAATTAAGTTTTGAATAACACATAACCGGTTTCGAAATTGGATTGGGTGTGTTTGGGATTACCATCCAACCATAAATTATCTGTATCACCTGCAGAGGCTGTTAATAAAAGGCCAAAACATATGATCAGGGATTCCAGGGGGATGTGCATATATAGAAAATTGGTTTGAGTGTATCACATAGTGTGGAGATGTTCTTAGCCAAACTATTGTGTACTGTGTGCCAGTTTTAGGATCCAGTTATACAAAACATAGGCCTGATCAGAGCCTATAAATGCATTAATCTGTACACCCTTCATCAAAGGTATCAGTGAGTGAGAAGCAATCATTATGAAACTAACTTTCATACACCTGGGAGCTGTAACTATAGTCCCATGAATCTAGTTTCATGATACTTGTCAAAATGTCATACACTTGAGAGAAACTAACTTTCATATACTTTGGAGAAGTAACTATAGTCCCATGAATCTGGGTTTAATGGGACTTGTTAACTTGTGTTTCAATCTAGTCTCCTTATCAAGATTCTTACTATGCTGACTATCATTACCTTTTGATCTGTCCAGATAAGGATCTATAGTAATTCTGAAACAGCTCCAAATGTTTACATATTAGATTTAATTAGTCAAATACTGGTTATTACTCATTTGGAATTTGGAATTGAATGCCAATGGCTGTTGTATGCATAAGTTGTCTGACCTAGATGCATTTGTGGGGGTAGTTGTGCAAGACAAATTCAGCTTGGAATCAGAATTTAAGCTGAATGTTCAGAATTAGAGGGATTTTCCACGCTATGCTTGTGTACCAGCAACCACAATTAAGACTGGTGTCTAAGGTAATCAATTATTTATGTTTAATGGACAAATGAAGAATAGGAAAGAGGTACAAATCTACCACAGCTGAATTTTAAAGAAGTGTTGGCACAAGCAAAATGCAACTTTGAAAGGAAAATGTTTAACCACTGAATAGTTTTACACTACCCAAGATTTTCGTAGTAATAACATTAGTCTCATAAAAAACCTAATATCCATTTAAACAAACATGCCATAATACAAAAATGAAACAATAATTAAACTTTGACAGAACACAGTTGGATTACTCTTTCTATAACTACAAACGCTGGTGTCTTTTCCATGTATTCATTACAAAAGTTAAAGATCACTACACTGCAATAACAATGTAGGGCTTCCAAATGTAAATGTAATTTCAAAAGTAAATTGGAAAGGTTCCGCAATGTGCGCAATGTGAAATTTCTTCCACAATTAAACACCTCAGACCTTGGTCTAAATGGGCTCTCTCAATTCCAGCAGCTTAATGAAAGCTTTAGCATATTTTCAAAGGCCTCTCCTCAAGATATTTATTATCAGGAAATGTTCAATAAAAAGTAGCCAGAGCAGATCCAAAGAGAGCAGTTTGGGACTTTTGGCCTATAGAATTTAGGTAATAAAACATCTGATTAGCTTCTAGACAAAGAACTCAAATCACAGAGGCTAAAAATGGCTGCTACAGCTTTAGGAAATGGTACATCCACATGAGTTTCTCAAGTTTTTTTTTTTTTTTAAAAAGACACAGATTTTTGTACCATCTAACATGACTTCTTTTACATTCCCTTAATGGCCAAGCAAACTGGGATAATTTTCTTTTGAAAATGATGACCTGTGCATTTAAGGTATCATAATCAATTTTGCGATCTTGCATATTTTATTAAGAGGTGTTTTTCCAAGAAACCATCTTTCTTTGCATTGATCTATATATTAACATACATATATTGCTTTAGTGAAGACATCTTGAGCCTTCTCTAGAGCTTTTGGTAAATCAGCTAAAATGGGACAAGCTTTTTGTGTTTTTAATGACACTGTTATTAGACTTGCAAAACATAATGGCTTGCACATTTCTGGGAGAATTCACACAGGGTGTACATAAGAATGATACATTTGTCTGTAAAATTTTGATCACAAATTCACATTTGGAAACTCTTGATCACACCTGACAATATTTTTGCCTTCTTTTGCAAACATATTTATACAATGACTGATGCTGGAATAGAAAATATTGCACTGTATGAACTAAAATAGGTATTGACAAAAAATTAATCATGGAAGTCTTTCCCAAAGCTCAAGTGACATCTCATGCCTTGTGTATTCTTTGGTACCCATGAATGGGCACAGAAACAGGTGTTTTCTTTTACATGAATCATCACAGTAAGATAGTATTCTGTGCCTTCCTAATTATGAAAAACCTTTCTACTGGAAGTTGTGTATAAGTTTGATAATGTGTTATGTTAATGAATGGCCTTCTTTAAAGTTTGACGGATGGGCCACTCTATCACAAACATGGGGGATAACCCATCCACTGGTTTAAAAGTGCCATTTGGAGAAATTGGTTTGTTGGTTGACTGGGGTGTGAGCCGTGGTCAAGCAATAGCCACAATCCCTTGCAGTGTGAACCAGAAAAATTCAATAACTTGACCCGTGCTTAACCCTAAATCTAAATCCGTATTTGTAAAGCACGAACTACTCACCCTTATGGGTCTCAAGGCACTGGGGGCGGTCATGGAAATTAAGTGAGCTATTGCCCAGAGTCACATGGTGCTGAGCTGAGCTGCCGCCGGAGCCGGGGATCGAACAATGAACCCTGTGCTCCGAAGTCAGCTGCCCTGGCCGCTGCACCACACCTCTCCACTTGGCTTGGCACAAAAAGAAGTCAGGCATAACTTAGAGGCAATATGTAGAGAATTTATGCAGCACACAAACAGTAATAAAATTCAAACACATCACTTAAAAAAATCCGACACTAATTTTGAAAAATAGATTACATTTTAATAAATTATTTGACACTAAACAGACTAAAATCCAATCAGTTGAACTGTAGTTATGATTTTTTTTATGTTCTTAGTAAAAACTAGCATCTAATAAATCAAAGCTCCAACCATAGACTAGTTGTGCAAAACCGGGTAAGAGTAAAGAAATATGGCTGACCGTGATAGAGAGCAGAGAACACAAGAAGTGATTAGACCCGGTCAGCACTTACCGTCAGACTTAGAAGGAATCTTAATAAAAATTTTCTGAGAAGGTACAGTTCAGCAGGACAAGGCTGCAGGCGGTGTCCAAGGAGGGAGCGTCGTCATTGGGAGCCTTGAATTGAAGCCGCTATGACGTTTTCTACATTCAAACATAGGGTCTCATTTAGATCTTGGTGGCAGGGTTATTCCGTCACAATGGTGACGGATATCCAGTCCACCAAAATATAAATCCCATTGTAACCTAAAGGATTTATATTTTGGCGGACGTTATATCTGTCACCATTGTGACAGAGTAACCCGTCCGCCAAGATCTAAATCAGGCCCTTAATCTTTTTTGTGAAACACAAAAAGCTCCAGCGGGACGAGGCAGAGGGCTGTAGCCGAAAACAATTCTACGAGGCCAGATACCCCTTTGGCCAAGGACCACTGAGCAGGATTTACTACTTCAGAGAAGAACGTAGCAGGAGAAGCTGGGAAGTCAATCTGATCAGGGATGCACCTCGGGCGGATAGGCGAGCAGGTTGATCCCAGTCTCCTCCTGGTTCTCAGACAATTTTTGGTTAAAAATGTTCTTTGTCCTCAGTTTTGGGATTTGGTCATCTGGGCACCTTTAGCACCACAATCAAGGGTCCATGATTGGTGGGACACCACTTGGTGACTAAGGACTCACTCAGGCTGGGTCCAGATGCAGTTTCAAGATGGTGGGAGCCATTTGTGTCTCTGTGGCTCTGAACAGCAGGTCAGCAAACTAGCCCTTGAAGTCACTCTGGTAGTCCTAGTTTCAGGTGAAGCTGCCGGGCTCAACAGCAGGGATGGTCTCTGAGGGTTCAAAGCAGGCTCCAGGCAGCAAAGCAGTCCATCTATGTGTAGCATAACAGTCTTGAGTGCACAGCAGGTCACAGCAGCAGGCACTCCTCTGAGAGTCCTTCCGTAGGTTTAGGAGGGAACTGAAGAACTTATGTCTGAGGTCCTATTTTTAAACCATGGTGCCCTCCTTCTGGAAAATGGGAGAAGCTTCTATACAGTGGCTTTGAAGTGCATGGATATTCCTGACTCCTATGCCCTGACTCCAAGCTGGCTTCAGTGACAATGTGGAGGTGATATGTCCTTTGTGTGAGGAAAGAGCACTCCCTATTCTGTTGCAAGGGGGGCTGTGCTCAGGTCCAGCCCTCATCCTGCTAGCAGATGGCCCATTGAGGCACACATAACCCCTCTATTGTGTGAATGTCTGGCAGGAATTCGCAAAGTCTGTCAGTTACACCCAGTCATGTGATCCAAGACAGGTTTCAGGCATAAAATGACTAAGGGCAGAATAATGCCAACTTTCTAAAAATCTATAAACCAACAGCAGTGATGCACTCGAATTTCTATAGTGAACCTAGTCTACCACAGATTCATGAACTTGTTACAAGATTAGCGTGCGTTTCTGAGGCGGTTCCACCCTACCACCTATTCAATATTGAAAAATTATTCCCGGACGCTAGTCACGGACAGAAAGCGCACTGCTTAAGAAACTCAAAATGAGTGTATTAACTCAAAATTATTCAACTGTGTTGAAATCAATAAATACAAGATTAACAAAGTTATCTATGCAAACACAAATTTACGAAACTCTTGATTACTAATACTGTGAAAATATAATAGTACAGCTGTATGTCTTCAACTTGTTTTATTCACAACTGAAGCCTTCAATAATATTCTTGTTCAATCTTGAAAACTGTAATGCATTCAAACGTAGATAATCATCGATCCCAATGCATTTCGGGTGAGCAATCACCCTTCGTCAGGGGAAATCTACAAATCAATGTGTATTCATGAAACATTGTTATGCTGGAAAAATAAAAAATGTATTCTAACATAAAAGGGCCTGAACATTCGGGACGGTTAAAGTGATTACGACACATGATATCAGTGACTGTTAATCTAAAGAACAACTGTGTGCTCTAAACGAGCAGCAGGTGATGTATCACTGGGCTGATGTCATAACCCTCAAGCAGGACCTACTGGACCTGCTTGGGACAGAGGTGGCAGCTGTAATAGGTAAGTGAGGTTTGGAAATTATTAATGATATTTATATTGCTTTGTAGGAGGCGTTATATTTGTAAATTCAAGTGGTGGCCATCACTCTGTACTTATAGTAAGGTCAGAATTTCCAAAGGAAGACATTTATTTTGTTCCGCTAATAACATTGGCGCTGTTGGACTTAGCCCTCTCTGCTGGGTCATCCCCAAACCTTTTCCCTTCATCCTCTTGTTTTCTGTGCCCATTTTTGTTTGCTTTTGGGACTCTGTGCACTTTACCACTTCTAGCCAGTAGTAAAATACTTGTGCTCTTTTCTATAAACATGGTAAATTTGGCTTCCAACTGTGCGTTCTGCACAGCTCATTGGTATCACAGCTGCATGATGCATCCTCAACACAGACCTTGCAGCCTCTCATCATAACCGACACAGGCTCAAAGCAAGCCCACATCACAGCCCTCTCAGCTCATTGAACCACCACTGTGTGATGCATCTTCAATGCAGACCTTGCTTCACTTCTCGGGATTTCCGTTTGCCGGTGCACAGCGCAACTGTCCTTGACCAGAATTTAAGGTACATTTCTCAGTGAGACAAACTTGGTCCCTGTATCCAGCCCCTGCTCATCTTGATCAGCCTGAACTTATGGTTTTGTCCCTGTCCAGCAGAACTAGTTAACCACAGTTGGCGCTGTGGTTTCAACCCCCAGGCTGACGTAGACCCTACCAATGTGCTTGTGGGACTAGAAATGAAAGGGAAGCCACAAAGTGATTGTTGTCTATCAGTGGGCTACGTGACTGACTCTCAGCCCCACCCTCATTTTATTTATTCGAGTCCCAGCGTCATGCGGAACTGTTACAAAAACCTGCACGTTCACAGGTGTTTTCACTTTGTCCACCCCACCAACTTGGTGAGGTGGTATATTATATTCCTCCTCAACTTTAACAACATTTGCAACAATTGAACCTCACATAAAACAGAAGTTAGAAAGATACACAGTTATCCACAGAAATAAAAATGACAGCGATGCATAGTTACCCCACCGTCGGCCTCAATTCTAGGGTAGTGACCAGGCTTACACCAGGAAGTCCGTCAAACTGGCCGATGGTGCCAGATTACCTCTCAGGCGATACTGGGAGTAGTTACTGCAGCCTGACCTTCCTGGGGAACAGAGTTTCTCTTCTCTGTTCGTTGGTGGGTGCTGCTGGCTTGGGTTAGGTATCACCTGCATCTTGCCATGGTGCTGAGAGCAGTCTAGTGCGATGTTCCTTAGAGGTGTGGGGGAAGACAGTGCGGGGTCAAAGTCATGGGCACTGTCGCCTGATTCACAAAAGTATTCACCAGGCCCAGTGCCCTCGTAATGAACCTTCTTGAAGAATGAAATATTTTGTGTGACTTCTTCATCTCCTGGATGAGCGGTGACCGTTGTGCCTTTGCGGTGTATTACCACCTATAGATGTTGTTCAAAGGGCAGACAGAATTTTCTGCCAGGGTGGAGGTCCTTGATGTACACGGAATCACCTTGTTGGATCTCTGAGTGACTGGCCTTTCGTCTTGTACTGGAGCGTTTGTTTGTGATATTTCGTCTGTTGAGAACTTCAGTGTCATTAATGGTTCAGGACTCCAGGTGGGGTGATGGGGAATGGTATCGGCGCGATGCGCCCCATGCAGGCATATCCAGGAGCTTGACCGGTTGTCATGTGGGGAGTTTGTCTGTATTCATGCAAGAACCCATAAATAGCATTCTCTACCGATTGGTAATCAGCGTGGGCTAAACTGACAACTTTGTTGAGGGTCTGCATAAACCTCTCCACTTCTCCATTGGCTTTGGGCCATCTCGGTGTCCCTTTGTGGTGGTGTATGCCCCACGACATTTGGTACTCCGTAAATTCTTGGCTATGAAATGGAGGGCCATTGTCTGTCTTCACGACTTTCACTATCCTATGAGTAGCAATTACTTTCTCCTTTTTTGCAATGACTTCTGATTCCTTCTGGGACCCTACTATCTCAGCTTCTAGATATTTGGAATAGTCACCAATGAAAACTAAAGCATAGCGTCCATCAGATAGATGGCCAAAATCAAGACTTGCTTTTTCCCAGGGGGCTTTGGGTCCATCTTCAATGATTATCAGAGGGGGGTGTTCTGGACAACACGCTACTTGACACCAGTGGCGTAGCGAAACTTGAGGGGGGCCCCTGCAAAGTAATTGAAGTGGGCCCTCGACCCTCCGCACTTAGTCAGGAGCTCTTAGACACCATCCATGCACAGTGCCAGAGGGGGGCCCCTGGTGCTCGGGCCCACAGCACTGCGGGGGCTTTTGTTATGCCACTGCTTGACACCGTGAACAAAGAGAAGAGCTCTAGCAGGATAAATATGAAAGGGATTTGAAAAGAGGCCAATTTTTAATTTGCAACCTCTGGCAGAGCAACTTGCCTAATATGATTCTATCATTTTAAAACATGTACTATGCATCGCTTAATTTTTTAGAAGCATTGCTGCACCCAAGTCAACAAAGGAGACACTGACTGCAAAATTGATTTATTATTCAAACCATTTACTTATTAAAAAGTATTTTATCAATTTTACAAAACAAATAGTGAGTAACAGCACATTGAAAAATACTGCAATGAATCAGTTCATCATAAAAGGTTTTAACAAAGGTGAAAAAAACCCACAAAATAATACTTTAGATTAGGTGAACACAGTGACCACAATAACTGATAACCTGCCGTAGGGCAACAGCAATAGAGAAACCGTCTTCAGGTAACAACATCAATTTATAATAGACCAACTAATACATAGCTCAAATTAATTGCATCCAACAGTGTTTGTTTGATCTAAGACCCTGTGGGTTATATGTATATCTTTTTGGGGGGGGAATGAATGACATTGGTCCTGGATAGTGGGAGTCGACGCTTTTTGGCCATCCAGTTATGGCCTCCTCAGGACAGTGTGGGACCAGAATCACCCAGACTAAAACTGATTCTAACAAAGATACAGAGGATTCTGAGAGAAAACTCCAAAAGAATATTCAAAAAGCGGAGCCAGCTGTTAGCAAGTATGTCTGAGCAAAACCTCGATGCAGTGTAATAAATAAACGTCCTCTGAATTTAGCACCACAGGTGCTGGTTTCAAAAACTCGCTCTAATAGGGGTGAATTGGCATGGCATGGAAACTCTATGATAGCAAGTTTGGGTTGTGTCCGCGATCGACAAACTGTTGTTGTAAGCTGATCCGGAATGACAGCAGCGGCATGATCTGACAGCGCACTCCACCATTTTGCCCATCCCTGGGAACCAGACATTGGTGTGCAATCAGCTCTTCATCTTGAGTATGCCTTGATGGCCATGGTGTGCCAATTGTACTACTTGAGAAGTGAGGCTCGTTGGTATAACCAGCTGTAGTCCCGGGAGCAGACACCTAACCTCATCTGCCAGCAATTCTTGGTGAACGTGGAGGAGTGATTCAAGCACTTTCTGTGCCTCGGGGGTTCTCCTGGAGAAGTGCTTTCTTACACCATTCCAGTCATTAGTGAGGATTTCTGCAATCGCTACCTGTAGACATTCATCCTCCTGGGTGACCTGACTTAATGTGTCAAGTGCCATTGCGAGTGGGCGAGATCTTTCAGCAACTTATTGCACACAGACCTTCTGCTTCTTACGCTTCCTCTGAGGTGGCAGCAGGGGAATGGCAGGAGAGATAGTCTGCAGGATTTGATGAGCCTGGCCGATATTCAACTTGACAATTGTATTCTTGGAGTTGTAACAGCTATTTCTCGATTAGGGGCGGCAGTTTGAATGTGGACCCTTGGAATAGAGGTATTAATGGCTTATGGTCCGCGGAGACAACAAATGGGTGGCCATAGACGCAGATGTGGAAAGGTTGACAAGCCCAGTGTATTGCAATGACCTCACGCTCTATTTGTGAATAGCGTTGCTCGGTTTCTGTTACAGACCGACTGGCATAAGCTACTGGGGTCCAGCTGTCATCCGTTTGCTGTTGCATTATTATTGACCCTAGGCCATGAGGGCATGCATCCACTGCCACTTCTTAGGATCAAAATAGGATAGAGTAGTGTCCACTGACAGCGCTACTTAGGTTTGCCGAAAGGCCATTTCTTGTTCTGGACCCCGTTGCCACGGTGTGTTCGTTCTGGTGAGTTCTATGAGGGGTCGAGTGAGGACCGTGAGGTCCTGGATGAACCTCCCACAGAAGTTCACAATGCCATCAAAACTTCTCACTTTGAAGATGTTGCGGGTGCTGGGGCTTCTTGCTCATCAAGCACTTTTTTAGGATCTGGAGCGACCTCGTTCTCTGAAAAAGTGTACCCGAAGAAGCTGATTTTGTTCTTTAGAAACTCACATTTTTCCGGATCTAGGATGAGTCCTGCATCTATGATCCTTTGTAGTACTCCTCCTAGGTGACCATGGTGTTCTTTCAGTGACTTGGATTAGACGAGAATGTCATCACTAACATTGATGACACTGGGTAGGCCGCTGAGCACCTCTCTCATGGAGTTTTGAAAGACTTCTGCCACACTGGAAATTCCAAAGTTGAGGCAGCGGTACCTGCGGTATATGCATTGAAAATGTGGTGATATACCTGGAGTTGGGATGGAGCAGCAATTGATGATTTCCCGAGCAGAGACCCACCTTTGAGAACAATTTAGTACCACTCAGATCACCCAGTATGTCGACTACCATGGGGGTGAGGTGCCTCTCCCACTTAATGGCAACATTGGGTTATCTCATATCCACACATATGTGGACCCGACCCGGATGTTTGGGCTTCTTGGCCATCACGATCAAGGACAACCACTGAGTGGGTCCAGTGAACTTTTCAATGATGCCGGCCCTTTCTAACTTCTTCAGTTCTTCTTTCACTTTCTGCCTCAGGTGGAAAGCTATGTGGTGGTGACGTATGGCCACTTGTTGGATGGATGGATCGATATGTAGTTGACTTCTTTGTTTTTCAGGCACCCAATCCCTCTAAAGACAGTGTTGAATTCCTCTAGAGTGGTGGATAGTTCTTCTTCCTGGACTTCTAAAGCAAAGGAGATCAAACCCAGTGCCTCTGCAGTTACTCCACTGCGAGCATTCCGTGACCTTCGTCTACCACATACACCGTTGTGTCTGCACTGTTTTGTAGATGTGATACTGTGGACTTAAATCAGCCCAGGAGGGGGATTGGTGACTTCTGCCCATACACGACGACTTTGATTTTTTATTTGTCTAGTGGGGGTGGTGGGCCATCGTGCAGGTATGTGGTTGCTGACATGAGTTCAATTGACGCTCCTGTGTCAGTGGTAGCAGTGATTGGTTGATCCCCTATCTTGATTTGGCATCAAGGGAGGTGGTGATGGGTAGAAGATGGCATACCTGCCGCAAAGACCCACTGGTTCGAGTATTCTTCTGCATCGTCGTCCATGTCTTCTGAAGACCTCCAGGGGGGCCCAGGATCCCCAACTCCGGGCCCCGGTGTGCCCTGCGCTGGAGGGGGAGTGCCACCGCACTCCCCCGTGGCAGGAGGAAGGTGAGGGGAGTGCCGTCGCACTCCCCTGAGGTCCGGTCAGACCGGCGGGAGTCTCCATGTCTGCCCGCAGGAGCAGCCGGGGGTGGGCTCCCCAAGCCGCGCAAAACTCACCTAGGCAGACACGGGGTCTGGGTAGGACCGGACCCCCAACGATGGACCAATGTGGCGTGAGGCCGTCAGCAGTGCGTCACGGCTCTCCCTAGAGCAGCGGGGGAGCCGCTGCTATAATATTCACGGGCAGGAGAGAATCGCCCCATAATGCCTTGCATGCCCGGACCGGCCTGCAAGGAAAGCGGATTGTGCCCTGCGTGTGGTGGCCCCAGGAGGACGGGGTCACCGCTAAGTGCCTACAAAGGTGCAGGGGGAGCTGCAGGAGCTATGCCGTCTCTCCCAGCACGAAGAGGAGAAGTCCCTCCCTAAGTCTCTGGGGGACTGGAAAGAAATAACCCCTCAAGGGCTCAGCCAGGCGTCAACAGCATCCTGTGGCTGGAACTTTTGTTCTTCATCTGGGGGTGTGTTTGGGACTTCACCAAGGTATGAAAGGCTGATTTGGGGATGGAGAAGGGCATCCCCTGGAAGTGAAGAGGTGCAATAGCACGAGAAGCGCATTTAACAATGTTATTTCTTTTGAGGGTCTGAAAGTCACATGTGAAATGTGAAGTCATAAGCAAAGTGGGGTTAGGTTGCTTGACATTCCTGCTAGGGTGTCTGGCTGCATATGCTTAATCCTGTGATTATAACTGTGATTCCTTTTAGGGGCTTTCATTGCAATGCATTACAACTGCTATCAGCTGTGATAAGTACTGTCATTTTAAGTGATGCTTAAGCATGTATTCTTGCTGCTGCATTAGGTGAGGAACAACCCAGACTGTTAGCCCCTAAGATGTAGAGGTGTATACTGTATGGTCAGTATGAGATGCTCAGTCAGGGTTATGTGTCACCAGGGCAGGTGTGCCCATTTTAAATGCTTGTTGAGATAAAGGGGGTGGGTCGCCACTGGGATGGGATGGTGCCAGTGAGCAAGGCCCTCACCCCAGGTTATGGTTAACCTACTGCATTGGGGGCAAGATGATGTGCATACATGGGAGTGGTGGTACTAGACCCCACCCCAATGTGGGAGGGGTGGGAATGTTATGCAATGTCACAAAGTAATTCCAACAGCTTATGTATAATTGTAAATTGTTGCATTGTATTGAGTAGTGTGTGTGTTTAATAAATGTACTCTTCCTTTTATAAAGCAAAGTACAGACTGGACAATCAATTATTGAGTGTTATTTCTGTGTACTGGTAAATGGCGAATACTAGCCCACACCACCTCCCTTGAGTAAGCCTTAGTCTGCTCTGCAACGCTTTCCTCTGAGAGTCAAGCACTACAATGGGGTGTTTGGTTCCCAGTGAAGGACAAATGTAGTCATGTTATTTGTGCAGGACTCACAGATACTGCCTCGTTTTCCAACATATGTGTTCTGTTTTAACAGGTCGGTGGTGTGCTGCTTCCATGTGTGAAGCTCTTGACTTTGCTAACTCCTTGGACTGCCCTAATGTTAAGATGTCCTACAGAGATTTTTCAGATTCTTAGAGAATTGTTTCTTGCAGCTTCGCGGAGTAGCACCCTTGGATGATCGGGGCGTGACTCTCTGCCTGCTCATCCTGGAACCCTCTTGGAACCCACACGTGCTGGCCAGTTCCTTCAATCTGCTGTAAAAGGTATTGAGAGATTTCTCTGATTCCGGGAGAGCCTGTCTGAATACGAAGCATTTCTCATCTTTATTAACCATGGATTCAAAATGAGCATTCAGGGCATTCAATAGAGTGGAGTAAGCTTTTGCCGTTGAATGCAATAGCGTTTTATATATTCTATGAATGTCCTTCCCTCCAAGATGCAGCAGTAGGGCTCTCCTCCTTTTACGAGCTATGCAAGCCCCTTCGAAGTAGAACTACAGATGCTCTGTCCAATCTTTCCACATAGATGTTAGAGTCTATGGCACTCCATCCGCTACAAAAGGCTCAATTGCCGGGATTGAGGACATGGTGGACGATGAGTGAGGGTTCGCCCTCTCGGGACACATTGTGGCATGAGCACTGTTGCTCCCTTGAGGGTGTAGGGACAACCACCAGGCCGAGGGCTGCGGGGCCACTGCAGGGCGATGCATGAATTAGGCTTGGGCAGCAAGAGGTCCTTTTATGGGCAAATAGGCATCACGTGGAGGCAGGATGCAAATCTTGAAGCCCTTCTGACTATGGGGGCTCTGGACTCAACAGCCTAGGCCACAAGGACTGGGGAAGGCCTCAGATGCTGTACATCAGGGTGGTGGAGTGTGGTTCAAGCACATTTTGAACACACTTGCAGCCTTGTCTTTGGAGCTCCAGGGGAATGTGCCAGATGCACGTGAGGGGTAGAAAGCCTGCAGCGGCATCCGACATGCACGGCGGGATAGGAGGTGGCAGGCTGCGGCCCTCGCAGACCATGCGGCAACTGCTTGTGAACGTGAAGGGGTGCACACACACATCGCGTCCTTACCGCCTAGGGCAGAGACAGGTGGCGGGGTATCGCCGGCCTTTGGGTCAGCCACAAGAGGAGCAGCAGCGTGTCCAGCGGCTGTGGGCTTTCGTTGGTGTTCTGACGGTCGGAGGGTAGGCGGCCTGGTGTGTGGTGGGGTTAGTGGCCCGCCTCGTTGCCAGTGTGTGTTGGCCCCCAAAGCTGACGTAGGTTCTACTGATGTGTTCATGGTCCTAGAAATTAAAGGGAAGCCATGACTGACTCTCAGACCTGCCCTCACTTTATTTATTCGAGTCCCAGCGTCATGCGGGACCCTACCAAAACCCACACGTTCACAGGTGTTTTCACTTTGTTCACCCCACCAACGTGGTGAGGTGGTATATTACAGGTGCTTTGTGCTTTTAAGCCCTATCTTTACCTAAACCTTTAATATAGCATATCTCCAGCTCTACTAATTGAACTTTTCTGTTTTGGTGTCTAATAATTTATTAAAATGTACTCTATTTTTCCAAATTGGTTTGGGATTATTCTTGTGTAGTGTTTTCACTTTATTGCTGTTTGCGTGCTGCATGAGTACTGTACAAATTGCCTCTGAGTTAAGCCAGACTGCTTGTGTGCCAAGCTATCGGAGGGTTAAGCACAGGTTAATTTAGCAGATTAGGTAGCTCACCCTGACAGGGATTATTGCAGCTGCTTCAAATGACTCACCCCCCCCCCCCCTCCAAACAACAATTCAATTTCTAACAGGGCCTTTCGATGCCTCTTCACACATTTTTCCCCCCAAAAAGTTCAACCACCTCTGCTCCTTTCTGGAAAGTTTTTGGGTGATTCGTCAAGCGGGGGTTGAGAAAAAGGCACTCCCAAAACACTTTTTTTCCCATGCAATTTCCACATGGAAAATTGAACAGCGATACAGAGAAAACAGCTGAATTGAATTATGCCAAATTTAGCAGAAAGCTATATACTTACTAACAAAACATGTTTTTTGTAATTTAATGTAAATCTATTCAGCCATTTTAGAGAAGTCAAGGTTTAAAAAAATAGTGCTATCTGTTGCGATGGGAGTCCCACAAGAAAGCAATTTAAAAAAGGATTGGCTGGTACCGCAGGACAATCGTCGGAGCAAGCAATGTTATTGGCTGGCTGCAATAGAGAAAAATGTTATGGTCATCATTACTTAAGCTGGCTCGTGAGTCCTGAAAAACACAATTGAATAGGATATAAGGGGGCAGTGTTAGATAGATAGTTTATTGTTCAGTTATTAAAAAATAAACTTACATTATGTCACATTTACAAACTTCTTATAAGTAATATCTATATTAGATGACTTATTAAAACACAAATAAAATGTAAAAACTTCACGTAATGAAGCCACTAATTCATCAAGTTGGGAGGCTTCCTGTTAAAGTGCATTCCCAGATAAAATTGTTCCACCTCCTATTTAAGCTTTACCTTGTTTCAAGTGCCTTAATTGTTTCTCGCTGTTCCTGGTGTTATCAGCCCCTGTTTGAAAATAAGTCGTGCTTCCCACTATAAATTTTAAGATGCCATATTTCTGTAAAAGCAGATTTCAAGGCTTAACATTGCTGAACCTTATATATTTCATAACCTTCGGATATTAGTAATATTACTTAGCCCCTTAGTAAAATGAGTTTGCCCATTGTAAGATTTTAAAATACATTATATCTTTTATTAAAATCTCTATACTTAACGAAACTGAGCCTCAATTAGTTCACATTTTTTGATACAGGAGGGGTACTCAAATCTCAGGTGAGTTACACTTGTGTAAGCTTCTTTGATATTGGAAGGAAATGGCTAGGGCCTGAGCAACTTGGAGCCATTAATAAGCTGTCTGGTGGGAAAATTGTGACAGGAAAACAGATGGTTGCGTAACATGAGAGTGCGGTAGAGAGTGCAGAAAGGGGAATGCTGATACTGATGTAGAGATGTTGAATTGTGGAGAGGAAGAAAATGTCCTGGCACGGAAGACACATGGGGCCATATTATGAAGAACGGCGATAACATTATCGCCGCTTTAGCGGCAGGAAACTGCCGCTAAAGCGGTGAGTAAGGGCTTGATAATATGCCCTATAGAATTCCAATAGAAGCCCAGGTTCTGGTGTGAAGGACATCAAACTGGGCTTCTATTGGAATTCTATAGGGCATATTATCAAGCCCCTTATCACCTCTTTAAAGCGGCGATAATGTTATCGCCCGTTCTTGATAATATGGCCCATAGTGTGGGCGCCATTTGGGAGGTTAGAAAGGCCCACCAATGAGATAGTACGGCGTGGGCTGATTAATGCTAGGTTGGCAGCGAAGCAAGCCCTAGAAATCAATGACCTTCTGGATGAAGGGACTTTTGATATGCTACGCATCACAAAATCATTGCTCAAGAAAGCAAGTGGTCTGGAGCTAATATATATGTGCTCAACAGGTTCAAAATTGTGCATGCCGCCTAAATGCTGCAGAGGTGGGTGGCATTTATTCTCCAAGAGAATCTTATTATGAAGGAGATACCTTCACCAGAATTACTCAAGGCTGAAATCTTGGGCTTTATGTTATCCCCCGATCGCCACATTATTTAGTGCTGTATGATGTCGCCATTTATGAAGATCAGTGGAGACTTTTACTGATCTCCTCCTTGATCTTTTGCTCCCTCTTTCTTTTGAGTGTGCTAATTTCTTTGTAATAGGAGACTTCAATATATTGGCAGAATCACCTTTAGAGAGGAGGCATTCAACATCCTAAAATCGCTGTGCCTTTCTGGGAAAAACAGTGATTCAAGGCTGGGCAAAGCAGTGCTTATGCTCTGCTGGGGTGAGCAGGAAGGTCGGCAGGTGGCCACAGGAAATGACACTAATGCCCATTTGGAAAAAGGGGAGCTTTCAACACTTGATAATTTACATTTCTTGCTACCACAATACATTGAGGTTCTCCATTTAATCCTTTGCCCCCTCTCTTTGGAAAGTGGCTCCTGAAGTCCTTGGTCCTTTACTTTTGGAGATCTGCAATAACTCACTGCAGAGTGGTCTGGTTCCAGGCCAATGCAGATCCTACTTTTCTTTCTAGTTATCAACCGATCTCTCTGCTCATGTTTGCTGGGAAGATAGTGGAAAAACATGTCAATCATCTCCTGTCAGAGTGGCTGACCAGCAAAACGTATACTTGACTCGGTTCAGTCAAGTCAAGTATTTCTTTATTCGATCTGATCAATGCAAATCATAAAAGTACATGAAATACAAATATAAAACAGTAATATTAAAATCACAGATAAAAAGATGTGTGATACATATCAAAGACTAGATTGTAAAACTTCAGATAAAAACCATGATAGACCAAATCACGCAATTGTGGTGAGTAAAGATTGCAAATACAGGAAGCCATTGTCTAAGATTCAGTGGCTTCAGGAGCGGACGAATAAAATGCCTGGAAGAGTGTTCAATCTAGGGCAAATAAAAACAATGTGCAAATTATCCGGGCTCGAAATCTGGTCACATACAGGGAGCTCAGAAGTCTTATGACACCCGGCCTGACCCTGCATAAGCTGAGGAAACAGATTCACTCTAAAATAAGCTAAAAGTCTTCTGTGGTAGCAGGGCATGTTCAAATAAAAGCCCTTTCCTATTGTATAGATTTCCCTTTCTGCACTCTCCTTGGCAAGACCCACAAAATGTCATTCTTGATAGTCTTCCAAGGTCTCCCAAAGTATTCATAATGGAGTGCAAACAAGGGATAGAGAACATATGACCCAGCCCCAAGCAGTCCGTTAAAATACATTTATTAAATCAAGTTCATCTTACAGCCACATCAAGAGCCACAAGAGCAAGAGATGGCCACAAATAAAATCTAAAATCTATCCCATGCCTAGTTCCCCATGGCAATTTTGAAGGGAATACATTGGGGAACCTTTAGTAAGTGCCTGAGGAATTTGTTTTCTGTGATATGAATGGAAGTACAGGGCATACACTCCCAAATCTCACACCCATAACTAACAATGGGAACACATTGAGCTTTGTATATAGCCATAATCAACTCGGTGTGAGTGCGCCTCAGGCATCGTGAGAAGTCACCTGCACTGTGCACTACTCTATTAAAGGCAAGAATGTTATTATCAACCAGGGGGTGCCAGTTAAGCAGGCAATTCAGTAGAATACCCTGGCAGCAAAAATGTTCAACCCTGCTAATAAACTGACCCTTAATCATAAATGTTCTCATTTTAGTGGTCTTACAGGCTCATGCATCAACCATTTTTGCGAGCGCAAACGGTGCTATTCGCAAAAATCAGCCGTTTGCGCCCGCAAAAAGGGCTTCTGCGATGCATCAACCTGTCAGTCCCTCGCAATTTAAGAAATCGCAAATTATTGAGATTTCTTAAATTGGGATTGCATTTAAGGAATTGCAAATTGCGATTCCTTAAATGCAATGCATGATGGAATCGTAAATTGCAATTTTGCTAATAGGGGGCGCAAATTACCATCAATTTGTACTTGATGGTAATTTGCAAAAACTCTGAAAAATGCATTTTTCAAAGTTGTAGGTTACACACACATGCCCTTGGGCATGTGTGTGCGCAACATGTGTGCACAGATCAATTACAGGGGTGCAACAGGGTGTCCTTTTGACACCCTTGAAATTGCATGCGCAATTTGCGAGTACCTATTGGTACTCGCAAATTGTGCATGCAATCTCCCATTCATTCCTATGGGCCTGTAGGCCTACAGGAATGAATGGGAAGGCATTCCTTAATTGCGACTCGCAATTTGCGAGTCGCAATTAAGGAATGTTTGGGAATCGCTAATTTTATAGCGATTCCTACATGCATAGGCTTTTGCAATTCCTTAATTGCGATTTCTTAATAATCGCAATTAAGGAATCGCAAAAGCCTACATTGATGCATGTACCTGTTAGGTCCCACCATCATGGTGTGGGATTTGGAAAAGTTAGATCCAAGCCAGCCATAAAAATGACAAAATGATCTGGCAAATGCTGCAGACCATTGGCTGTGTGTGCAGTAAAACCTGTATTGTTTGCGTATAGCAGAGCAGACACAGGTCTTCCCCCGACTATGGAAATGTCCTGACTTTCTCAATTAAAAATGGCTCTAGCTGCTTGATGTAACGAATGAAACGAAAAGGAGCTAAAATGCAGCCCTGTCGGTCTCCTCTTCCCAGCACAGGGAGTGCAGCGTGCACTCCCTGTTAGGGCCACGCATGCAAATTACGCATTAAAATGACAAGTGACAATTCGACCCCCATGCACCCGAGAGCTTATCCCTATTCACTGAGTCACAGGCCGTGCTGAGGTAAATACATGCCAGGTGAATATCTTTCTTTTTTGCTTTAGTATATTTCCTAATTAGTAACTATGAATTTAAATCTGCTCGATGGTGCCCGCCGTGATCTAAAGCCATATTGAATATTCAATAGGATATTATGTTCGTTGGCCCACACTATTAGTTGGCTCAGCACTACCTGCCCAATACCTTTTACTTCCACATCCAGTAACGATATGGGTCTATAGCACACCAGGTCTGCATTGGTTCCCCTTCTTGAATATTGGAACAATCACTGACGTCTGGCAGGATGGGGGAATAGGGCCGCAAACTGCAGCATTTATGTGCAAAGTTACTAAGGGCGACCATTAATCAATACAATATTTATACAGGACCCTAGGAACCCCATCAGGGCACGGAGTTTTCCCCGATGGAAGGGCTAGAATAGCATATTTCATTTCATCCCAACTAAAGTTATGATCCTGTATTTTTTGAGGACTAGTTAAAACAGGCGGTGGCCCATCAGAATTGTAAATAGGCTCAAAATGAGCGGTCCAGGCATGGGGGGGAGTTGTTAACACTAGCTTAGACATGAACTCCAAGTTAAGAAATGGCTGATTCACCACTTTCCAGGAAGCTGCACTGTCTTTTAAAGAACAAGCTGCAACTAAATCCTCCCAGGCCTCCTGTCAAATAGCGCTTTTAGGCTCTTCACGAGCTAAATTATACCGAGCCCTAGCCTCCCTTACCTTGTCCTGACTCCGCGGAGTGTTATGCAGAGCCACCAACAGGTCTTTATGAGCCTTGAGAAACTTTTATCAAACCATTTAGGGCCAGATGTACGACCGTTTTTGCATGCGCAAACATGTTTGCGAACCCGTTTGCGCATGCAAAAACAGCATGGGCCATGTACAAAGCCTATTTAGCGAGTCGCAATTTATTTGCGACTCGCTAAATAGGTTTTGCGACTCGCTATTAGGAATGGGCGTTCCCTTCCTAATAGCGAGCACAAGCCCATGTATGAATGTTTTGGGACTGTGATTGTGGTCGCAAAACACTTGCAAATTACCATCCTCTTCAAGAGGGTGGTAATGCACTCGCAAATGCAGGGGAAAATATTTTTTAAGGGCAGGCAGTGGTCCCAGGGACCACTACCTGCCCTTAAAAAATGAAACAAAAACGTTTCATTTTTTTTCTTTTTTAAATGCATCCCGTTTTCCTTTAAGGAAAAGGGCTGCAATAAAAAAAAAACTGCTTTATTTAAATGCAGTCCAAGCCATTGTGGTCTGCTGAGCCCAGCAGGCCACCATCCCTGGGAGGGCTGGCATTCCAAATGGGCTCGCAAATTGCGAGAGGCTCATTAACATTAATGAGCCTCGCAATTTGCGACCAAATTGGGAATCGCAAAACAGTGTAATAACACTGTTGCACATTTCATTTAGCGCCTCACAATTTGCGACTCGCAATGAGTCGCAAATTGCGAGGCGCTAAATGAAAGGGTCGTACATCTGGCCCATATTAACTAAAGTGGCAGGGGCCCTTCCAGGCCTAGTGAGTCCCATCTTCACTGCAATACAAATATTAGCAAAAGACTCCAAAATGCTACGGTCGGAGGCATCCTCCTTAAGATAATTAATAAAATCAGAATGGCTTGCAACAACCAGCTTTTTAAAAAACTCTCCAGGAATAATCCTTGCCCAGCTAATCCTGTGACCTTGGTCTATAGGCACAACTGGCTCCTTGTATATACAAGCTATCATTGGCCTTGAGTTCATCCAGCGGTATTTCGCTAGGTTTGGATTATGATCACACCGAATGTCCCAGATTGTCTCAAAATTAATACGAGAAGGGAAGAATCTAGCTGACACAAAAATATAATCAATGGTTGTACTATAACCCTGTCCCTTAAAAGTGGGTATTACATTGACAGCATTAAAACTGTCCCATGTGAAAACATTAACAAGTTTGTATTCAGAAAACAGGTTATTTAACAACTCACCTTGACAGGTATTTAGGAAATTGACCTGTTCTGTAACACAGGGGAGGATACCATAGTCCTTGTTATAGAGCTGTACAGAGAAGCAATTTAAATTTAGTCACACCAAGAAAATAGTCATCTAATATAGTCCTAAGCGCCAGAGCAAAGGCATCACTCATTGAGGCACAGTTGTACACATTGACTCATTTCAGTCAGGTTTTCATCAACTACATAGCACAGAGCACAGAGACAACCCTGTTAGCTGTGGTGGATGCCCTTTGCTTGCTTACAGACAAGGCAGAATGTTCTGCATTGGTATTATTAGATCTGTCTGCAGCATTCGATACATTATCTCACTCTATTCTTCTGAGAAGCCTAAACGAAATTGGCATCGGAGGACAAGCACTGGATTGGTGCTGATCCTACCTTACCAATAGGTCCCAGGAAGTTTTTCTTCTGCCATTTTTGCCCGAGTTTAAGACTTTGACCTTGAGTTTAAGACCTTGAGCAAAGTAGCACTTACCCTGCATTCTTTAATATATACAGCTGTCTGCTGTTGAGGCTTATCAAATCCTTTGTCTCCAGTGCATGTGCAGTGCAGCTCATCATCACACTGGATGCATCAGGTGCCAACCCTATGGAACTATTTAGTCTCTGTATAGCAGCTGTGTCTGACTTGGTGCAGACCAACCTGCTCAAATGTAACTCAGACAAGATGCAGGAATGTGGACTAAACATTCTTGTAGCCTGGACTCACTGCCACTGGACTTTTCCAACACTTGGTAAACTGCAACAGCCCCAATGAAAATGGTAAAACAAATCTGGGGATTTTACATGTCGTCAGTAGTAAAATATTTCACAAAGTTTATACAAGGGTGTGTACATACATGTTGTTCCCCATAAACAAAAACAACTCCCTTCAACATTTAACCTTCTCCACTATGATTTCTGAAAAACTCCATATGCGGGGAGGAGACCTCTGTACACGCGAATATCTACACACCTGGGTGGAGACCTGTGTTCTCAGGGCACAGATCTCTCATCTACTAGTACAGCAGGTGAATGACATACACGAACTGGAGGACAGATGTTTTCAGAGCCATTCTGATCTATCCTTTCACCACAATGTCATCCTCCTCCATCCTGCTGCTTCTTTGCATATCTAAACCCTAAAGATATCTGAGGGATAAGAAGGATGGGCTTCCAGCTTACTGACCTAGATTGGAGGGACATTGTCATATACCAGAGTGTAATGGGTGTACACTCCTTCGGAGGGAAGGAGTGCCTCAAAGGCTGGGAGTATTTCTGGCACTGGGCACTTCTGAAAGTACAGGGGGCATATTTACAAGCCCCTATCGCCACCACACCGTCACTTTTTAGTGATGCCGTGATGACGATAGGTGCTTTGCCTTATTTACAAGGCAGCATTAAGCCACTTAACGTGGCTTAACGCTGCCTTGTAAATAAGGCACCCTTTCACGCTACACTTAGCGTGAACGGGGTGGGCAATGGGTGTTGTGGTGGGCGTTCTTCCGCAACACTCATTGATTTTGACACTGCCCCCTATTTACAAGAGCAGCGTAAATAGGAGGCAGTACCAAAATTGAGACCAGGGAATACCTGGTCTTAAACAGGCAAAACGAGGAGAAATGCTTTATTTCTCCTTGTTTTTGCTGTTTCCCTGTGTGCTGCCTTGGGTAGCACACAAAGAAACATCAAAACGCCAATTATTGTTTATGTGCAGGAAGGTCCCCCTTCCTGCACATAAACAATCATTTAAAAAAAAGCTGTTTTGGGACTTCTATGTGTGCTGCACTAGGCAGCACGCATAGAAGTTACAAAACTGCATTTAAAGATTGTTTATGTGCAGGAAGTGGGACCTTCCTGCACATAAACAAACTTCCCCTCAACACAGCCACCCTTTTACTATAGTGCAAGGGTGCCTGCGTTGGTGCTAGGCAGCTTAATTTAGCACCAGCGCAGGGGAAAATGCAGGGCTGCATCATATTCTAGTAATTTGTGGTGAAGCCCTGCGTTTCTAAAGTGACAAAGCTTGTCGTTAGCCTTCTTGGCTTAACAAAACGCTTCACCACTTTCTTGTAAATATGCCCCAGGGTGTTCTAGGAGTATTCTCCCAGCCATGTTTGCTGCACATCCAATTGACAACAATGTACAGGAGAGTTCTTTGAACAGCTTGGTCAACCCTCCCACTCAGCTGGAAGGATTCAAGCTGAAGAGAGCTAGTAAACCCTAATATGTATCTAATAATAAAAATGTGCTTATGTTTTAAAAGTGTAGTCATGTCATGTCTGCAGTTGACTTTTTTAATATGTCCTTTTAGCCTTTACCAAATGTTGTCTTGTTCAATGATAAATTGAATAATTTATTAACTTTTTTAATAGAAAAGAACATTTTTGTTAAAAAATTATAGTATGTTTTCACAGTGGCAATGTACATTGACACAACTAAATTATATGTTTCAATATTTTTATTCACTCAAAGTGAAATGTCTCTTATCTTCATAAATTAACCCTATCAGTCTTTTGTTGTGTAGTATTAAGATCTGTCAGATTTACTTTCGATTACAGCAGGTCTTACGTGCTGTAGTACGCATTTCTCTGCCTTATTGACATAATGCGATTCTTAAGATTGTCTTCATGAATTACACCATGGACACCACATGACAGAAAGAGGTTGACAATAGGGCACCTCGTGAGTAGACTTCACTGTGATCTGGGCTGTCAGCCTACCCATCATCACTCCGGAGGGCCCCATAGCAACGGGGTCTCCAGCGGCATTTTCCTTCTCTAAGTGCCTACCAGGAACACCAGCAGCAGAAGGAAGTATTCACTCTGAAGAAACCTCTGAAACTGCATTTGTTGAACTTACCCAACCCCCTCAATATGTCGCAATGGCCTCTCTCAAGGAGGCCATGAGTGGCATAATTGACGGTTAGATAGTGATCTCTAGAGCTGTGCAGGAGAAGACTGGAGAATTTAGAAACATCAACGAGATGCCTTCTAAACAATACCGAGAACTATGGGTCAGATATACTATAATAGTGGTTGCAAAAAAGGGTTACAAATTCCATGCTGACTGTTTTATTTTGCTAACCGATCTATGTATAGGGTCTGTGAAATTTGCATTCATGTAAATATGCAAAATGTTGGCAAAATTATGTTATCCGGCATTTTCGTTCTATTTTAGAGCAAAATGCATCCTTGTGTTTTTGGTACAAAAATGCATTGAAATAAAGCACTGTAAGCAATTGCCATTTGTGTGCATGCTTTTGTGGTACATTTTTACTGCAACATGCGCATTTCACAGTAAATTTTTCCCACAAATGGCACGCAATTACGCAAAGCGGTGTACTGGACTAATTCCAGGAATTTGCATAACAACTGTAGTGTCAGATTCCTAAAATTAAACAAATTACGCTGCGTAATTTAACTTTCATCCAGTCCTATCTACGTACTAATAGGTTGACACCTTAGATAAAAAATCACAGGGGGGTGCAGAATGACCTGCCTAATTATTATTTATTAGGTGATTTGTCACCCCCTGTGATTGGCTCCAATCACGAGGATGGTTGCCTGCAAGGGACAGCAGTCCACCATCACGGTGATTGTATTCCAATCAGATTTTTTTTTAAAGAAGCCCAAGTGCCTTTAAGAAATGGCAGCTGCTTTAAAAAAAAAAGTTTTCTGTTTTGGAAAGCTCCCTTGAGAGTAGGCAGTAGTGCAGTAATCCACTATCTACTACCACTGAATCTTCCACCCTGATTCCCAATGGAGAAGGAGGTGAAATGGCCCCCATTCTCTTTTGCAAACAAGTTACCTTACCACTTTGGAAGTTCATGACCTATCAATGGTTTGCGACTGTAAATATGGTCGCAAACTACTGATACATAGGAAACCGATTCAGAATTTGAAATGGATGCCCATAACATGCCACTTCCAAATTTCAAAACGCTATGTATTACTGAACCCCTGTAAAATTTCAGATAACCTTTTTAGAATTGTTAAATTCATTACAAAAATGATTTAGCAGTTGCAAATCATTTAATTTAGCAAATCAGAGGATTTGCAACCATTATGAAAATTAACTACAATCTATACAAAAGGAGCGTGTGATTCGTCCAAATAATGATAGCGTTCCAAGCAGTGTGCTCATATATCATCCATTCTCTGTGTATCCAACCAACAAAATACCAAGGGAGTCTTGTTTAATTGGAAAGCCAATTCCGAATGTATTATTTAATCCAATTTTTCAGAACAAAGGTACATTATCCAATTTATCCAGCCAAAGCGTTTCGTCCTACGGAGACATCAGGGCTGTAAATTGACAACAAGCCAGTCAATAATCGTTTTTTCACATAGATATTCACACTTAACCATATCATACATTTTAAATCAGTCACTATGAATATATTAGTTCAGACTCCCTACCTATATCCAATCTAAAAAACAAAAAGACATGCTCATTCATGAGTTTAAACCAATATAGTTGCTAGTTCCAAAACATAGAACCCAGTGTCCCCATTTTGACCATTATAATTGCTTCATCGATTTTACATCATATACAAAGTATATGTTTTAGACCCTCTACATTGCTATATTTCTTCAATTCTGCACCCTACAATGAATAATATTGTGTTACCTTCTAATATCATTTTGATCATATGACTTCAAATTCCATGTTGTGCGCCCATCTTTCTTCTAGTATCAATCTTTGTTTATTGCAAACGTCTAGAATATGAGAGAAAACACCAAGTTCCTCCTGTATATGTAATGTTTGTCCAAGACTGCTATGCAAGACAACCCTGAGGCCAAATTATCACCTATTCCCAACTTCCCATGCTCCCACGGGGCCCCATGGTCCTGCTGTGTCTCAATAACCTCCATTCTGTCCACAACTAGTATACCCATCATTCACTACCTGTTAATAGTCCCCAAGGTCAGTAGCATGATACTAAATAACTCCTTCTTTTTGCACTGTCCCATATCAATTCATCTCTATTTATGCCCTCTGTCTCTAAGAACATTTCCTCAAAAACCCCCGTGCACTCACAATTACGTTCCACACTTCCTTCTAGCGCATCTCCACCACTGTCCTTCTTTCATTCACCGTCATGTTCAAACTGGTGTTTAACCCATCTTTTATACTCCACTTCCACCAATCAGTGTTCATTCAAAGTCTCCAGTGTGCTCCTTTTTGGTCCACACATCTTTCAACCACTCCATTACCTTGTTACTCAGTAGGCTCAATTCCCGCTAAATTCAGCCTAGTTTCCATTTTGCTAATTCAAAATCTACTTCCACCAATTAGCATTCATTCTGTTTTCCGAATCATGTTTCCTCTCTGGTCCTCCTGTCCTCCAGCCAATCATGTTCATTTTCACCTGCCCGGGGTGCCGCCTTCCGCCTCTCCTGCCTGACCCAAGGAGTAACGTTATTACTCAGAAGGTTCAATCTGCCAATTACTCAATTCCCGCTAAATTCCACCTAGTTTCCATTTTGCTAGTTCAAAATCTACTTCCACCAATCAGCATTCATTCTGTTTTCCGAATCAGGTTTCCTCTCCGGTCCTCCTGTCCTCCAGCCAATCACGTTCTTTTTGCTAGTTCAAAGTTTACTTCCACCATTCATTCTGCTTTCCAAATCAGGTTTCCTCTCTGGTCCTCCTGTCCTCCAGCCAATCACGTTCATTCTCACCAGCTTGGGGTGCCACCTTCCGCCTGTCCTGCCTGACACAAGGTGTTGCCCACACAATCATTTGACACTTTCAGAGACTTCCTTTTTCAACTAATTCAGCCCTTGACAAGGCGCCACCCCCTATGTAATCCGCACAGTCCATGGCATATTCTACACAACCTTAAACTCTTATCACTATGGGTGCACGGTCCAATTAAAAATCCAAGATTTTATCACTGAATTTCATATAAATCGGCTGTATCCTTTCCTTGTCTTAAACATTCACTCACCCTGTTTAAAGACAGTACTTCGTGTTCCTCTCATCATTCCTGTTCCAGCAGTAACATCATACAGATCTTCAGTTTTCAACTTGATATACATAACCACAAATAATCAAAATCAACATAACCTACCAGCAGTAAAACACACATCAATGTTTACTACTAATCCTGTAACATAACTTCTTTTTTCTCTTCACACCGCACTCATTATCCACTTATAATTCCATACCATCAAACTCCAATACCCTCTTACTTCTCAACACTGTATCAAATAACATTACCCAGCATATGCTTCCTTTTCCAATTCTTCCTATCAAGATATGAATCTCAGTAATTCCTATTCTTTCTATGCGGGTTCAATCACCCCTTCTCCATCAACCAACCTGGTCCCATATGGTGCCAGTTGTGAAAGAAACTCTGAAGGGACCCCATCTGACATCCCAGTCACCTCAATATTATTAGTCGGCTCGTTAGCGGAGCAGTGATCGCTATCACTGTGGTCCATTTACCCATCACTCTTCATCGCTACCAGTGGCTCAAAATGTGCTCCAGAATCTTTCATAGAGAATAATGGAACACGTTCAAGATTATATCCTCTATCATCTGACATTGCCTGACTTCACAGTCACCTCATTAATACTGGTCAGTTCTATCTTGTCGTTAGGGAAACAATGATCGTTATAGCCACTGTCCATTCACCCATGACCTTTCATGGTTACCAGTGGCTCAAACATGTGCTCAAAAATCTTCATAGAAAATAATGAAACTCGTTATCACTGTTCAGGCTGTTCTCTAACGAGATCTTAATCTGCTGATCCATTTCACCTCCTCTTGATGTATTTTAAGCTCCCAGTCACCCCCCCCTTCTGTCAGCTAGGACCCTTTGAATTCCATGAAACTTAAAACCGGTCAAGGCCGGATGATTATCCTGAATATGTTGGTAAATAGGGGATCTAATATCACTATTTATAATGGCATGACGATGTTCCTGAATCCTGGCTTTCAGAGCCCTCTTGGTGCTCCCCACATAAATTCTGTTGCATTTACATTTGATTACATAAATTATACCACAACTGTTGCAATTTATGAATTCATTGATACAACATTGTTTGTTTGTATTGTATTTGAAATACTTCATACGATTCATCCCCAAATCACAAATAATACATGAACCACAAGTATAAAAACCATTCGGTTGGCTTGGCAAGCAGTTAGTGGCTGGTTCTTGTACACGTTCCAAATAGTTTCTTGTAATCAAGTTCCCTTTAGTAGGGCTTTACCTATATGTCACTATTGTCTTGTTAGGAATGATGTCAGTTAAACCTGGGACCCCCTCAAAAGATTCTAATTCCTGTTCAGAATCCTTTTATGGTCAGTATTATAAGTGGAAATGAAGGCAAATTTCCCCTGTGATTCTCGCTTAGGTCTCTGCACCAATGTTTCCTCTCTTTTGATTCCCTGCACTCGTCTTTTTCTTCATCTAGACTTGACTTAGTGTAACCCCTGACCACTAGTCTCCTTCTCAAGTCTTGCAACCCTTTCTCAAAATCCTCCTCCTTGCTGCAGTTTCTTCTGGTTCTTATCATTTCCCCAAAGGGGATACCCCTAATTACTGTGGGAGGATGTGCACTATCTGCTCTTAAAATATTATTGGTTGCAGTGTCTTTACGGAAAAGTTTACTCTGGATAGTATTACCTGCTATGAATAACTGAACGTCCAAAAAATCAATATGGCTAGAGTTGTGACACATCGTGAACTTAACATTATGACTATTTGTGTTCAAATAATCCAAGTATTCCCTCAATTCAATGCTAGTTCCTCTCCAGATCATCAAATTGTCGTCGATGAACCTTCCCCAAAATAGGATCAGGTCCATCAATTTACTCGCATTCTTTGACCAGGCTTGCTCCCTCTCAAACCAACCCATGAAGAGGTTGGCATAAGAGGGAGCAAACTGGGATCCCATCACTGTACCCCTGATTTGATGAAACCACTCCCCTACAAACAGGAAAAAATTATTCTTGAGTATCAAATCACTCATTTCCTAAATCATATTTGAATGTTGCTGCAGACTCGCACTCCGCCCTCTTAAAAAGTGACTTAGCGCTATCTTTCCCTTATCATTCTCAATACAGGTGTACAAGCCCACCACATCTAGTGTCACAGAAGTCAAGTCCTGATCCCAAACCACATCTTGCAATTTATTAAGTACATCCATCATATCCCTGATATAAGAGGCTAGATTAACCACCAAAGGTTTAAGAAACAAATCCACAAATTCCGATAGGTGTTCCGTGAGACTACCAATGCTTGTGACAATAGGTCCCCCCGGGGGGTTTTGTAAAGACTTATGAATCTTGGGAAGCGTATAAATGAAAGGGAATCTAGGACTGGTGTTATTTAAATATTTAAATTCCTTCTCATCCAGTAACCCCAACTCTTTCCAAGTGTATAATCTTTCTGCAATCCGCCTGCCAGCTTCCTTGGTGGGTTGCTACTCAACTTTCTATAGCAGGGACTGTCACTGAGCTGTCTCATGATTTCATGACCGTAATCAGTTTTTCTCATCACAACAATGTTCCCCCCTTGTCAGCCTCTCTTATCACTATATTTTGGTCACCTTTCAGATTAGCAAGAGCAATCCGCTCCTCTCTCAAGATATTAGCCCTTCTAGTGTTCCATCCAGCCTTACCTAAGCCCTGATCCTCCAATTTGTGTACTTCTTCTACTGTTCTTTTAACAAAAAGATGTATTGCTGCAAACTGGTGTCCTTGTGGTACAAACTTAGAAGGGGGCCCCAGGCTACTAGTACATCCGTAACCCGCTTGGACATTCAACATAGATGATACATCTTCTTCGCCATACTCCACCCCCTCCGACAAAGATAGCAGTAACTGCACATCACGCACATGAGCTATTGTTAATTTCGATCTTTTTATTACATCTTTTGTGACAGTATCATGTTTTTCAACAGTTGCTAAAAAACTTTTCAGTTTAAGCCATCTGGCAAACTTAAATAAATCAATCTGAAGATCAGTAAAATTACACGCAACATCTGGGCAAAAAGAGAGCCCTCACTTCGGTACCCTTAGTTCATCCTGATTCAATTCCCTGTCCGATAAATTTATAACCTGTAAATTAACATAATCTTCTGAATCAGTATTCCTCTGTAATCCTTCCTCAATCAAACCCTGTTCCTGTTCGGACTGCATGTCCCCATTCGTGTATTTTCTGTGGTTCTGCTTGCCCCTCCTTGCTCTACTATATTTTTCTTCCTTCCCCTTCTCATTCTCTGTATTTCTTCGGAAAAAGAAGAGCAAGTCGTAGGATTAGGGCCTGACACATTCATCCCACCCTGATTCTCATTAGATGAGAGATCCGAGCTACTGTAATTTACGGAACTAAGCTCACCCTGAGGTTCTGCCCCTACAATAGTTTTGGGTTTGTTAACTTCATCAAAGCTTTTCACAAAAGTGAACACCCTACCCATGCTATAATCCCTTTCATCCCTTCTAATTTTGCTCAGTTTTTTGTCTTTGATCTGTAACTGATGTTTGTTAATTACTTCCTTCAAAATGGCAAAATTATTTTCCGTCAATTCTAGCAATTTTATTTCTTTGATTTCTTTCTCTTACTCTACGATTTGTAATTTCAACTTTTCTACCTTCCTCTCCGCATTCTTAAACTGAATGTGCATCATATAAAACAAAGAGGAGTGTAAATTCTCTTCCCATTCCTTAAGCAAGTCATCATCCAAGTCGTCAAAAGTGGGGAAAATTTAAATTCTGAACCTTCTTGGTATGCGTTTGTTTTCCACATCATTTTTTAGTGTCACCCCGTCCCACTATTTAGACAGTTTTGTTTTTTTCAGTCTTTCCAATTTCAGAAACTTGTTTCTTAAGCTATTATTCCATACGTTCCTGTTACCCTCCGTTGTCTTGGCTTTGCTTTGTTGAAACAAATCCGCTGCTAGTTTCTCACGGTCGTCCTCCATACTTCTTTAAATGACCAATGAATTCCTTGTGTCATTACCCCTGCACCGTGCTGCACTGACCTATAAACAATTAATTATACACAAACTGGTATGGTCAAAATGGGGACACTGGGTTCTATGTTTTGGAACTAGCAACTGTATTGCTTTAAACTCATTAATGAGCATGTCTTTTTGTTTTTTAGATTGGATATAGGTAGGGAGTCTGAACTAATATATTCATAGTGACTGATTTAAAATTTATGTTATGGTGAAGTGTGAATATCTATGTGAAAAAACGATTATTAACTGGCTTGTTTTCAATTTACAGCCCTGATGATGTCCGCGTAGGACAAACGTGTTGGCTGGATAAATTGGATAATGTACCTTTGTGTTGAAAAATTGGATTGAATAATAAAATCGGAATTGGCTTTCCAATTAAACAAGACTCCCTTGGGATTTTCTTGGTTGGATACACAGAGAATGGACGATATATGAGCGCACTGCTTGGAACGCTATCATTATTTGAATGAATCACATGCTCCTTTTGTATAGATTGTAGTTATTGTTGGTGGCCCAGTGGCGGTGGGACCACATAAAGTAGACCGTGATCAGAACTTTGAGAATAAGCATCCCAGAACAGACACCGCCAGTTTGTGTATAATTCATTATGAACATTAGCCTACAAAATCCTGCCCATCTGCAAAGTCTCCTAGTTCATCCGTATAGCTTGTTTCAACTGTGCCCCAGTGGTGATATTTCTCAATCGGTGCCCCATCCTTTCCTTGTCAGCCACATGTCCATATTTGATAGGAGGGATGTCAAGGGGTATGGCACCATTGTTGCCTATTGACTGAGCTGACTTCCAAGAAATAGCCCAAGATGGTCATCTAGACCGAGACTTGACACCCTCAAGGAGGCCAAGTGTACAGCACCTGTTCTCAAGGCCCCTGACTGCTTCAAGGAATTTAGATTTCAGACTGATGCTTCAGAGCATGGCATAGGGGCTTTACTGTTACAATTAAATAAGAGGGGCCTAGATTAACCTGTAGCCTTTATCAGTAGAAGGTTACTTCCCTGTGAACAGAGGTGGAGTGTTTTTGATAGAGAAGCTTTTGCTGAGGACTGGGCACTGGGGAAGTAGATACCATCCTTGTTAGGGGCTCACTTCTGAGTTCAGACAGACCACAGGCCCCCGGATGTCTCCTGAAACTGAGGGGTGAGAAACCCAAACTGTTGAGGTGGTTTGACTCCCTACAGGCAATGGGCTTCCCAGTGGAACACCACCCTGGGTTATACCACTCCATTGTTCATGGTCCTTCCAGGATCTTCCGCCTTAGTGATGAGAACTCTCAGGATGTTGGAGAGTTCTCCCTACTATCAGCTGGGGGGGGCATATGTTAGACCTGCCAGCCTTAGGGTGGTCTTCTCCCAAATGTTTTGCATTCTTCCTCCTGTTTTTCTGATTTTGCTTTTGTTGTCCTTAGGACTCTGTGAACTTTACTGCTGTAAACCAGAACTAAAGGGTTTGTGCTCACTCCCTTACCCCTGGTAAAATTGGCTCACACCAGATTGGCATATTTAATTTGATTATTAGCTACCTTAATCCCTAGTAAAGTTGTGCACCAAATACCTAGCGCTGATAAATTAAATGCTACTAGTGGGCCGGCGGCACTTACTGTGCCACCCACTTAAGTAGACCCTTAAAACATGTCTCAGGCCGGCCATTGCAGCCTGTGAGCAGTTTTAAACTGCCAATTCAACCTGGCAAAATAAACCACTTGCAAGGCTTAAAACTCCCTTCTTAATACATACAAGTAACCCCAAAGGTAGACACTAAAAATGGTGCATTGCATTTAAGAAGTTGGACATGTACTTTTAAGTTTTACATGTCCTGGCAGTGAAAAACTCATTAATTTTGTTTTTCAGTACTGTGAGGCCTACCTCTCCCACAGGATAACATTCGGTCACCTTATTACATTAATTAAGTGATAAACTTTGTTTGGGAGCAGGTAGATGGATTTCAAGTCACAACAATCCTGGAAATGCCCCTTTTGGAATTTTGTTGTCCTAACCATTTCGTACTTGCAGCCGGTTCCCTGGGTCACATGACTAGGTGAAGTTGGCAGTTGGCCTCTGTCTATTTCTCACAGACAGTCACACAAAATGGGGGCTGAATGTTGGTAAGACGAACCTGACCTCAGCCCACTCACAAAAATTCTTCACACTAACCTTTTGTGCCCTCAGACATCCTGGGACCATGGAAGGGAAGAAGCAAATTCCGAAACCATCTGTGGGGGAGGCGGGACCTCTAGAAGTTTCTTCCACTGCAAAGCTGGCGCCAGATATAACATTAGGACTCCCAGAACCACTCTTCATGTCACTCTGGACCTGTGGAGGACACTCACATGACTGCCCTGCTTCCTGTGGCCAGCCTTTTGCCCTCAGAGGTCTGCCATGCTTGCCCTCAGCAACCTGCTTTTCTGTTTGAACTTAGGACCACCAGAGTGACTTCAAGAGCTAGTTGGCTGACCTCCTGATCAGAGCCTCAGGGACAGGGCTCCAACCATCTTAAAACTGTACCTGGACCCACTATGCATGAGCCCTGACCCTCCATGTGGTGCCCCTCCAGCCCTGGACCCTTGGAAGTGGTGTTAAAGGTGCCCATATAGCCCAAATCCAAAACTTGGGAAATTTTTCAGCCAAAAGTGCCTAGAGAGGAGACCGGGACCTACCTGCTCGCCAATTTATCCAAGGTGCATTGCCTGTTAGCCTGACTTCGCAGTAGCTCCTGGTACGTTCTTCTCCACAGCAGTAAATCCTGTTCAGCAGCTCCTTTTAGAAGGGTTATCCAGCCTTGTGGAGGATTTGTCGGCTACAGCCTGCAACTTCGTCCCACTGCAGATTTCTGACTTTCAAAAAAGAGACTAAGTGCAAATGTAGAAATCTTCACAGGGACTTCATCCATTGGCTCCCTGACGAAGCCTCCTCAGACACTGCCAGATGCCTTGCCCCACTGAACCTTTCCTTCTTAGACATTTTTCTACAAAAATTCTTCTCAGTCCGAAGGTAAGAAGAGACCGGGCCCAGTCCACTTTGTGTATCCGAACCGCAGTACCTCATTTTGAGTGCTGGTGGGCCCTATTAGCAACCACAAGCTCAAGTTAAGCACTGGGGCGTTAGCATGCTCCCCCATGACATTCACTGAATGCCAAATTAGCAGCTCTCCCTCTAAAGGACAGAAGCTGTTTTTAATGAAAATGCTGGCAATCAGCAAATTAAAATGCAGGCATGGACCTCCACTGTCTCTTGCAATTCTTGCATTAGCAAACATTTGCAGGCAGTGACAAAATGACTTCTGCTTCATAAATGTTATTGAGGTAGGACCTGTATTGTATCCCTGTAAACTCAAATTATGTGCTGCCACTGATAAGTATGAAGCAGCTACTGTGCTACAACACTGACGGCCTGATTCATAAAGGTAAACTTACACTTTTGTGTAAGTTTACATTTGTTTGTGAGTTCACAAACTCCGATTTGATAGTGAGTTTATGGCTGCGGAGACTCCACAGTTGGGTCTTTTTATGTGCGGAGTTCTCCACCCCGACTGCTGATTCTCTGCAGTTGTAAACTTACTATTAAATTGAAATTTGTGAATTCCAAAGCACACATAAACCTACACAAAAGTGTATGTTTACCTTTGTGAATCAGGCCCTGAATATTTTGCAGCCCTACCTTTCTGCATCAAGCACATATTTCTGTCCTCGAGTTTATCCATCCTTGAAGGTTTTAAGTTCGACTTCAATCCTGGTGACTGATGATTTCAAATCAATTAGTTCTTTCGTAATATTTACACATACTTTGGGGCATTTTTACAAGGAGTTAATGTCGCTGTTGTGTCAATTTTTGGACGTTACAGTGGGTTTTTTTATCACCAAATTTACAAGTTGCCACAATCTCCAGTTAGTGGGATTTTTCCAGTGTTAACTTGAATTTTTGACAGCGCCACTTCGTTTACCGTTACTTACCGAAAATGAGATGCAAGGTAGGCGTTCCCGTAAAAGAATTCTGGCAAAACAGACAACACTATGTTGCAAGGGTGCCTGCGTTGCAGGGATGATTGATTTTGTACAGGAATCAATCAATCAGGGGTTTATATAGAGCAGCTACTCACCCGTGAGGGTCTCAAGGAGCTAAGAGTGGGGCTGCTGATCTGCCTGGTTGTGGAGGTTTCAGTCAAAGAGCCAGGTCTTGAGGTCCTTCCTGAATTGATTCAACAATGCAGATTGCCTGAGGTGGATGTGAAGGGTGTTTCAGGTCTTGGCAGCGAGGTAGGAGAAGGATCTTCCTCTGGTTCTGGTCTTGTAGATCCGTGGCGCGGAGGCCAGGGCGAGTTGGGCAGAGCGGATTGTCTGGCAGGTGTGTGGAAAGTGAGGCAGTGGTTCAGATATACTGGTCCTGCGTCATGGAGAGCCTTATAGGCATGTGTGAGGAGCTTGAAGGTGATTCTCTTGTTGATTGGGAGCCAGTGGAGTTGTGGACTACGGCGGGGTATGTAGACGACCAGTCTGGCTGCAGTGTTTTGGACGTTCTGTAGTTTCCTGAGCATTTCTTAGTGATGCCAGCATAAAGTGTGTTGCCGTAGTCGAGTCTGCTGGGGGTGAGTGCATGGGTGACTATCTTTCTGGATTCTGTGGGGTTCCATCTGAATTTCTTTTGAAGCAGGCAGAGCATGTGGAAGCAGGATAAGGATACTGCGTTGATTTGGCAGTTCATTGTGAGCGTGGAGTCCAGTATGATGCTGAGGTTGCGTGCGTGGTCTGTATGGGTCACAGGGCTTCCAAGTGCGGCCGACCACCAGGAGTCATCCCAGGCTGAAGGACTGGATCCCAGGATGAGTGCTTCGGTCTTGTCCAAGTTGAGCTTGAGGCAGCTGTCTTTCATCTAGGTAGCGACGGCCTCCATTCTGCTGTGAAAGTTGATTCTGGCATCTGTGGGTTCGTTGGTGAGGGAGATGATCAGCTGAGTGTCATCTGCGTTGGAGACGATGTTGAGTCTGTGGCTTCTGACGATGACTGCGAGGGGGGCCATGTAGATGTTGAAATGGGTAGGGCTTAGGGAGGAGCCCTGGGGCACTCCGCACCTAATCTCTGTAGGTTCTTAGAGGAACGGGGGTAGTCTGACTCGCTGTGTTAGGCCGGTCAGGAAGGAGTGGATCCAGTCCAGTGCCTTGTCATGGATGCCCGCATCATGGAGCCTCATGATTAGGGTGCGGTGGGAGACAGTGTCAAAGACGGCGGAGAGGTCCAGTAGGATGAGAGATGTTGTTTCGCCCCGGGCAAAGAGGGACCGGATGTCATTGGTGGCGGTGAGTAGTGCAGTCTCGGTGCTGTGGGTGCTTCGGAAGTCAGATTGGGAGGTGTCCAGGACATGGTTCTCCTTGATGAACTCAGAGAGTTGGGCGCTGATGACCTTCTGGATGACCTTGGCTGGGAAGGGAAGGAGGGAGATGGGTCTGAAGTTCTTGAGATCTGTCAGGTCAGCAGACGTTTCTTAAGCAGGGGGTTGATCTCAGCGTGTTTCCAGTCCTCAAGGAAGGTGGCGATTTTGGTGGAACAGTTGAGGGTGCGGCAAAGCTGGGGGGCGATGGAGGCAGCTGCTCTATGGAAGATGTGGTACGGGCATGGATTGATGGGGCTCCTGAGTGGATGCTCTTCATAGTCTTGAGTGTGTCATCTGTGGTTAGCAGAGTTCAGTTGAGCATGATGTGTTGGGGCGCAGCGTGGTTGGTGCAGTGGTGTCGGGCTTGGTGAGATGGTCCTGGATGTCTAAGCTGTCATAGATCTGCCTGATCTTGTGGTGGAAGACGGCACCTAGTTTGTTGCAGAGGTCTTGAGAGGGTGGGACGTCTGTGGTATCACTACTGGGCCAGGCAAAATCCTTGATGATGGTGAAAAGTTATTTGCTATTGTGTGCGTTGATTTGGTCTTGGAAGGCCATTTTCTTTGTGGTTTTGAGGAAGTGTTTGTTGGCGGCTTTGAAGGTTGTCCAGATTTCTGGGGTTTTGTTGCTCCTCTATCTCCTCTCGAGTTGTCTTTAGGTGCATCTGGACTCGTGGAGGGCAGAAGTGAACCAGCTGGCTTTCTTGGAGTGTTGCTTGCCTGTTGTCTTCTTGAGGGGTGCCAGAGTGTTGGCATAGGTAGAGATCCATCGGTGAAAGTGCGGTGTTGGTGTCTGGTGGTGTTGGCGGAGTGGTGGTGCTGAGGAAGTTGACGAGTCATTCCTTGCTGGCCTTGTTCCAACTTTGATGGGGGATGATGAGGGTGGTGGTATGCGATGGGTGTGGTGAAGGTGAGAAGTACGCAGTGGTGGTCAGTCCAGAGGAGTTCGTGGTGTGGCTGTAGGTGAAGTTCCTGCTGGTTGAGAAAATGGGGTTGAGCATGTGTTGGTCGGTGCAGTAACTAGCTTCTTGAGTCCGATGTTGTTGGGGTTCTCCAGTAGGGATGCGGTGTTCTGGTCACTGGGGTTGTCCAGGTGGAAATTGAGGTCTCTGAGTAGGATGTAATCGGTGGATGCGAGAGCCTTGGTTGAGATGAGGTCTACGATGGCGTCAGTGAAGGGTGAGCAGTGGCCGGTGGGCCTTTAGACAAGAAAGGGTACGTTCTTGCACATAAACAATCATTCCCCACAACACAGGTACCCTAGCATTATGGTGCACAAGTGCCTGCATTGGCACTAGGCAGCTGAAATTAGCGCCAGTGCAGGGAAACACAGGGCTTCACCGTATTGTTGTAAATACGGTGCACCCATGGTGTTGCAAGGATGGTGCAATGAAAAGTGACGCATCACTGTTATTCCCCAGTGATGCGCCACTTTTCATAAATGAGGCCCTGAATCTGCATTTCCTCTTACCCTGGGACTCGGGCTAGTCATCCTGGCTGTTGTGGGGGTTGGGGGGGGGTTGTTGACCTATGCTGAACTTTGTCCTGGTTGCCCCATTCTGCATTCCGGTGTTTTCATTTATTTTTTCCTTGGAGGGGTATTTGTAAGCTCTGTTTGCTGCTAGATGCTGAAAAGTGATGTAGAGCTGACTAGCTTGAATTTTTTTTTACGCTTATTGGCCGGCCGTCACTTTTTTCACGTTAGCGTGTATTTTTCTATCGCCTTGATGCTAGTGTTAACAACATTTTTCCCGGCCGCTAGCTGATTCTAACGCCATTTAGTGACATATTGTAAATACGTCGCAAACATAGCGTTAGGATTTGCCAATAGGCAGCGGTAAAAAAAATGCTGCTAAACAGCGTGAAAACTGCATAGCGACAATTTTTGTAAATATACCCCTTTGAATGCTGACATTAAAAGACTCTGCCCATCCAGGTTCTACCTCTATTGATCTGTCTTGAATTCATACTCATAACGAAACGCTTTGTATACAACCGCAGCAGGACATAGTGGAAAAATTAGCCATCAGGCGAACCAAGCTTCAGGTCTCAGGTCTGACCAAATATGAAAAAAGTTAACTTATAACAACCTTCTTGTAAAGGCGAGCTCAGTATTTGCTGCAATGTCCAGAAGAGTTAAAATGAGCAATGCAATATTTATTCGGTTAAACCTGTCATATTAGCAACCAACCTCGCTCGAGTTTTTCCCCTTTTACGCACTTTCGCATTCCTTTTTATCCTCCGCAGAAACATATTTTTTTACATTTTAATATGCTTTATTATTTTGTATTTTAAATTTGTATAGAGTAGGGGTGTCTTTTTTGCTGGAAACTGCTGTAGATTAATTCTATTCAAAATCTTACATTATGCCATAAATCTCAGTAGTCAATTCTAAGGGGCATATTCTCAAGGACTCATCTCCGATTCATCGGCACTTTAGCGCCGCAAAAGTGGCGATAGATTTATCGCCCTATTCTCAAGCTGGTGCAAACTGCCGATATCGCCAGTTTACCAGTGATAGCTGCCGCAAAAAACATCGCCACGGATGAGTGCGACAACTACCGCTAATGATATGCAGAGTAGGCGTTCCCGTGCAAAAACACACGAAAACACCACTTCGCGAGATTCACAATGACCAGTCAGATCTGCAATGCGAACCAAGAACAGGCGATAAGGCGCGTTAGCAGCAGGGATTTAACACCTGCCTCTTACTGGTGTTAAGCAGGATGACCAACTGCAGTAGAAAGGGAGCCCAGCCCAGAGCCACATCTGAAGACCAACAGATGCCATGGAGACACTGATCATGCAGCTCGGAGACCCAAGAGGGTCACAACACCCACCGCCACCACCCACAGGCGCCCCCCCCCCCCGGACCCTTCCCCCAAGGTCATGAAGTCCAGTAGTCAACGGTAGTGGAAAAACAGAACTTTATTACAAATACATAAATCAACAAAACGAAAAGCTCAGCCAACGCGTTCCATTCCCAACGGGGAACTGTCTTCAGAAACCTGTGGGAGAAATGGTGACAATGGTCAAACTTCCGTATAGTCACATGCCTAATCTGGTACAGTGTACTGCACTTGGACAAACCGGAATGCTCACATGCCAGATAAACCATGCATGAGAAGACCGTAACAGAACTATGTGTGGCCGTAACCGTCGTAGGAATGAAGAGGAAGGTAACGATCACACAAACTGCTGTTATGGTCACATCATGCAGGACTCATCACACCTGAAAGCATCACGGTGTGTGTCAGCTCGATACCCCTGCCCCTCACACCCCCCACACTGCATAGGAACATCTTGAGACCACGCAAGGGACCTACGCAAAGCTGGCATCATGCACATGTTGGGGGCAATACACAGCACACATGTATGACTTGTGCCCCCTGCCGACACTGCACACAATCACCGCAACAGCAACCACACGCATGCCATCACTGTGCATACAAAAGTGGACCACTGTGACCTGTCCACCAATGTTGTCGCAAATACCCCAGGCAGTGTGCATGATCCCCAAATGTCCGCAAGTCCGCCACCAACCAGCGCTTTGAGGATGGCCCCCATGGAAATGCAATGCCCATCGGCAAGCACCAACTGAACACACCACACACCTCAACTCCACAATCCCCCAACTCACAACTGTGGGAATGCACATGTCACCAATCCACCACCAAAGTGACTACTGCGTGTGTCTCTGTCTCCGCCACAACCTGCCCATAGGCCTACACACACGTGGCCGACCACCTTCAACGGGCACATTCACACTGGAGACGAGGTGGCTATGTCTCAAACCAACCCGCGCACATCACGAACATCACATGCAGGGCCGTGTCAGCAAGGGCGGCGCCCCCCACCCAGCCACGAGTCCGCCGCCGTGACCGGTAGTGCCTGTGCGATCCTGTGTGCCTGATGCACCCCAGCCCAGGTCCCCAGACCGGTCCTCCGCCCAGCGATGACTGGCCGCCCCTGCGCACCCAGGGCTCAATGCTCACCTGCCGCCACTGGCGTGTCTCCAAGAGGGCCCACCACGTGCCGGTGCATCCTCCTCAGCCGATCGCTGGATTCCGCGCCACAAGCCCCCAGCGCACCCTGCGGCACCGCACCGCGGAGTCATCTGTGTGCTGACTGCTGCCTGCGCGTACACTGCGGTCCAGCAGGGCACACTGTTCAATTTGAGTCTTGATTCGCTGGACGCCGTATCGAGGCCAACGCATCATCACAGGCTGCACACCCGCTCAGCTCTTCAGGTGCCACTGACCCTATGCAATGCAGGTCATCGTCACGTGGCAGTAGGCCCCTGCCAGCTGCAGTGCAGCGGGTGCCACTGGCCCTGTGCAACGCAAGTCATCGCCACGTGGCAGTAGGCCCCTGCCAGCCACAGTGCAGCGGGTGCCACCAACTCAGTGCGCCACAAGTCATGGACCCTTCATGGTTGGGTCACGTGGTGCGGACGCCATCATGTCATCTCCGGCAGTGGGGTATGTGACATGCTAGGCCCCTTTTATTGGCAGGGTCACATGTCCTGTGACGCCTGTGCTGGATGGGTGTGGTGTGGGTGTGAACCAGCCCTCAGGGAGTGACTGTGGCATGCTGACGACTAGACCAGTGATCAGCAGATCACTACAGGGAAGACCTGGGACATGTAGCTTTGTCGTCGTCCCCCTGAGCGTAAGTGGAGTGGACTGGCCTGGCGTATGGCAGGCCAGCGTAGGGGTGGGAACAATGAGCCCGGGGCTCTGGGCGTGCTTCAGTTCTGGGCTGGACATGGAAGCAACTGATGCTTGTGTCTCTGTTGTAGTGTCTACGCCACCCAGACTGCAATCGGCACTGTTGTACCCTGTGACTCAAGTCCCACGACATGAGCAACATGGACGTAAGGGGGAATCACTGACCCTACATTCATCCATACACTCATACTTGAATGATCAAAGGCATGACACATCTGTGCGATTCTGAATGTTTAATTCACATCCAGTGGAGTGTTGCAGCTGGAGCAGTACAAGGCCATGCAAACCCCACTTCACATTATTGGCCCGTGGAGGGCCAGCCAGAGTCCTTCAGGGAATGACAAGTACATCGGAAGGGGAAGAGTTCAGTCCGCAGTCTGATCGCTGTGTCATTGGTAACCAAACAGAAAATGGCAGTCCATGTCGAGGTCCAAGGTGAGTGTCGTAGAGTGTATCGGGGGACAGTGGAAGGTGATGATGCAAAGGGCAGACCCAAGCAGAAACAGGCCATATGGCGGAGATGAATGCTACTGCCTCCTCCTTACTAGTAAGGTTGATTCACCCGCATCTTCGTCCTCTGATGTCACATGTGCCTCACACGTGGGTGGTGGTGGATTGCCTGCCGCACTGTGAGGCACTGACACATCAGGGGGCGGAGATGTGGATGTAGAAGCAGCAGCAGCATTCATCTGCGCAAGGCCTTGAGGCAGCAATGCCATGACGATGTGCTGCAGGGCATGGAAGGTCCCAGCCACATCTCGCTGGTGTGCAGCCATGGCAGCCATTCTTTCCGCCGTCATCCGCTCCATGTTCTTCATGAGCCCCCGCATCTGTCCCAACTCCCGGCTGACATCGCTGGAGCCACTCTGACTGGACAGTTGTTCTTGTCTCAGTATCATGACTCCAGCGATGTCAGCCATGGATCGTTGGAGAGCATGGAGCGGACTGTGGGTGTCCGTTAGGGACTGTAAGTGGTCCCTGATGGTACTCAGACACCCATGTATGGCATCAAGTTTGGCTGCCATGAGGTCGAACCCCACCCGCACCTGATCAGCCATCTTCTCCTGGACCTCTAACACACGGCGTTGAAAGGCCATGTGTTGGTCGTGGGGGTCCTGGGAGACAGCCGTGGTGGTGGGTGCTTCCTGCTGTGTGGGCTGTGCAGGGGGTGGGGTCTCCTCGATGCAGCTTGGCTGCCCTGCTCCTGGAGGTGAGGTGCCGTAGCTGTCCATGAACTCTTGGAGGGCATCGGTGTCGAAGGTGTGGAGGTCCTCTTCGTCATCAGTGAAGAGCTGTTGGGTCTGCTCTGCATGAGGTGTTGGTTCTCCCTCTGCAATGTGATGGGGAGATGCAGTTTAACATTGTGTTCACATGTATGTTGATGCATTGTACAGATTTACATACAAAATGCATGACAATGTACATTGTGACTGTTTGGGAGGAGCTGCCTATTTGATGCGTGACAGTGGACATTTCGACAACATCACGGATATGTGTTTGTACTTGTACATTATCATCTCACATTTCCCTGCTATGCCAAATGTGATTGACCAGTTTATACACACAAGCGGCACCAGTTGTGTCCTCTGTTCTGTTGTGAACGTGTTGCAGTTTATACCACATTGTTGTCAATGTTGATGTGCTCTGAATGTTATGTGTGTGTGCTGCATTTTGGGAGAGTTGCCCCTGCAGCTCTGATTTGGCCGGCCCTTATCTCTTTCAGGCGGTGTGCCTTTGACTTCTGTGCTTCTACAGTGCTGAGATGTTGCATTCTTAGGGAAATTGGGCTCTTGGTGGGACTTGGGACTCTGGGGCATGGTTTGTCCGCAGTTGTGTTGTTGAGGTCAGGGGTTGTTTGTGGATGTGTCAGAGTGTGACCTGCTCCTTTACGGATGTGGTCCACACTCAGCCACCTCAGTGTCGTGGCGTGCAACATGTCATGATATATTGACTGCAGCCATGCTATTCGTCATGCAGTGTCACTTGCATTATCAGTGTGGCTCACAGACACGCCGCTTTGCTGGGTTCAGCACATGAGCATGGGTTTGTTGTGAGATTAGTGATGTGTGGGGAGAGCCCCCTCTGTGCACATTGTCGACGGGGGTCTATGTGTGCTGCAGTATGCCAAGGAGATCAGGGACATGATCCAGAGTCATTGTGGGTGTGCACTGTGCTATACTTGATTGAGCATGTGTGCCATTGTGCCCATCCCCCCGTCTCCCCAGTCCCTGGTGGTTACTCACCCTGTTGCTGTTGTGCCAGGTCATGTTGAGCAGTGTCCGGTGCCCCAACTCCTGCCACCGTCTCCACACTGATGACTGTGGACACCATTTCCTCCATCTCTTCCAGCTCCTCCTGTGGCACTGGACTCCCACCTCCAGTCTGCATTGCTGCCTTCTGGTTGTTGCCGAGTTTCAGCTTGGTCTTGCGCTTCACATCATTCTAGCGCCTCTTGAGCTCTTCCATTGTCCTCCTCAGCACTCCGACTGCATTCACCTTGTCCAGGATGGACTGCCATATGCCATTTTTTGTTGCCAATGACACAGTGGAGTTGACGAACAGTTGTTGATGGTGTTCTACCACCTCCGTGATCAGGATCCTGTTTTCCTGCGGACTGAACCTCGTCTTCCTCTTCTTCTTGTCCTTGCCCTTCCCTGTCCCCAAGGTCCCAGGCTGGTCCTCCGTGGGGCTTGTGGGGTTCTGGCCGTCCTCTGTACCTGCTCCTGCTGCCTCCATTGTGCTTCGCTGTAGTTTATTTTTTGTTTGTTTATTTTTTTTTTTCTGCTTTTGTAGTGATTTTTCCCGCCTGACGTGTGTGATTTGCAGGCCTGGCGCTGCTTTTCGCTGATTGTCTTATCGCGGTTGGGCCCATCGCAACTTTTTTCGCGTTCAGGTTTGGATTTCCATTGCTGTCCCGGTAGTGTTATCGCGGACATTTGACGCGTTATCGGGGTACTATCGCATGTTACCGCCGTGTTGTGAATGCCACGTTAACACGGGGTTATATTCCCGCGATAGACGGCGATATGTAAACTTATTTTGGCGATGTTTATCGCACGTTCTTGAGAATATCCCCCTAAATGTGTTGCGAAGGAAATCTATGTAATCGAATCTACATTTTTTGCTCATGAAATGAATGTATGTGTCTGTGAATTGCTTTACAACAGGGCCATTGCATTTTAAACTGCAGGTAAGGATTTTGTATTCCATTTGATGATAAACAAAGCAGTAAAGAATAGATACAAAGTTCTGAAAATGTTTAGGTTTGTCCAAAAAACATTAATTTGACTGTCTCTTACTTTGCGGCCATTTTTCTGACATTTTGAAGTCCCAGCTCTGAGTGCTTTAAATTTGAGTTATTAAGCCCACACCTAAATATATATTTTTGAAAAGAAATCGGTGGAAGCAAAATGTCAGAACATTTTGTGCCAGATGATAATAGATGTTGGATTATTATCGAAACTAGTGGTGTGTTATTTTGTGTTGTGCTGCTGGTAAGGAAGTAGAAATATCTGTAAAAATAATATTGAATCTGTGTAGAGGGACGAGGGAATAGGGAAACAGGCTTAGGATAGCGTATTTAACTTCCCTTATAGGCCTTTTTTGTGTAAATTCTATTGGTATAGGCAATAGATAAGATAATGGTTCAATGCTCTTGCAGTATATATGTTACTACATACGAATATGAGGTATGTAGCTCTGGAAGGAAATACTCGTTTGAAAAATGGTGTGACTAATAATTACTAAGAGGAATGAAATTATAATTATAAAATGTAATTTAAAGCTTGGGCATTAGAGTTGTATAAGTATTATTTTAGGATTATTAGTACATTTGAAGAACATTCTAACATTTAAATGATTCACGTAGGATCCCATGGTTGCTTAAGTAAAAGAACAACAGTTATTGATCGCAGTGAGTGCTCTAGTGTATAGAATCATGCTTGCTAAATGTCCATTATGTGGAAAACTCACTGAGTAAACGTAGCACCAATATGCATATTAAGATTTCCATGATGAAATACTTTTTTTCATTGAAAAAACAGTCTCTCCCTTACGACCTTATTAAATCTGAATACATTTCCTCCAAATTGCCATACTGGATGCACATTTACTTCAGCCCTTGACAGGTGTAAATTTGTATTTGCATCTTCAATTGCAGGTAGCCTCTAACTCAGAATTTCCTGATGGATTTCTGTCATTAGTAAATGGCACTCCAAGGTTACATTCTTCCTATCCCGATTCTGTCTATCCTATGGGGGAAATAGGCCCATCAAACAGATTATATTGAATTCGAACAAAAATATGTGAATCTGACCCATTATGACCACAATTTATATACTGGAACATATACCTGCTAACTTCCTGATTCTCAAAATAATGTGTCAATCTACACGCATGGATTTACACCTACATTTGGAGTAGATTTAACATTTTGGGAAATTCTCAAAAAAATCCTCAACAACAGTTACAGCGTTTCCGGAGTACTCAGTTGTGTAAGTATTTACACATAGTTAAATGTATATTGTGTGTGCTACATGTGAGTAAATAGTTAACAGGATTACATTTGCCCAAGCAATATTTTTCCTTTATTAATTAATTTTTTTAAGCTCAGCAGAAATGTGTTACTCCACACCCCAACCAATGTTAAGACTGCTTACTTCATCCCCCATTCCTATCCTGAGTAAAGCTTTACTTCTGCCCTTAAGTCAACTGAATATTCAATCGGATGCAGGGTGTGAGTGTGCTTTGCTGACATTTGTGAGTATGTACAAAAATACAGGTTTGCCGTTGTTCACTTATTTTGCAAGCATTGGCCACCCTGAACCACGTACTCCCCTCTGCTTATTGGAGCAATTTACTTCTAAGTAATTCACTATGCTGGATTAATCTTACATGGTAAGTAATAAATATGTGTATGTAAATTTACATTTTCTGATTTGGAAACATATTTTTACCTGTACATCATGCCATTTGTGTACTAAGCTGAACTTTTTTGACTACTAGAACATTTCTTTCACTAAATAACAAACAGATGACCCTCTAAAGAGGAGGGGGCATATTAGCAAGAATGGCGTTAAAATTATCGCCGCTTTAGCGGCAGGAAACTGCAGCTAGAGCGGCGATAATGGGCTTGATAATATGCCCTTGAGAATACCAATAGAAGCCCATGATCTGCTGTGATCCTGGGCTTCCATTGGAATTCTCAAGGGCATATTATCAAGCCCATTATCGCCGCTTTAGCGGCAGTTTCCTGCCGCTAAAGCGGCAATGATTTTAACGCCGTTTTTGCTAATATGCCCCTATGTCTTTAACTCTATTGGGCCAAAGTACAGGACATTTATATTTCATTCATTTTATTTACTTATGCTACTGACATTACAAAGACATATTTTAAACACTGGTTTATTTTCTGAAGAAGCACATTTGAGTTCAGTGCCTATTGGCCTCAATATCTAACTTTGTACTCTGAACACTCGCTGGGGACTGGAAACAGTCTGCCAAGCTGAAGCGACAAAGGTGCATTGCCCCAGGGCCAAAGAGTTAGGTTGCTCCTGCTATGTTTTTCTCTGCAGTAGCAATTTCGATGCAAAGGTACTTTGTGAAGAAGGTGTCTAGACTCATGGAGCCAACTTTGGCTAAAGCCTGCAACCTTGCCCTGCTAAAAGAAGCCAAGCTCCAAAAAAGTCACTATGTCTGACGGTAGAAATCTTCACTGGGTGAAGACATGAAAAATATCTGGCCAGAGACTGACACTTTCTAGGCAAGAAATTCAAATTTCTCCTACTGCTAAAAGTCAACGATTTCACTGAGTCCTTGTTCAGCAGCTAACTGACAATGTGAAGCTACTTTGGCCACAGCTGCTTTGTCATGCTGAGGATTTCTGACTTCCATTCAAGACACGAAGGTAAAACATTTCACTGAAATACCTTTGGTCCCTGTTTCTGACCCGCATGTCATTGCGATCAGCCTTAACCCCTTCGCTGCTAGGCCTTCCCCCCCGTGCTAAACTTTTTTTGGCTATTTGGGGTAGTTCGCGCTTAGGCCCCTGTAACCTTTTGACTACATAAGGTATCCACGCCAAATTTGCATCCTTTTCTTCCAACATCATGGGAAGTCTAAAGGTACCCAGGGTTTGTGGATTCCCCTGGAGGGGACCCAGAAATTAGCCAAAAAACAGCTAAATTTTGTTTTTTGGGGGAAAAATGGGATAAAAGGGCTACAGATGAAAGCGTCTGGTTTTTTCCCTGCAAATGGTATCAACAAAGGGGTTGTGGTGCTATTTTTTGTGTTTTCAACCTCCTTCCAGTTAATGGTAGAAATGGGTATGAAAGCAATAATGGTTCCTGGAAAGCTATACATTTTAGAAAATTAGACAAAATTCTGAATTCAGCGAGGGGTCATTTGTGTAGATCCTTCAAGGTTTCTGTATAGAAACTAACAGTTGAAAATAGGAACATTTTTAAATTAGTTGAAAAAAACAGCCATTTGTGTCAACGTTTTCACCTGTAACTTCTTCTAATTATGACAGCTGTTTGAAAACAATATACCGCTACATCCGCTGGACATTTCTGGTTGTGGGTATATATAGGACTTGTAGGTTTACCAAGAACCCGATGAGCCCAGAGCCAATAACTGAGCAGCGTCTTGCAATGGTTTTTTATTATGTACCGGGCATATAGCAATTAATTTGGGAAAATATATACATGGAAAAATCGGTATGTAAGAGACCTATGTATTTCTGAAATTGGAACAAAATATAGAGTTTAGAAATAGTAGATATTTGCACATTTCTGAAATTGTAAGTACCCATACTAGCATGAGAATTATAGGTCATTTTTCAAAATGACTTCCTTTTTACACATTGTTTTTCATTTGGAAGGCAGAAATGCATTGAAAGTCAATAGGTAATAACAATTGCTCTACAATTCTGTGTTACTCTAAGTCTCCCAATAAAAATGGTACCTCACTTGTGTGGGTAGGCCTAGTGCCCGCAACAGGAAACGGCTCAAAACGCAACGTGGACACACTTTATTTTTACAGTGAAAACTGACCCTTTTTTTGCAAAGTGCCTAGCTGTAGATTTTGAACCCTAGCTCTGGCGGAACCTAGGGAAACCTAGCAAACCTATACATTTTTTTAAAACTAGACACCCCGGGGAATCCAGGATGGGGTGACTTGGCTGTCTCTCACCAGGTGCTGTTACCCAGAATCCCTTGCAAACCTAAATATTTGTCAAAAAAACCACATTTTCCTCACATTTCTGTGGTAGAAAGTTCTGGAATCTGTGTGGATCCACAAAATTCCACCCACCCCGCATTCTCCAAAGTCTTCTGAGAAACATGGTACCTCACTTGTGTGGGTAGGCCTAGTGCCCGCGACAGGAAACGGCCCAAAACACAACGTGGACACACCACATTTTCACAGTGAAAACGGACCCTTTTTTTGCAAAGTGCCTAGCTGTAGATTTTGAACCCTAGCTCTGCCGGAACCTAGGTAAACCTAGCAAACCTGTACATTTTTTATAACTAGACACCCAGGGGAATCCAGGATGGGGTGACTTGACTGGCTTTCACCAGGTTCTGTTAACCAGAATCCCTTGCAAACCTCAAAATTTGTAAAACAAACACATTTTCCTCACATTTCTGTGGTGGAAAGTTCTGGAATCTGCGTGGATCTACAAAATTCTACCCACCCCACATTACCCGAAGTCTTCCAAGAAAAATGGTACCTCACTTGTGTGGGTAGGCCTGGTGCCCACGACAGGAAACGGCCCAAAACGCAACGTGGACACACCACATTTTCACACTGAAAACGGACCTTTTTTTTGCAAAGTGCCTAGCTGTAGATTTTGAACCCCAGCTCTGCCGGCACCTAGGGAAACCTAGCAAACCTATACATTTTTGTAAACTAGACACCCAGGGAAATCCAGGATGGGGTGACTTGACTGGCTTTCACCAGGTTCTGTTAACCAGAATCCCTTGCAAACCTAAAAATTTGTATAAAAAAGAACCACATTTTCCTCACATTTCTGTGGTGGAAAGTTCTGGAATCTGCGTGGATCCACAAAATTCAACCCACACCGCATTCCACAAAGTCTTCCGAGAAAAATGGTACCTCACTTGTGTGGGTAGGCCTAGTGCCCACGACAGGAAACGGCCCAAGACCCAACGTGGACACACCACATTTTCACAGTGAAAACTGACTTTTTTTTTGCAAAGTGCCTAACTTTAGATTTTGAACCCTAGCTCTGCCGGCACCTAGGGAAACCTAGCAAACCTATACATTTTTGAAACCTAGAAACCCAGGGGAATCCAGGATGGGGTGACTTGTCTGGCTCTCACCAGTTTCTGTTACCCAGAATCCCTTCAAACCTCAAACTTTGTAAAAAAAAACACATTTTCCTCACATTTCTGTGGTGGAAAGTTCTGGAATCTGCATAGATCCACAAAATTCCACACACCCCGCATTCCCCAAAGCCTTCCGAGAACAATGGTACCTCACTTGTGTGGGTAGACCTAGTGCCCGCGACAGGAAACCGCCCAAAGCGCAACGTAGACACACTACATTTTCACAGTGAAAACGGACCCTTTTTTTGCAAAGTGCCTAGCTGTAGATTTTGAACCCTAGCTCTGCCGGCACCTATGGAAACCAAGCAAACCTATACATTTTTAAAAACTAGACACCCAGGGGAATCCAGGATGGGGTGACTTGTCTGGCTCTCTCCAGGTTCTGTTACCCAGAATCCCTTGCAAACCTCAAAATTTGTAAAAAAAAACACATTTACCTCACATTTCTGTGGTGGAAAGTTCTGGAATCTGCGTGGATCCGCAAAATTCCACCCTCCCTGCGTTCCCCAAAGTATTCCGAGAAAAATGGTACCTCACTTGTGTGGGTAGGTCTAGTGCCCGCAACAGGAAACGGCCCAAAACGCAACGTGGACACACCACATTTTCACAGTGTAAACGGACCTTTTTTTGCAAAGTGCCTAGCTGTAGATTTTGAACCCTACCTCTGCCGGCACCTGGGGAGACCTAGCAAACCTATACATTTTTTAAAACTAGACATGCAGGGGAATCTAGGATGGGGTGACTTGTATGGCTCTCACCAGGTTATGTTACCCAGAATCCCTTGCAAACCTCAAAATTTGTCAAAAAAACACATTTCCCTCACATTTCTGTGGTGGAAAGTTCTGGAATCTGCGTGGATCCACAAAATTCCACCCACCCGCATTCCCCAAAGTCTTCAGAGAAAAATGGTCCCTCACTTGTGTGGGTAGGCCTAGTGCCCGCGACAGGAAACGGCCCAAAACGCAACATGGACACACCACATTTTCACAGTGAAAGCGGACCCTATGTTTGCAAAGTGCCTAGCTGTAGATTATGAACCCTAGCTCTGCCGGCACCTAGGGAAACCTAGCAAACCTATACATTTTTGAAAACTAGAAACCCAGGGGAATCCAGGATGGGGTGACTTGTCTGGCTCTCACCAGGTTCTGTTACCCAGAATCCCTTGCAAGCCTCAAACTTTGTAAAATAAAACACATTTTCCTCACATTTTTGTAGTGGAAAATTCTTGAATCAGCGTGGATCCACAAAATTCCACGCACCCCGCATTCCCCAAAGTCTTCCGAGAAAAATGGAACCTCACTTGCGTGGGTAGGCCTAGTGCCCGCGACAGGAAACGGCCCAAAACGCAATGTGGACACAACACATTTTCACACTGAAAACGGACCCTTTTTTTGCAAAGTGCCTAGCTGTAGATTTTGAACCCTAGCTCTGCCGGCACCTACGGAAACCTAGCAAACCTATACATTTTTGAAAACTAGACACCCAGAGGATTCGAGAATGGGGTGACTTGTCTGGCTCTCACCAGGTTCTGTTACCCAGAATCCCTTGCAAACCTCAAAATGTGTAAAAAAAAACACATTTTCCTCACATTTCTGTGGTGGAAAGTTCTGGAATTTGCGTGGATCCACAAAATTCCACCCACCCCGCATTCCCCAAAGTCTTCCGAGAAACATGGTACCTCACTTGTGTGGGTAGGCCTAGTGCCCGCGACAGGAAACGGCCCAAAACACAACGTGGACACACCACATTTTCACAGTGAAAACGGACCCTTTTTTTGCAAAGTGCCTAGCTGTAGATTTTGAACCCTAGCTCTGCCGGAACCTAGGGAAACCTAGCAAACCTGTACATTTTTTTAAATCTAGACACCCAGGGGAATCCAGGATGGGGTGACTTGACTGGCTTTCACCAGGTTCTGTTACCCAGAATCCCTTGCAAACTTCAAAATTTGTCAAAAAAACATTTTCCTCACATTTCTGTGGTGGAAAGTTCTGGAATCTGCGTGGATCTACAAAATTCTACCCACCCCGCATTCCCCAAAGTCTTCGAAGAAAAATGGTACCTCACTTGTGTGGGTAGGCCTAGTGCCTGCGACAGGAAACGGCCCAAAAACGCAACCTGGACACACCACATTTTCACCGTGAAAACGGACCTTTTTTCTGCAAAGTGCCTAGCTGTAGATTTTGAACCCTAGCTCTGCCGGCACCTAGGGAAACCTAGCAAACCTATACATTTTTGTAAACTAGACACCCAGGGACATCCAGGATGGGGTGACTTGACTGGCTCTCACCAGGTTCTGTTACCCAGAATCCCTTGCAAACCTAAAAATGTGTAAAAAAACCACATTTTCTTCACATTTCTGTGGTGGAAAGTTCTGGAATCTGCATGGATCCACAAAATTCCACCCACCCCGCATTCCCCAAAGTCTTCCAAGAAAAATGGTACCTCACTTGTGTGGGAAGGCCTAGTGCCCATGACAGGAAACGGCCCAAGACCCAACGTGGACACACCACATTTTCACAGTGAAAACGGACCCTTTTTTGCAAAGTGCCTAACTTTAGATTTTGAACCCTTGCTCTGCCGGCACCTAGGGAAACCTAGCAAACCTATACATTTTTCAAAACTAGACACCTAGGGGAATCCAGGATGGGGTGACTTGTCTGGCTCTCATCAGTTTCTGTTACCCAGAATCGCTAGCAAACCTCAAACTTTGTAAAAAAAAAAAAAAAAACATTTTCCTCACATTTCTTTGGTGGAAAGTTCTGTAATCTGCATGGATCCACAAAATTCCACCCACCCCGCATTCCCCAAAGTCTTCCGAGAAAAATGGTACCTCACTTGTGTGGGTAGGCCTAGTGCCCGCGACAGGAAACGGCCCAAAACGCAACGTAGACACACCACATTTTCACAGTGAAAATGGACCCTTTTTTTGCAAAGTGCCTAGCTGTAGATTTTGAACCCTACCTCTGCCGGCACCTAGGGAAACCTAGCAAACCTATACATTTTTGAAAACTAGACACCCAGGGGAATCCAGGATGGGGTGATTTGTCTGGCTCTCACCAGGTTCTGTTACCCAGAATCCCTTGCAAACCTCAAAGTTTGTAAAAAAAAAACACATTTACCTCACATTTCTGTGGTGGAAAGTTCTGGAATCTGTGTGGATCCGCAAAATTCCACCCTCACTGCAGTCCCCAAAGTCTTCCGAGAAAAATGGTACCTCACTTGTGTGGGTAGGTCTAGTGCCCGCAACAGGAAATGGCCCAAAAGGCAACGTGGACACACCACATTTTCACAGTGTAAACGGACCTTATTTTGCAAAGTGCCTAGCTGTAGATTTTGAACCCTAGTTCTGCCGGCCCCTGGGGAAACCTAGCAAACCTATAAATTTTTTAAAACTAGACACCCAGGAGAATCTAGGATGGGGTGACTTGTCTGGCTCTCACCAGGTTCTGTTACCCAGAATCCCTTGCAAACCTCAAAAGTTGTCAAAAAAACCACATTTTCCTCACATTTCTGTGGTGGAAAGTTCTGGATTCTGCGTGGATCCACAAAATTCCACCCACCCGCATTCCCCAAAGTCTTCCGAGAAAAATGGTCCCTCACTTGTGTGGGTAGGCCTAGTGCCCGCGACAGGAAACGGCCCAAAACGCAACGTAGACACACAACATTTTCACAGTGAAAACTGACCCTTTTTTTGCAAAGTGCCTAGCTGTAGATTTTGAACCCCAGCTCTGCCGGCACCTAGGGAAACCTAGCAAACCTATACATTTTTGAAAACTAGACACCATGGGGAATCCAGGATGGGGTGACTTGTCTGGCTCTCACCAGGTTCTGTTACCCAGAATCCCCTGCAAACCTCAAAATTTGTAAAAAAAAAACACATTTACCTCACATTTCTGTGGTGGAAAGATCTGGAATCTGCGTGGCTCTGCAAAATTCCACCCTCCCTGCATTCCCCTAAGTCTTCTGAGAAAAGTGGTACCTCACTTGTGTGGGTAGGTCTAGTGCCCGCAACAGGAAGTGGCCCAAAACGCAATGTGGACACACCACATTTTCACAGTGTAAACGGACCTTTTTTTGCAAAGTGCCTAGCCGTAGATTTTGAACCCTAGCTCTGCCGGCACCTGGGGACACCTAGCAAACCTTTACATTTTTTAAAACTAGACACCCAGGGGAATCTAGGATGGGGTGACTTGTCTGGCTCTCACCAGGTTCTGTTACCCAGAATCCCTTGCAAACCTCATAATTTGTCCAAAAAAACACATTTTCCTCACATTTCTGTGGTGGAAAGTTCTGGAATCTGCGTGGATCCACAAAATTCCACCCACCCTCATTCCTCAAAGTCTTCCGAGAAAAATGGTCCCTCACTTGTATGGGTAGGCCTAGTGCCCGCGACAGGAGACGGCCCAAAACGCAACGTAGACACACCACATTTTCACAGTGAAAACGGACCCTATTTTTGCAAAGTTCCTAGCTGTAGATTTTGAACCCAACTCTGCCGGCACCTAGGGAAACCTAGCAAACCTACACATTTTTTAAAACATTTTTGTGGTGGAAAATTCTTGAATCTGCGTGGATCCACAAAATTCCACCCTCCCCGCATTCCCTAAAGTCTTCCGAGAAAAATGGTACCTCACTTGTGTGGGTAGGCCTAGTGCCCGTGACAGGAAATGGCCCAAAACGCAACGTGGACACAACACATTTTCACAGTGAAAACTGACCCTTTTTTTGCATCCCCTGCAAACCTCAAATTTAGCTGAAAAAGCCACATTTTCCACATATTTTTGTGTGGAATCACCGTGCCGGCTCAAATGTCCTACCCCACAGCGCTCTCCCTAGTGTCCCAAGTAAAATGATACCTCACTTAAGTGGGTGTCCAATGCAGAATTGGCTAAAAACGTATTTTTTTTAAAATGTAGCAATTAGAATTCTCAGTGCTATACTCTTAATCCCTATGTTTTGGGCTCTTCCCAGTCACAAGCTCTTGCTCCACCCACACAAGTGAGGTATCATTTTACTCGGGAGACTGAGGGGAATATTGTGAGGTAAGACATTTGTGCCGGCACGGTGATTCCACCCAAAAATATGTGGAAAATTAGTTTTTTTCAGCTAAATTTGATGTTTGCAGGGCATTCTGGGTAGGAACACTTTGGGGGACCCACGCAAGCCATACCTCGCTGGACCCCCCCGGATGTCTAGCTTTCAGAAATGTGTGGGTTTGGTAGGTTTCCCAAGATGGCCGCCGAGCCCGGGGCCAAAAACCCAGGTGACCCCCTTTGCAAAACCAGGTTGTTTTGTGATAGGTCATTTTGATGTCGCCTCAATAGGTTTAGGGCCCTTGCCTGTCGCGGGTACTTGACCCACCCACACAAGTGAGGTACCATTTTTCTCTGAAGACTTTGGGGAATGCGGGGTGGATGGAATTTTGTGGATTTACACAGATTCCAGAACTTTCCACCACAGAAATGTGAGGAAAATGTGTTTTATTTACAGATTTTGAGGTTTGCAAGGGATTTTGGGTAACAGAACCTGGTGAGAGCCAGACAAGTCACCCCATCTTGTATTCCCCTGGGTGTATAATTTTCAAAAATGTATAGGTTTGCTAGGTTTCCCTAGGTGCCGGCTGAGCTAGGGTTCAAAATCTACAGCTAGGAACTTTGCAAAAATAGGGTCCGTTTTCACTGTGAAAATGTGGTGTGTCCACGTTGCGTTTTGGGCCGTTTCCTGTTGCGGGCACTAGGCCTACCCATACAAGTGAGGGACCATTTTTCTCGGAAGACTTTGAGGAATGCGGGTGGGTGGAATTTTGTGGATCCACGCAGATTCCAGAACTTTCCACCATAGAAATGTGAGGAAAATGTGTTTTTTTTACAGAATTTGAGGTTTGCACGGGATTCTGGGTAACAGAACCTGGTGAGAGCCAGACAAGTCACCCCATCTTGGATTCCCCTGGGTGTCTAGTTTTAAAAAATGTATAGGTTTGTTAGGTTTCCCTAGGTGCCGGCTGAGCTAGGGTTCAAAATCTACAGCTAGGCACTTTGCAAAAATAGGGTCAGTTTTCACTGAGAAAATGTGGTGTGCCCACGTTGCGTTTTGGGCCGTTTCCTGTCGTGGGCACTAGGCCTACCCACACAAGTGAGGTACCATTTTTCTCGGAAGACTTTGGGTAATACGGGGTGGGTGGAATTTTTTGGATCCACGCAGATTCCAGAACTTTCCACCACAGAAATGTGAGGAAAATGTGTTTTTTTAAATAAATTTTGAGGTTTGCAAGGGATTCTGGGTAACAGAACCTGGTGAGAGCCAGACAAGACACCCCATCCTGGATTCCCCTGGGTGTCTAGTTTTCAAAAATGTATAGGTTGCTAGGTTTCTCTAGGTGCCGGCTGAGCTAGGGTTCACAATCTACAGCTAGGCACTTTGCAAAAAAAGGGTCCGTTTTCACTGTGAAAATGTGGTGTGTCCACGTTGCGTTTTGGGCCGTTTCCTGTCGTGGGCACTAGGCCTACCCACTCAAGTGAGGTACCATTTTTTTCGGAAGACTTTGGGGAATGCGGGGTGGGTGGAATTTTGTGGATCCACGCAGATTCAAGAAGTTTTGACCACAAAAATGTGAGGAAAATGTGTTTTTTTACAAAGTTTGAGGTTTGCAAGGGATTCTGGGTAACAGAACCTGGTGAGAGCCAGACAAGTCAACCCTTCCTGTATTTCCCAGGGTGTCTAGATTTAAAAATGAATAGGTTTGTTGGGTTTCCTAGGTGCCGACAGAGCTAGGGTTCAAAATCTACAGCTAGGCTACTGCCCCCATCTGCCCCCCAGGGTGGGCAGAAAGACTAATTTTTGTGGGGGGTGGTGGCATTGGCAGGCCCGTTTTGGGGAGCCCCCACCCTAATTCAAATTGCCCCCCAAAAAAATCCCTTGCATCTAGTGGGCTTTTTGCCCCCCCGGGGGGGTAGAAAAGCTGTAATTTTGGCGGCGGGGGGTGGGGGCGTTGGCATGCCCGTTTTGGGCAGCACCCACCCTAATTGAAATTGCCAAATAAAAATCCCTGGCATCTAGTGCACTTTCTGTCCCCCCCGGGGGGGCATATTTGGGGCTACTGCCGCCATATGCCCCCCAGGGGGGGTCAGAAAGACTGTAATTTTTGCGGGGGTGGGGGCATTGGCATGCCCGTTTTGGGCAGCCCCTACCCTAATTGAAATTGCCCCCCAAAAAAATCCCTGGCGTCTAGTGGGCTTTTTGCCCTCCCGGGGGGGCAGAAAGGCTGTAATTTTGGCGGCGGGGTTAGGGGCATTGGCATGCCCATTTTGGGCAGCCCCCACCCTAATTGAAATGGCCCAAAAAAATCCCTGGCATCTAGAGCGCTTTCTGCCCCCCCGGGGGGGCAGATTGGGGGCTACTGCCCCCATCTGTCCCCCAGGGGGGGCAGAAAGACTGAATTTATCCAATTTTATTGGGGGCAGCAAAGGCCCTTGCCCAAGGGGCTGCTCCCCCCTCCCTGGTTCCTAGTGGGTGGATCCCTACTTGGGGATCGCCCTCCTGAGGCGATCCCCAAGCAGGGATCCACTGGGGAGTGGTACCATTGGAAAGGGGAGATTCTCCCCTTTTCAACAACACCTCTCCTGACTTTCTACGTGCTCAGGGGGCTGAGATAGCCCCCTGAGCACGTAGAAAGCGAAACTGAAATGAGCCTCTTGGCTCATTTCAGTTTCGGTTTCAATGAAATGACGTCAGCGCGACAAGCGCGCTGATCGTCATTTCAGGGAAACCGGGGGGGGGGCCTCGGGAGCTGGGGAAGCTCTTCCCAAGCTCCCGAGGCTGTTAGGGGATAAAGGGAATCCCTCTGGTGCCCGCACCAGAGGGATTCCCTGTGCCATGGCGTCGGATGCGCAGGAGCCGTCTGACACACATGAGCACTTATGCGTCGGACGGCTCCTGCGCGTCCGACGTATAGAAGGGGTTTAACCTTACTGTTGTCCCGGACAAGCTCAACTAGGTGACTGCGGTTGATGCATAATGCTTGTTGGTGCTCTTTTGATCCTTAAACTTCTCACTAACCTCTCATATATTCAACAATATTCACAATACGGTCTGTGTAGGAAAGCCATCCTTTGTATCCTGATCACCCTCATTTTCTGACTGATACTGGTGGCTACTGACTCTGAATCTGCCCTGGGCTCTGCTAACCAGGCCCTGGGCCAGTGCTCTGTTTAAAAGGTATGCAGTAATTGGTGTAATTACAATTCGTTCAGACAACCTACATATAAGTCCTTAGTACATGGTAGGTTTAGAGACTCCAGAGGACTTAATGCACTTAAGTGGGCACTGCTGTGGTGCCTGGTGCCATTTTAAAGCCAGCCTTGCCTTTCAGGCTGGTTTTAAAATAAAACTGTGTCAAAATTCGACTTTGGAATTAAAAGTACTTCAAAAGTCTAAAACTACCTTTTTATTACATATGCCACCCATAAGGTCTGCCCTTGCGCCCCAAAGCTAGGGTGCCTTGTTATAAAAAAGCAGGGGCATTATACAAGTTTTTTTATATGCCCTGGTGTGGAAAGAACAACCAAAGTCATTTTCCCCATTGTAGTTTTGCTAGCTCCATAAGTTAATATGGGAAGGCTTTATTAAACATGAATAAAGTCTGACTTTAGGCAGGAGTGAGCAAGCAACATAAATCAAAGTATCAAAATAAAAGTTACAATAAATCCAACAACTTTCTATGGTAGGATTTGTTATAACTAGTGCAGAAAATGAGTTTTTGAACTTACTTCCCTGAAGCTACCTAAAGCAGCCTTGTAGCAGCCTCTTCTGATTGGCCAAGCTTTGACAGTCTGAGCCAAGCTGCTACCTGATTAGGTGTGAAGAGGCATGTGACTGAAACAATACAGCCATTTGGTGGGAGGAGATTTTGTCCCAGGATAAGCCAGGGAGAAGAAGAGGGCTGGGGAGAGAAACTTGTCTTCAAAGGGAGAAGCCTAGATGTCACAGGACCCAGGTCAGCCCCCACTTCCTTGATCCCCAGCTAGATGGAAGCCCCACCAACTAGATTAGGAGAGGGGCTGAAAGGGGAGTGTAGGGAAAAGTTAGCCGCACCTGTGGATTGGGTTAGTCAGATCTGAACTTCAAGGAGAGATTTTCTCCATTTTGTTTTTTGCATAGATGTGCATTCTGGGATGAAAATATGCCACACTTCCCAGGAAGCTCTCATGGCAGAGGGTTGCAACTTGAACTCCATTGGTTTGGGTGCCCCCCACCCTCTTGCCAGCCCAGATTGGGGAATAAATATGGGACAGCTGCAAGAGCACCTCAGATCTCTGTCTGAAAACATCTGGAGAGCAAGTTCTGCCCTGCTGGACCCTTGGACTGCACAAAAGAGGACTGCACTCAGAAGGACTGCACCTGCTGCACTCTAAAGGCTCCACATCTGAAGGACTATGCCTTTCTTGAAAGATAAGGAGTGGACTCCCTGAGCAACAACAGGTGGAAAAGTGCTGGGAGAAGCCACCTGAAACATCCACTTCAAGGACAACTCCAGATGAACAGCTTCACCTGGATTTTACTTGTATTGACCAGGTGTGTTATGGTAGTTGGTGTCCTAGACCTCAAGAGGCAAACCAGAGCTTCTGAACTCTTGGTTGGTGTTCTGGAAAACTTTCCTACATCAAGGAACCTTCAGGGAAGAACTTATGAAAGTTTGGGAACTTTCGACAAAGTTTTATAAAAAAGCTTCAGAGGAAGACCGGCATCGACAATGAGTCAATCTGGTGACGTCGAACCATGACTGGGCCTGACCGCGCAGGTTTTCCCCACTGAAAGGTCCAGAGCTCCTAGTCGTCAACGACGAAGAGATAGACCTCCCTGACTCACCGAGGCATCGGCCTGCAGCAGGTCGGTGTCGTTGAATCAAAATCCAGATCCGAGGACCCAACTCTCAACATCGAGAGAAAAAGCTTCAAAAAAGTAACTAAGTCAGAAAGTAAAAACTTGACCGCGCCCAACCACGGATCATATCTGACACGCGCTCCATTTCAGTCAACCTGAAACTTTGACTTTGTCCTGGTCCAGTGCGACCAGATAGACACGGTTGGCTATACTTTTGGTGCTAGAAAGCAATTTTTCTTATTTAAACTTTAAAAATGTATATCTCTGGTTTCCTACATTGGATATTTGTCATTATGATGTCATTTTTAAGATAAAAATATTCTCTATTTTTATAAATTGGTGTTGGATTTTTATTGTGTTGTGTCTTTTACATATTTACTGTTTTGGTGATATTAAATGCTTTACATACCTGTCTCCTAAGTTAAGCATGACTGCTTGTCAGCCAAGCTACTGAGGGTTGGGCAAGGATTAATTTATTGAGACTTGACTGGACCTTATTTGTGATTGTGGTGTTATTACTAACTGTAGGTTCCTACCTACACCTACTAATAGACAAATTTCCAACAGTGTAGTTGACCATTCTAGATGATACCAAATAATGGCAGCTGCAATTGTGATCATTTGCATTTCTGTGTCACTACACTAGAGAACATTATTTGATTCATGGTTCAACAAAGAATGCTCATTCAGACCAGACGCATGGATGCAGTGAAGAGAGGGAAGGTGGAGAAAAGCACCTCAGACCTCGTACCTGAACCTAGCTGCTAACCGGCAACTTGGGGGAGGGGTGCCTTGATGCTAAAGGCTGATCCACACTTTCAACAGTTACATATTTGCCTCTCTTTCTGCTGAATCCCCCGTTCCCAGAATGAGTATTGGAGAACCTGTTCTGTCAACTGGAGAAAAGGTGGACTTAGCCATGTTTTCTACCTCCAGAGGATGGATACAAGTACTTGAGTGCCATTTCTGGCAATGGAAGCTCGATCTCATGGCCCAACAGAGGAGAAGCCCTCAGAGGGAGGACTTTGCACCACCTACCTTAATTGGGGTGGATTGTGCTATGCCTTTTTTCTGTCTGACACCCTCAAGTAAAATCTGGCAGTGAAATACAGAAGACAATAGTGATCCCCCCAAACGCAGGGAAAAAACTGGCTCGGTACAGGGGTCATTACGTTTTTTTTTCCTTTTCAAATACCAATCTCCCACTTTGGGAGTTTGTTTTCGAAAAAAAACTTTGTAAATCTTTGCTGTCCACCAAACATTTTTACATTGTATGGAACCAACATGATGACAATTTCTATCAAAGGAACAAAAATGAGAGCTTGACCAGCAGTGATCTCCAAATTTGGTGGATAGTAGTTGGCAAGGGTAGAGGTCGAAATGTCCCCACCACACTGACAAATGAAGTATCATTTGCCAAACCTTAAATCTGGCTTTGTGTCTAGTCAGCCACAAACTATTGCTTTTAAATGGTGCCTTACCTTTTAAATGTGCTTTTAGCCTTAAAACTTTAAATATTCATATCTCTGGTTCCCTTTTTCCAATTGGTGTATTTTTGCTCATTAACATGTTCTCTATTTTTCTAGATTGGTTTGTGAATTTTATTTTGTTGTGTTCTTTACTTTGAAATTGTTGGTACTACTTGAACTTCATATGCACTTCGCAGGAGATTGCGTGCCACTTGTGTCATAGCTTCCCAGGGTTGAAAAGAGATTCAGTAAGAATTGTTTTCTGGCCTAACCAAATTGTGTTTATTAAGTTGGTATGGGTCACTCCCTGCCAAATCAGTAATCCAATTCCTGACATCAGCAATAGGAAAATACAGTGAATGCGTGATTACCACTTTAGAGGTAAAGGGAACCCCAGATTGAGGCCAATAATCAGATTCAGCTAAGAGACAAAGAGCATATCCCTGTACACCTCTCTACTGGATGACGATGGCCAAGGTAATAGAACAGCTGATAAGATGAACTAGGTGGAGAGAGAGAGAGTTAGAATGATCGTGCAAACTGGGATGAGAGGGGTCAATGGTTGACTGACAGAATGAGGAAAACTAACATGGAGAACACCTGGTGGAACACAAATATGCACAATAGAGGTTGGATGCTAGTTCAATATAAACGTTGTATTTTCAAGACATAGGTAATTATAGGAGTCAATATATTAATACCTTATCATAATGTTAAAAGAACTACTCTTTGAAGTCATATATTTTTGTCATACAAGTTAGTGGTAGAAATAGACTCAGCAGACCATATAAGAGTTTTAACTCTCATGACATTGATGCATTTTATACACCAACTATTATGGCCTTAAAATAAAGTTAAATAGACCAAAATGTGTGCGTGCGTGGGGTACCCTCCGATTTTTGCCTTGACTGTTTTTTACTGGATGAAGAACTCTGTGCTCCCTGGTAAAGTGCCTAAGCCACCCCTTTCAACCTGATCCCTAAATGGCATATTTAACTTACCTATAAGTCCCTAGTATATGGTACCTAAAATGTACCCGGGGCTTGTAAGTTAAAGGTCACCAGTGGACTGCAGTCCCCATTGCGCCATCCACTTTAGAGGCAGTGGTAACATGAATGAACGTGTGCTACCAGTAGCCTGGCTGTGCAGGTTTAAACTGACAATTCCATCTGTCAAAAAAAACCTCCTTTTAAAAGTTGCCCCTAACTAGGCCTTACTGCCCAATAAGGCCGGGTGCATGATATTAGATATGAGAGTAGGACATGAAAGGTTTGATGTTAAACATGTTCTTACAGTGAAAATGCCCCAAATCATATTTTCGCTGCACCAGGGTTAGCTGTTCTATAAGAAAGCATTGGGATACAATATTACATTTAATAATGCTATCTCCACTTATGAAATGGTTACAGAGCTCATTCTTTGACTTTTTAAAATATTTATTGCAAATTCGATTCATTGGTAAATTCGGATTTGTAATCAATATTTTGAATAGATAACTTAATAAAATTGCTTCTTACTCCACTAAACTCTCTAGAAGCCCATTTGCATGAGTTTCCAACAGTCACCTAAGAGCTGAATAGCCCCCTGAATGAGGCAGGCTGGCTATCTGGGCTGTCCCCAGGAACTTAACTAACCTCAAAGGGGCTTTCTCTGACACATGCAGATATAGCTAACTCCTAGGCCTGCCCCTTCCTTTGTCCCACTAGATAGCTGGGCACCTGGCCCAGTGGGAGAGGATATGCCCCAGAAATGGTTTTGTGTGACCATAGAGAAGGTGTTGCTTATTTTCCTGGCCATACCTCTAGGGTGGGAACATGAGCTCTACACAGGAAATAAAGATTCTGCCATTTTGGTTTTGGACAGAGAGGAGTACTGTGGGATTGTTTGCAATAAAACACACAGGACGTGCTGCAAATGTGGGCAGGGTCTTTTACGCCATTGGTTAGGGAGGGGCCAGGCGATCCCCCCAGGCTGGCACTTAGCATAAATGTGGCACCCTCAGTACCCTCCTCAGATCACTTTTGGAGCGGTGGAAGAACAGAAGAGTACTAGATATGCCATATGTGACCCAAGAAAACCCAAGCAGACTGGGTATTTTCTCCCTCTCTTACCCTGGACAAAGAAGTGGACTCCAGGTGTCATAAGGTAACTTCTTTTTCGGCTACAGGGACAGAACCAGCTTTAGGTGGCCCTTTTCCTGCTTTCATAATTGACTAGTTCCAACTGGACCTGCCATGGACCAAGCTGCTGGCCTCTGCTGAAGTAAGTCTGGACACCCACTTGCTGTCTCCAATGTCCTGGACCCTTGGCTGGCATCAAAGTTTACTCTCACTACCAAATCCTGAAACCTGGGACTCAGAAACGTTTTGCCAATTTTTTGCACTGAGAACTGGCTGAGATTGAGACCAGCCTGCCAAGCTGATCTGACAAAGGTGCGTTGCCGCTGGGCCAAAGAGTCAATTTGTCCCCCTACCTTTTTGTCTGCAGAAGCAATTCTGATACAGAGGGACCTTGCAGAGAAGGTGTCTAGCCTCATGGAGCTAACTTTGGCTACGGCCTGCAGTCTTGCACTGCTGGAAGAATCTGAGCTCCAAAAAAAGTGACTTAGGGCCCAATTACAATCTTGCTAGGAAAGCCCTCTGTACGACTCTAATCTGGAGGGCTTTCCGAGAGACTCATACTCCGGGAGTCCGAATGAGTGAGTACGATGCATCCATATGCTTACGGACTCTGTTCGCTCGGTCTCCCATGGAACTCTATGGGAGCCTGTATACTGGATGCGTACACAGGCTCCCATAGCAAAAAGGGGTGGGTGGGGAAAAGCGTACACCTTTTGGCAGGCACCCCATGGTGCCCGCCACACTGTGCATGCTTGGATCGGGGGGCCCATGGGCACCCCCTGTGACAGATTCAGCGCAGGTTTTCCCCACTGAAAGGTCCAGAGCTCCTAGTCATCAACGACGAAGAGATAGACCTCCCTGACTCACCGAGGCATCAGCCTGCAGCAGGTCGGTGTCGTTGAATCAAAATCCAGATCCGAGGACCCAACTCTCAACATCGAGAGAAAAAGCTTCAAAAAAGTAACTAAGTCTGAAAGTAAAAACTTGACCGCGCCCAACCACGGATCATATCCGACACGCGCTCCATTTCAGTCAACCTGAAACTTTGACTTTGTCCTGGTCCAGTGCGACCAGATAGACACGGTTGGCTATACTTTTGGTGCTAGAAAGCAATTTTTCTTATTTAAACTTTAAAAATGTATATCTCTGGTTTCCTACATTGGATATTTGTCATTATGATGTCATTTTTAAGATAAAAATATTCTCTATTTTTATAAATTGGTGTTGGATTTTTATTGTGTTGTGTCTTTTACATATTTACTGTTTTGGTGATATTAAATGCTTTACATACCTGTCTCCTAAGTTAAGCATGACTGCTTGTCAGCCAAGCTACTGAGGGTTGGGCAAGGATTAATTTATTGAGACTTGACTGGACCTTATTTGTGATTGTGGTGTTATTACTAACTGTAGGTTCCTACCTACACCTACTAATAGACAAATTTCCAACAGTGTAGTTGACCATTCTAGATGATACCAAATAATGGCAGCTGCAATTGTGATCATTTGCATTTCTGTGTCACTACACTAGAGAACATTATTTGATTCATGGTTCAACAAAGAATGCTCATTCAGACCAGACGCATGGATGCAGTGAAGAGAGGGAAGGTGGAGAAAAGCACCTCAGACCTCGTACCTGAACCTAGCTGCTAACCGGCAACTTGGGGGAGGGGTGCCTTGATGCTAAAGGCTGATCCACACTTTCAACAGTTACATATTTGCCTCTCTTTCTGCTGAATCCCCGTTCCCAGAATGAGTATTGGAGAACCTGTTCTGTCAACTGGAGAAAAGGTGGACTTAGCCATGTTTTCTACCTCCAGAGGATGGATACAAGTACTTGAGTGCCATTTCTGGCAATGGAAGCTCGATCTCATGGCCCAACAGAGGAGAAGCCCTCAGAGGGAGGACTTTGCACCACCTACCTTAATTGGGGTGGATTGTGCTATGCCTTTTTCTGTCTGACACCCTCAAGTAAAATCTGGCAGTGAAATACAGAAGACAATAGTGATCCCCCCAAACGCAGGGAAAAAACTGGCTCGGTACAGGGGTCATTACGTTTTTTTTTCCTTTTCAAATACCAATCTCCCACTTTGGGAGTTTGTTTTCGAAAAAAAACTTTGTAAATCTTTGCTGTCCACCAAACATTTTTACATTGTATGGAACCAACATGATGACAATTTCTATCAAAGGAACAAAAATGAGAGCTTGACCAGCAGTGATCTCCAAATTTGGTGGATAGTAGTTGGCAAGGGTAGAGGTCGAAATGTCCCCCACCACACTGACAAATGAAGTATCATTTGCCAAACCTTAAATCTGGCTTTGTGTCTAGTCAGCCACAAACTATTGCTTTTAAATGGTGCCTTACCTTTTAAATGTGCTTTTAGCCTTAAAACTTTAAATATTCATATCTCTGGTTCCCTTTTTCCAATTGGTGTATTTTTGCTCATTAACATGTTCTCTATTTTTCTAGATTGGTTTGTGAATTTTATTTTGTTGTGTTCTTTACTTTGAAATTGTTGGTACTACTTGAACTTCATATGCACTTCGCAGGAGATTGCGTGCCACTTGTGTCATAGCTTCCCAGGGTTGAAAAGAGATTCAGTAAGAATTGTTTTCTGGCCTAACCAAATTGTGTTTATTAAGTTGGTATGGGTCACTCCCTGCCAAATCAGTAATCCAATTCCTGACATCAGCAATAGGAAAATACAGTGAATGCGTGATTACCACTTTAGAGGTAAAGGGAACCCCAGATTGAGGCCAATAATCAGATTCAGCTAAGAGACAAAGAGCATATCCCTGTACACCTCTCTACTGGATGACGATGGCCAAGGTAATAGAACAGCTGATAAGATGAACTAGGTGGAGAGAGAGAGAGTTAGAATGATCGTGCAAACTGGGATGAGAGGGGTCAATGGTTGACTGACAGAATGAGGAAAACTAACATGGAGAACACCTGGTGGAACACAAATATGCACAATAGAGGTTGGATGCTAGTTCAATATAAACGTTGTATTTTCAAGACATAGGTAATTATAGGAGTCAATATATTAATACCTTATCATAATGTTAAAAGAACTACTCTTTGAAGTCATATATTTTTGTCATACAAGTTAGTGGTAGAAATAGACTCAGCAGACCATATAAGAGTTTTAACTCTCATGACATTGATGCATTTTATACACCAACTATTATGGCCTTAAAATAAAGTTAAATAGACCAAAATGTGTGCGTGCGTGGGGTACCCTCCGATTTTTGCCTTGACTGTTTTTTACTGGATGAAGAACTCTGTGCTCCCTGGTAAAGTGCCTAAGCCACCCCTTTCAACCTGATCCCTAAATGGCATATTTAACTTACCTATAAGTCCCTAGTATATGGTACCTAAAATGTACCCGGGCTTGTAAGTTAAAGGTCACCAGTGGACTGCAGTCCCCATTGCGCCATCCACTTTAGAGGCAGTGGTAACATGAATGAACGTGTGCTACCAGTAGCCTGGCTGTGCAGGTTTAAACTGACAATTCCATCTGTCAAAAAAACCTCCTTTTAAAAGTTGCCCTAACTAGGCCTTACTGCCCAATAAGGCCGGGTGCATGATATTAGATATGAGAGTAGGACATGAAAGGTTTGATGTTAAACATGTTCTTACAGTGAAAATGCCCCAAATCATATTTTCGCTGCACCAGGGTTAGCTGTTCTATAAGAAAGCATTGGGATACAATATTACATTTAATAATGCTATCTCCACTTATGAAATGGTTACAGAGCTCATTCTTTGACTTTTTAAAATATTTATTGCAAATTCGATTCATTGGTAAATTCGGATTTGTAATCAATATTTTGAATAGATAACTTAATAAAATTGCTTCTTACTCCACTAAACTCTCTAGAAGCCCATTTGCATGAGTTTCCAACAGTCACCTAAGAGCTGAATAGCCCCCTGAATGAGGCAGGCTGGCTATCTGGGCTGTCCCCAGGAACTTAACTAACCTCAAAGGGGCTTTCTCTGACACATGCAGATATAGCTAACTCCTAGGCCTGCCCCTTCCTTTGTCCCACTAGATAGCTGGGCACCTGGCCCAGTGGGAGAGGATATGCCCCAGAAATGGTTTTGTGTGACCATAGAGAAGGTGTTGCTTATTTTCCTGGCCATACCTCTAGGGTGGGAACATGAGCTCTACACAGGAAATAAAGATTCTGCCATTTTGGTTTTGGACAGAGAGGAGTACTGTGGGATTGTTTGCAATAAAACACACAGGACGTGCTGCAAATGTGGGCAGGGTCTTTTACGCCATTGGTTAGGGAGGGGCCAGGCGATCCCCCCAGGCTGGCACTTAGCATAAATGTGGCACCCTCAGTACCCTCCTCAGATCACTTTTGGAGCGGTGGAAGAACAGAAGAGTACTAGATATGCCATATGTGACCCAAGAAAACCCAAGCAGACTGGGTATTTTCTCCCTCTCTTACCCTGGACAAAGAAGTGGACTCCAGGTGTCATAAGGTAACTTCTTTTTCGGCTACAGGGACAGAACCAGCTTTAGGTGGCCCTTTTCCTGCTTTCATAATTGACTAGTTCCAACTGGACCTGCCATGGACCAAGCTGCTGGCCTCTGCTGAAGTAAGTCTGGACACCCACTTGCTGTCTCCAATGTCCTGGACCCTTGGCTGGCATCAAAGTTTACTCTCACTACCAAATCCTGAAACCTGGGACTCAGAAACGTTTTGCCAATTTTTTGCACTGAGAACTGGCTGAGATTGAGACCAGCCTGCCAAGCTGATCTGACAAAGGTGCGTTGCCGCTGGGCCAAAGAGTCAATTTGTCCCCCCTACCTTTTTGTCTGCAGAAGCAATTCTGATACAGAGGGACCTTGCAGAGAAGGTGTCTAGCCTCATGGAGCTAACTTTGGCTACGGCCTGCAGTCTTGCACTGCTGGAAGAATCTGAGCTCCAAAAAAAGTGACTTAGGGCCCAATTACAATCTTGCTAGGAAAGCCCTCTGTACGACTCTAATCTGGAGGGCTTTCCGAGAGACTCATACTCCGGGAGTCCGAATGAGTGAGTACGATGCATCCATATGCTTACGGACTCTGTTCGCTCGGTCTCCCATGGAACTCTATGGGAGCCTGTATACTGGATGCGTACACAGGCTCCCATAGCAAAAAGGGGTGGGTGGGGAAAAGCGTACACCTTTTGGCAGGCACCCCATGGTGCCCGCCACACTGTGCATGCTTGGATCGGGGGGCCCATGGGCACCCCCTGTGACAGATTCAGCGCAGGTTTTCCCCACTGAAAGGTCCAGAGCTCCTAGTCATCAACGACGAAGAGATAGACCTCCCTGACTCACCGAGGCATCGGCCTGCAGCAGGTCGGTGTCGTTGAATCAAAATCCAGATCCGAGGACCCAACTCTCAACATCGAGAGAAAAAGCTTCAAAAAAGTAACTAAGTCTGAAAGTAAAAACTTGACCGCGCCCAACCACGGATCATATCCGACACGCGCTCCATTTCAGTCAACCTGAAACTTTGACTTTGTCCTGGTCCAGTGCGACCAGATAGACACGGTTGGCTATACTTTTTGGTGCTAGAAAGCAATTTTTCTTATTTAAACTTTAAAAATGTATATCTCTGGTTTCCTACATTGGATATTTGTCATTATGATGTCATTTTTAAGATAAAAATATTCTCTATTTTTATAAATTGGTGTTGGATTTTTATTGTGTTGTGTCTTTTACATATTTACTGTTTTGGTGATATTAAATGCTTTACATACCTGTCTCCTAAGTTAAGCATGACTGCTTGTCAGCCAAGCTACTGAGGGTTGGGCAAGGATTAATTTATTGAGACTTGACTGGACCTTATTTGTGATTGTGGTGTTATTACTAACTGTAGGTTCCTACCTACACCTACTAATAGACAAATTTCCAACAGTGTAGTTGACCATTCTAGATGATACCAAATAATGGCAGCTGCAATTGTGATCATTTGCATTTCTGTGTCACTACACTAGAGAACATTATTTGATTCATGGTTCAACAAAGAATGCTCATTCAGACCAGACGCATGGATGCAGTGAAGAGAGGGAAGGTGGAGAAAAGCACCTCAGACCTCGTACCTGAACCTAGCTGCTAACCGGCAACTTGGGGGAGGGGTGCCTTGATGCTAAAGGCTGATCCACACTTTCAACAGTTACATATTTGCCTCTCTTTCTGCTGAATCCCCGTTCCCAGAATGAGTATTGGAGAACCTGTTCTGTCAACTGGAGAAAAGGTGGACTTAGCCATGTTTTCTACCTCCAGAGGATGGATACAAGTACTTGAGTGCCATTTCTGGCAATGGAAGCTCGATCTCATGGCCCAACAGAGGAGAAGCCCTCAGAGGGAGGACTTTGCACCACCTACCTTAATTGGGGTGGATTGTGCTATGCCTTTTTCTGTCTGACACCCTCAAGTAAAATCTGGCAGTGAAATACAGAAGACAATAGTGATCCCCCAAACGCAGGGAAAAACTGGCTCGGTACAGGGGTCATTACGTTTTTTTTTCCTTTTCAAATACCAATCTCCCACTTTGGGAGTTTGTTTTCGAAAAAAACTTTGTAAATCTTTGCTGGACAGACATCCAAACCGATGGTATCTGTCCACCAAACATTTTTACATTGTATGGAACCAACATGATGACAATTTCTATCAAAGGAACAAAAATGAGAGCTTGACCAGCAGTGATCTCCAAATTTGGTGGATAGTAGTTGGCAAGGGTAGAGGTCGAAATGTCCCCACCACACTGACAAATGAAGTATCATTTGCCAAACCTTAAATCTGGCTTTGTGTCTAGTCAGCCACAAACTATTGCTTTTAAATGGTGCCTTACCTTTTAAATGTGCTTTTAGCCTTAAAACTTTAAATATTCATATCTCTGGTTCCCTTTTTCCAATTGGTGTATTTTTGCTCATTAACATGTTCTCTATTTTTCTAGATTGGTTTGTGAATTTTATTTTGTTGTGTTCTTTACTTTGAAATTGTTGGTACTACTTGAACTTCATATGCACTTCGCAGGAGATTGCGTGCCACTTGTGTCATAGCTTCCCAGGGTTGAAAAGAGATTCAGTAAGAATTGTTTTCTGGCCTAACCAAATTGTGTTTATTAAGTTGGTATGGGTCACTCCCTGCCAAATCAGTAATCCAATTCCTGACATCAGCAATAGGAAAATACAGTGAATGCGTGATTACCACTTTAGAGGTAAAGGGAACCCCAGATTGAGGCCAATAATCAGATTCAGCTAAGAGACAAAGAGCATATCCCTGTACACCTCTCTACTGGATGACGATGGCCAAGGTAATAGAACAGCTGATAAGATGAACTAGGTGGAGAGAGAGAGAGTTAGAATGATCGTGCAAACTGGGATGAGAGGGGTCAATGGTTGACTGACAGAATGAGGAAAACTAACATGGAGAACACCTGGTGGAACACAAATATGCACAATAGAGGTTGGATGCTAGTTCAATATAAACGTTGTATTTTCAAGACATAGGTAATTATAGGAGTCAATATATTAATACCTTATCATAATGTTAAAAGAACTACTCTTTGAAGTCATATATTTTTGTCATACAAGTTAGTGGTAGAAATAGACTCAGCAGACCATATAAGAGTTTTAACTCTCATGACATTGATGCATTTTATACACCAACTATTATGGCCTTAAAATAAAGTTAAATAGACCAAAATGTGTGCGTGCGTGGGGTACCCTCCGATTTTTGCCTTGACTGTTTTTACTGGATGAAGAACTCTGTGCTCCCTGGTAAAGTGCCTAAGCCACCCCTTTCAACCTGATCCCTAAATGGCATATTTAACTTACCTATAAGTCCCTAGTATATGGTACCTAAAATGTACCCGGGGCTTGTAAGTTAAAGGTCACCAGTGGACTGCAGTCCCCATTGCGCCATCCACTTTAGAGGCAGTGGTAACATGAATGAACGTGTGCTACCAGTAGCCTGGCTGTGCAGGTTTAAACTGACAATTCCATCTGTCAAAAAAACCTCCTTTTAAAAGTTGCCCCTAACTAGGCCTTACTGCCCAATAAGGCCGGGTGCATGATATTAGATATGAGAGTAGGACATGAAAGGTTTGATGTTAAACATGTTCTTACAGTGAAAATGCCCCAAATCATATTTTCGCTGCACCAGGGTTAGCTGTTCTATAAGAAAGCATTGGGATACAATATTACATTTAATAATGCTATCTCCACTTATGAAATGGTTACAGAGCTCATTCTTTGACTTTTTAAAATATTTATTGCAAATTCGATTCATTGGTAAATTCGGATTTGTAATCAATATTTTGAATAGATAACTTACTAAAATTGCTTCTTACTCCACTAAACTCTCTAGAAGCCCATTTGCATGAGTTTCCAACAGTCACCTAAGAGCTGAATAGCCCCTGAATGAGGCAGGCTGGCTATCTGGGCTGTCCCCAGGAACTTAACTAACCTCAAAGGGGCTTTCTCTGACACATGCAGATATAGCTAACTCCTAGGCCTGCCCCTTCCTTTGTCCCACTAGATAGCTGGGCACCTGGCCCAGTGGGAGAGGATATGCCCCAGAAATGGTTTTGTGTGACCATAGAGAAGGTGTTGCTTATTTTCCTGGCCATACCTCTAGGGTGGGAACATGAGCTCTACACAGGGAAATAAAGATTCTGCCATTTTGGTTTTGGACAGAGAGGAGTACTGTGGGATTGTTTGCAATAAAACACACAGGACGTGCTGCAAATGTGGGCAGGGTCTTTTACGCCATTGGTTAGGGAGGGGCCAGGCGATCCCCCCCCCCCCAGGCTGGCACTTAGCATAAATGTGGCACCCTCAGTACCCTCCTCAGATCACTTTTGGAGCGGTGGAAGAACAGAAGAGTACTAGATATGCCATATGTGACCCAAGAAAACCCAAGCAGACTGGGTATTTTCTCCCTCTCTTACCCTGGACAAAGAAGTGGACTCCAGGTGTCATAAGGCTAACTTCTTTTCGGCTACAGGGACAGAACCAGCTTTAGGTGGCCCTTTTCCTGCTTTCATAATTGACTAGTTCCAACTGGACCTGCCATGGACCAAGCTGCTGGCCTCTGCTGAAGTAAGTCTGGACACCCACTTGCTGTCTCCAATGTCCTGGACCCTTGGCTGGCATCAAAGTTTACTCTCACTACCAAATCCTGAAACCTGGGACTCAGAAACGTTTTGCCAATTTTTTGCACTGAGAACTGGCTGAGATTGAGACCAGCCTGCCAAGCTGATCTGACAAAGGTGCGTTGCCGCTGGGCCAAAGAGTCAATTTGGCCCCCCTACCTTTTTGTCTGCAGAAGCAATTCTGATACAGAGGGACCTTGCAGAGAAGGTGTCTAGCCTCATGGAGCTAACTTTGGCTACGGCCTGCAGTCTTGCACTGCTGGAAGAATCTGAGCTCCAAAAAAGTGACTTAGGGCCCAATTACAATCTTGCTAGGAAAGCCCTCTGTACGACTCTAATCTGGAGGGCTTTCCGAGAGACTCATACTCCGGGAGTCCGAATGAGTGAGTACGATGCATCCATATGCTTACGGACTCTGTTCGCTCGGTCTCCCATGGAACTCTATGGGAGCCTGTACACTGGATGCGTACACAGGCTCCCATAGCAAAAAGGGGTGGGTGGGGAAAAGCGTACACCTTTTGGCAGGCACCCCATGGTGCCCGCCACACTGTGCATGCTTGGATCGGGGGGCCCATGGGCACCCCCTGTGACAGATTCAGAGGGCCCCGGGTGAAGGGAGTTCTGCTACGTCCCCCCGAAGTTCTATTCCGACAGCCTTTTCATCTCGCTGAGACCGAGTCGATGCAGCTGTCCGAATCGTGCATCGTACCCGCTCGGTCAGAATCCGGCTCCATTGTGCGGCACGATTCGGCTACGAACGAGTCGTGCGGACAGGATCGGGTTCCAGAAACGATTCGGTCGACGTGTACGCGATCATCGCATCGTACTTGGTCGTTTGGTCCTGTGTACGATTCGGTCGGAAACAAGGGCTACGTATTGGATCCGGGAAAGCAAAATCCGATTCGGAGGCATTCCGAACGACATCGTAATCAGGCCCTAAGTATGAAGGTAGAAATCTTTGCCGGGGGAAAGCATGACAAATATTCAGACAAAGAGGGACACTCTGTGGGTGTAAAATACAAATTTCTCCCACTGCTAAAAGTCAATTGCTTCACCAAGTCCTCATCCAGTGGCTATCCGACTATGTGGAGCCCTCTTTTGGGCACAGCCTGCTGCCTTGTCATGCTCAGGATTTTACGCTTCCTGTATGAAGCTGGCTTTTTATGTAGCATACCAAAACAAGGTATACTATGTAGAAAGTCCAGACAATCCTTATTCGCTTACAAGGCTTAAATTGATAATCCCAAATTCTTGCTGTTGTGGTAGTGTGGGTGTTAATGCATTTGTTGAACATTCAGAGGCAATAGGTAAGACACACTCAAGAAAAAAACTCAAGATAATTTTTTGAAAAATAGCAGGTATTTGTATATTTATTTTAACACCAAGAATTTTGCAATTGTGTAAGTACTTTGCAGTTTATCAATTTTTGTAGTTAAGTAAAAATGTCACTTAAATGCGTTTTTACACGGTAATGTTTTCCTATAGAGAAAGAAACATATACTGCATACAGATATTTGCAATAGAATTTCAGGGGTCCCCTTTAGGACTTAAGGTGCTAGGGGGCCGAGGTCCAAAGTGCCACCAGCAGTTCGAGTTTACCTGCCCTGGAGTGTTCGGGTGCAGAAGTGCTGGACGGGATAGTAGCCTTGCGGACTACACGTTAGGAAAAGAGGGGTGCACCTAGAGCCCGGATTGGACTCAAACAAGCTTTGGTTACTGCAAGGGCATCCAGATCCCCGGGTTTTGGTGAAGGGCGGCTTCGGTTGGTCCTGGCGTCTTCTCACTTGGTGGGGAAATATATCTGACCTTTTCGAGACAGTGAGCTCCTCTTGCGCGACTGCTACATTGGTGGACTTGGTGGTCAGCAGAACTGTGAACTGGGCGTTGCGGTTGGTGCCTGTAGGTTGCAGGGAAGTGGCTCGTCCACTTCAAGGGAGATGTGGACAGCTTGACAAAGTGGAGGAGGCCGTATGAGGCTTTTGGATGATGCAGAGATGCAGGACAAGTCAGATTGTCATGAGTGTTGGGACAGGAGTAGTTAAGCAGGCAGCGTTTGGTGCCAAAGTCAACCAGTAGTCCACAGTTCTCGCTTCTTCTGCTCTTCTTGGTCCTTCTTCTTTTCTTGTCAAGCAAATCCTGGTGTCAAGGGGCCACCTAAATATTCAATTTAGAGGCATTAAGGGGAGTGAAGGGTAGTAGCCAATGTGCTACTTACCCTTGGGGTCACCTTCATCCCCTATATGACCACTTCCTGTGGGGAGTGGACAAAACCCTGTCCCAGAGTTCCTAATTTCACCACAACCAAGATGGTGAAATCCTAGTTTTAATGTTTTCTTCAGGCAGTCCACCTTGCATAATTAATTTCACGCCTGTCCTTGTGCCAAATGGGCCTCAAGGCAGGGGTTATCATCTCCCAGGTCTGGGGGAAGTTGGGGTCGTATATACAAAGGCGCAGGGGCTTTAAAGTCCCTGGCCTCGGTATGCAGATTCACTTCCTGCTGAAGGAGTGATAACATCTCTTGATAGTGCAGGCATTGTTTTGGACCTCCTGAGAGCATGAGTTCTCACCTGCAGGGGGTAAGAAACTCGACTGCGGTGGCAGGCTGGAAGGATCGAGTTAGCCAGCACACTAGAAGACTAGTAAGGTTTCAGGGGCCACCTCTAATGTGCCCTCTAGGTGTATGTTTTAATAAATCCACAACTGGCATTAGAAGGGATTTATTATGGCAAGGGTCTTGATTTAGATCTTGGCAGATGGGTTGCTCTGTCACAACGGTGACAGATATTCCATCCACCGAAATATAAATCCCATAGGATATAATGGGATTTATATTTCTGTGGATGGGATATCCGTCACCCTTGTGATGGAATAATCCATCTGCCAAGATCTGAAACAGGCCCAAGATGTTTGATACCAAACACCATAGGTTTCAGTGAAGCCATCATGGAGCTGGGGAACTCGTAATGACCAGTACCCAGTACATATACGTAAGATTACTTCCCTGTTCACATGGACTATCTAGTAATTTAAATAAACAGCCCAGGGCATATCTGCTCATGCAGATATGCCCACACATGTAATATAATGCACCCTGCCTTAGGGCTACAAGGTCTGCTGTAGGGGTGACTTGCATATATTACATGTCAGGTCTTTGGCCTGGCACACAGTGAGTGTGCCATGTCGTGTTTTCCCTCATAGTTTGCACCATGACACTCAGTCTGCAATGGCGGCCTGCATGCAATTTGTGTGTGGGTCCCTTAGAGTGGCATAAGACATACTGCAGCTCTTAGGGAACCTCTTTAGTACCCATGCCCTATGTACCAAAGGTACCATTTACTAGGGACTCACAGGTGTGCTAAAGCCATGCCAATTGGGATACAATTAGACTTGACTTGTTTTGGGAAAAAGAGCCCTGGCACTGAGGTCTAGTTAGCAGGCCTCAGTGTACTGTCAGAGTTGAAAGCCAGCATCTAGTAGTGAAAAATAGGGCAAAATGTAGGGGGACAACTGCAACAAAATTCCAGCTTCCTACACTTCCAATCAAGACATAAAGGTAAACCTTTTAATTGGGCTAAACCTGGTCCCTGTATCTGACCTGCACTTCATTGTGAAGAGCCATAAACCTTACCCGTGTACCGTACAAGCTCAATCAGGTGACTGTGGTTGATGTTTAATTTTTTGGGCACAATTTTAGTAATTGAACTTTATAAATTCCTATATCTGGCTCTAACTCTTCAATTTTTGATGTTGTCATTTTATTTATTAAAATGTACTCTGTTTTTCTAAATTGGTTTGGGATTTTTCTTGTATTGTATTCTGACTTTATTCCTGATTGAAAGCTGCATAAATGCTTCACCCGCTTTCTCTTGGTTAAGCTTGTCTGCACTGTGCAATAGCTGCCAGGGTGTTGAGCTCTGTTTAATTTAGTGACTTTAGTGGTCACCCTGACAAAGCTTGTGGTTATTATTTGAGGTGGGTGTACATTCTCCTCAAAGTATATCCCAATTTCTCTCACAAACACAAACAGTGGCATTAAATAACAATGCCACAGTACACATAGTCATAATAACAGTAAAAATAAGGTCCAGAAAAAGGTGGAAGATCCAACATGATGAAGGAGAAAAGGTAAATTTGCTACAACTGCATATGTTTTCTTCTTCAAAGGCTTCCCTGTGCCCCTCACTCTATCCTGTCTGAAGTGCTTGTGTTTGTCCACTTCACTCCTAGGGCAGTGACTCTGCTGCGTCCCTTGACCCTTTCATCATACCTCACTTGTGATTAGTCACCAAATCCCTCCTACTGATTCAGTTTGCTACTAGTCCCCTCCTACCAAGACATTGAGCGTGACCACCCAATTAATCGGCAAAAAGTTAAAGGCAACTTTATTGGTAACTTTTTCTTTTGGGTCTACACGGGCCTCAACTGTAACCAACCAGGACCCTACTCACAAAGAATAAAAGTAAAAAAATTAAAGAACAATCAGGAAAAAAATCTATAATAAAATAAACATGATATTACTAACATAAAAAAACTATATTAAAGATATTAGAAACATCAATATTATTGTGAAAACACATATTGTATTGTTCATTAGCAATCTCCATAATTTCTATCTCCATGTCTCCTCCACATTCATCTGTCTTTTCATGAAACCTATGTTACTACACTTTTCTGAGGGTTTTATTAAAAATTGTTTATCATTCCCTAATCAGTCCCCATCTGTATGTTGTGGCAATTTCATCTTTGTGCAGAAACCTTTCTGCTGGGTTTTCTACAAATCTTTGTAACTGCATCTTGTGGAACATTGGGTGAAATGTGGATTTAACATAGAGGAAACCCTCTATCACTGCTCAGATTATTACTGAAAGTAAGTTCTTGTATTAACAGATTTTCATCAAAATCATTGCTAGATCCTTCTTGTCCACCCTCCAACTCATAAAATATTTTTAACTGTTATACATTAAGGATATATAAATTAGTATCAGAAGGTTTGTTTGTCAAAAAGGAATTTGTGATTCAATTAGCATTGAACTTAACATGTTTTCATTTTCTACAAAACATATTGATGACTAGTTGTAGCAAAAATGTAAATGAAATTTGGGCAGGATGAAAGTCCTAATTCAAATATTGTCTTATTAATTTCCCAAAATAACAAAGGATAAAGTGAAGTTATTGTGAAATTTGGTTATAACACCTCAAGAATAACTCACACTCCAAATGTTGCATTCAGGACCTTACCCTTAAATAAACTGATACAATATTTTGTAAATCATCTTACAAATGAGATAATATATCACTTTTCCTTACCACTTTGATAGAGATGACTAAGAATGTAGTATCATTAATTGGCTTGATTATGTGTAGTTCTTCTTTAATTACATTTTGTTTTTAAGTGTTATCATTTATTGGTCTAAATACTGTGAGCTCATAAGCATTTGATTTGGTGCACGAGCTATCGTTTACATTCCTGTTATGCAAGTTATGGATTGTGCTCGTAACCATAACTTGTGAATTTCAGTGTTTTTTCATTTTACTTTGTACTCATAACTGCACTTTAAAAGTGCCTTTCTAAGTGAATTACTGAGTTTTGTTAAACATACATTGTTGTGTCATAACCAGGCGAATGATAAATTTGCATTAATATTTGCTTTTTCAATGAATGTTTTGTGTTTTATGATATTAAACTATCCAAGAGTTCCCGGTGCACAAACCTCTGCGGGCATCAAACCTCAGCTGTAAATGGACCTTAGCTGTGCACAGTAGAGGCTTGACTGCAGGGCCTGTCCTACTGGACATATCCCCCACTATGCATGGATGAATAACAAACACAGTGCATGGCCTTTAGATATGTGCAGCAGGTGTTGACTGCAGGATCTTGCCTCTGACCTGACTCAACAACCCACACTAAACAGTGGAAAACACGTATTGCGTATGGCCTTTGCCATTGCGGAGCACGGTTGGTCACTGGGCCTGGCCTCTAGGCAATGTATTCAACTCTCTGTGGGTGGGCAAAACATGCAGCTCACACTCACGTTTTTCTGCCAAAAGACCCAAACCTTATTTTCTGCTCACCATGGAGTAATAAAAACTGATAGAGAGGGAAGCTTAAGTTAATACTAACTAGACTGCTGGACCTTCAATCACTATGTATATCTCATATTAATGACCATTTTGTGCTTGAAAAATATATGGTCAATTGACTTTTTTGTTTGAATGAAGTTCTCAAATATTAATGAATGCAAATGTATTTTGCAAATGTATTTTTGGAAACCATGATGTCAACTTGGACCGCACCCACCACACTGGAGGACAGAGGGTCCCCAATGGTGCTGTGGCTGATATCATCACCTGAGTCCATCACTTCCGACAGAAGGAGGACATCATACTGGCAGACCGGGTGTCTGGCCACATCACCAGTGAGGGTGCTAAACTGTGGCTATATCAAGACTTGTCCCCGATAACGCACCAAAAACGACACCTTCTCCGCCCAGCTACAACCTTTTTTACAAGACAAGGGGGTCAAATATAAGTGGGGTCACCTATTCCATCCCACCTTCCAATAGAATGACACCACTCACTTTGTTCGCACGTTGGAGGAGGCGATTGCCATCGTAGATCTAGTGAGTTCAGCGGAAGGTCTTGTGATGCCCACCACAGATGCTAGAACTGCCTCCACTAAAAGACACCACCGATGGACTAAGCAGGCTGCCAAGATCTAGACACATAACCCCTCCGAAGAAGAGAGCCACAATTTGCCAGGAGACTGAATGACAATCCCGAGAGAAATGTTCCTACTGTGGGCCCTCACACCTGATGCCCGAACAAAGGCTCCTTTGCTGAACTCCTGACTTCTGCACACTACTCTTTTACACAGAGAGCCCCACCTTCCCTAAGAGATTAGATGAATCCTGAAGATGACATTGAATGTATGGACAGTTTTATCCAGTTTTTCCCTTGTTTGGAACTTGCTTCCTGTTGCTAGTTTTTCCCCTGTTCCACACTCACCTACAATTGCTGCTATGGCACACAAGCTTAGACTAGACTCCACCACACACGACTCCTCACAGGGGCGCTCACATGTCCTGCATATGCGGCATATGCTTTGTTCTGCAGAGCACCATGCTTGAGATACTCAGTTTGATAGTCCATGGCCTCAATAGCCCCGCTAAGAGGTTGGCAATCCTAGCTATGCTCCGGGAGGCCAGAGCGGACATCTGTCGGCTCCAGGAGACCCACCTCCCCAACAAAGACTGCCACGCCTCAGGTCTAAAACATATGCGCGTCAGTTTCACTCCTCCGGCTCCAAGAAACTTCAGGGGTCGTGATTCTGCTGGCATTGCAAATTCAGATATCAAGCATTACCTTTGTCGTTGTGGCAATATACGATCCCAATGACAACAAGAAACCTTTGAGCGCAATGCAATCGCTCAGGCAGCGGTCTTCCACCGTATACCTCCTGATAGGAGAAGACTACAATCTGTTTCTACATCAGACCCTGGAGCATTCGGTCCAAAGGGCCATGCCTACCGGTTCTTTCTCCGCTGAGGGGCTGTGGTGGCTCGCTCAGATAGGCTTGTCTGATGTCTGAAGTGTGAGGAATCCCTCCTCCCCTGATTTCACTCACTATTCTGCTGCACGGCAGTCCCACGCCCGGCTGGATTCTTTCTTGATCTCCAACCCCTCAGCAACCTTATGAGCAGGAAGTGCCCATTGGTGTCTCCGCATTCTCTGACCATTGTCTCATCACCATTACTATCGAGCTCCCTCCCTCTTGCCCCCAACATCGCTAGTGGTGACTAAACGAGGCCATACTTCAGCACAAATCGGTTCAAGCCAAGATACGGGAGCAAATTACTTTCTTCCTACAGAATAAAGATATGCCTGATGTTTCCCCCTCCAGACTATTAAATCTGTCCTCAGGGGCTCCTTCATGGCTGCCTCTTCCTGGTTTAACGACCTCCGGCGAGAAAAACGCGTAGATCTAGAGGCCCGCCATAAGCAAACTGGGGCACGCCCAGCCTGGAGACAACTGGCAAAAAGAGCTCAAAGCCCTCAATTATGACAAGGCTGAATATGCGCTACTGCGCGTGAGGAGGAAATACTACACTGGCGGTAATGAATCTGGCCTGCTGCTAGCTGCAAACTCCGAGCCGCGCGCCACAGTGAGTGAGAGGTGCGGATCCTCGGTCGGGATGGGAAGGAGGCCAGGCAGAGGAGCCAACTGCATCCTGCTGGGAGCCCCCATATGACTGTCTACTATAGCAGAGGTCCTCTTGAATACTAGACCTCATCTTCCACATTAATAATTGTTAGCATTCTTTGAGTTATTTCAAATCACAGAAGATCGTGGTGGTCAAGTATCCAGGGGGTCAGTCAATGACCAGATAATTTCTGCCCAAACCATCACATTCTCAAATTTTTCACCCTTCATTTGAATTTCTTCCACCATAGCAAATTTCGCCATATCGTTCACCTAACAGTTAACACATTGTGGACTGACACTCTTCCAGTGTAAAACTGTTTGCCTTTTTGCCAAGCACCTTACCCAGCACTATGAATTTCTTCTCCATCCTTCCTTTTATCTTTTTCGATATGAGTTCAAGCACGTATTGTTTAACCATAGGGTGCACTATTGTGCTCTTATATTGTCTGAGCTTAGTCAGTACTTCCATCCAAAGACATTGCAATGCTTGGAAATTCCAAGTGATATGGATAAAATCAGCCTCTTCTGCCAGGCATCAAGGGTACCTAGAGAAATGTGTGGGATGAATTTTAACCAATTTAGCTAGGGTCAGATAAGTCCTATGGACATAGTTGTACTGAATAAACCTAAATCGAGCATTATCCAATGCTGTTTTAACTCCCATACACATTCTGTCATGCTCAGCATGAGCAATAGGTTAATAAGCAAATTCCTTCCATTTATCCTCTACCTTCAACCTTCAATTTGGTCAGAATACTTAATAGAATCCCGCTGCCGAAAACGGTTTGGACGCCTGAAACTACTGAAAATATATACTTGATCACGGCCCAACGTAGGTCAAAGCATTCAAATGCCAAGCTTAAAACATTCTGCTTTCACAAAGCTTGGACGCGTAAAACGTTTACCTTGAAAAGCATCATCTATAAGATGCTGGACGAATGCATTCCTAACTCAAAATCCCTTTACCTCTTAAGTGCACCTGGAATTTCAGGTCCAATCTGCTGCGAATTAAAATTAGAAGCAAGGCCTGTACAACAACCGGTTGATATTGCCCCGAGGAAGACAGTGAAAAGGCGAAATGCGTTGGCTGCGTTTAGTTTTATATCTTGAAGAACAAGAATAAAAAAGGCAATCACAAAGAATCTATTCGTCCTGTTCTGCTTTCCATAAGTCTTCTCTTTTCACACTCTATTGTTTTGTTGCCTCTCTACCATGCATAAACCTTTAATCTCACTGGGAGTCTGTCGATGCATAGCACCCTGTTATGTTAGCTGTCAGTTTTTTTTATATTTTAACAATACAAACATTTCTACCGTTGTTTGGATGGGTACAGATGCTTCTGGCAAAATGGGGCATCATTCTCCAATTGAGCGTGCTATTTTAGCATACTATAAGAATTGACCTTCTCCCATCCCATACATTTCTTGCGCCCAACTAATGTCAAAAATCTATTGTCTGGCTAAAGATCTGCCAATGTCAAAAACCCTCCCCACTTCTTTCTGTCTACTCTCATATTTTGGGCAATTTCCCCAACAGGATGTATGCTCCAGATGTGCATATTAGGCGCAAATGGGAAGTGCTTGAAAATCATTTTGATAATCCATATCCCACAATCCACAGACCTGCTTAGCAACAAGTAGCATGTGGTTTGGAACCCCTGTGCCCCTCATCAGGTGTTCTAATGTGTTCTCTCTGGCAATTTCTTCCCCAATTGTTACCCTCGTCCAGCCAGTACACAGCATGCTGCAGGTGCGCCACCATATAATAAAGCTCCACATCAGTATCTCCAATCCTCCTTTGCTCCACTCCCTCTTTAGGGTTATTAACTTGACTCTAATTCTTTTTCCCACCACAGAACATTTCCACGAGTAATTGATCCAGCTCTATAAACACCTTCTGTGGGACTACATGCATTGCACTATGAAGTATATAAAGACATCTCGGCACGAAGACACATGTATCTGCTCCAGAACTTGATGGAGGCATGAAAACCATCCACCATCTCTCATCTTATTCATCCTTTGCCTATCTACCTCCTCGTGTGTGGCATGTACACAGAGATATTGGAAGGTCGACGTTATCCAGGCCAGACCAATAGCGGCAATACATGGTTAGCTAGACTTGTAAGCCCCCCCCCCCACAATCGGAAAGAACACCTAATCTCCCCCCATATTCCTCTAAAATATGTAATAAGATTCAGGAGGAGTAATTCGGCTACTGGAAGTATATCAATGCTTCATCCATGTATAATGACACTACATGTGTGGTCACCCCGCGTGAATCCCCCAGTACTGTAGGAGATCCCTCCATCTGCATGCTAACAGCTCAGTGACCAGTGCAAATAATAATGGGGCTAGGGAGCACCCCTCTCTTGTCCCCCTATCCAGCTCAAAGTGCTCTGAGACCGCCAGTCCTGTATGGACCCTAGCCATGAGCCCAGTGATTAGTAATTTGACCATTTTACTTAATCTTGCCCTAATCCTATAAACTTCACCACCTTCTACATGTAGTACCAATACAGTATCAAAAGGCTTGCACAATGTCCAATAATAAGGCATATTGGTCTTCTAAGAATTGTGGAGCATCTAACACAAGGAATGCATTGCGTAGATTACACGCAGTACTTCTTCATGGAATACAAACCCACCCATGTACCATATCTGGGACCACCTCTAACAGCCTATTTATCAGTATTTTACTAAGTATCTTTACATCCACATTTAACATGTACAATGGACGATATTCAAACAGCTCAGAAACCATCATCACTATCAGAGCTTCCTTCATAGAATCATGTGAACAACAAGAAACTCCTGAAGTAATTATTGTAAATTCATTTTTGTTATAACTTTTAGATTGGTCATTAAGGATCCACTCAAACCAACTCAATTGATGAATATTTACGTACATAGAATCTTTTGAGGGCAGAGGAAAAGATATGTAAGTAGTCTGTGCTACCATATGAAAAAGCAATAGTTTTAATAATAACAGGGAAACATATACATTCTATACAGGACAAGGAAGTACAAGCAAATAAATGAAAAGTCACATTTATTTAAAAAAAATTCTACAAAATAACACTTACAAGGGCCTGATATATTTAAATTCACAAAAGGTCCTATCCACTGACCAATACAACTCAGCCTTAACGTTGCAAAATCTTAAGAATAAATATACAAAGGATTGTAATACATATCGTTCTATTTTATATGTGCTGATGTGTGTAAATTGTCAATGCGCTGGTCTATAAACAGTAAGCGTACATGAGACCATTTTCAGGACTATATATGTTTATAAGTACCATGTAGTGAAAAGGGACTTCAGTGTATACAACACCTAAATTCCAATGAGATGTACTTTAAATCTGTAAATTTAATTTTCTAGTGTTCAATTTGTGTAGAGAATAATCTGTTTTATGTGTGTCAGATTTATTTGCTTCTTTGATGAGATGTGCTGCTGTTGCTTGTAGAATGGCTTATAGGTGGGCCAAATTAGACCAACTGATGCAAAATAACATTGCATGTGCATTGACTAGGTGTTCCTGTGCAAGTGCCTGTTGTGCTGTCCTGAAGTCTGCGGGAGGCATGTAGGTGCTTATCAATGAAGAAGTGGGAGCACAATTGTGGGTGAAATTCCTAGCTGGAGGAGTTAAGAATTTGCTGATTTAAATTTGAGAAGAAGGTAGAAAGAGCTCACACAATTAATAATTTTTTCCAGGACGTGTTTTATGATTAGAGATATTTGATGGGTTGAATATTTTTAGGTGAAGTTGTGCAATATAAGATATTGGTAAATGCTAATTATGCTGAGAATGGATTGATCCTTTTGGAACACCACAGTTTTGGGAAGTATTTCTAATCTGTGAGTGTTGATTTTGACAAATTGGGATCTTGACATAAGAAGGGAGCAGAACCAGTTCAGGATGAAAGGATGCTCAGCATGATGTTGTGATCAATTGTGTTGAGCCCTGCTGACAGGTCATGTTATAATAGAAGACATGCATATCATTTATCTAGAGTACACAGAGCATCACGTATTTGGAGTGTTGGTGTTTCCATGCCATAGTTGGGGGAAGAAACCATAGTGAAATGTATTGCAGAGGTCAGTGTTAGAGAGGTGGATCATGAGTTGAGTGGCAGATTTTCAATGATTTTCTCTAGAAAGGGAAGTTTATAGACTGGTCTTATGGGCATGTTTGCTAGGAAGTGGTGGAGCGCATCGTTAGCCACCATGGCTTAACACCACGCTCTGTCACTTCCAAAATGCAGGGCTGCACCGTATTTACAAGGATACGGTGCAGCCCTGCATTTCCCCCTGCGCTGGTGCAAATTTTAGCTGCTTAACGCCAATGCAGACACCCTTGCACCATAGTGCAAGAGTACCTGCGTTGTAGGGAAAGATTGTTTATGTGCAGGAGGTTTCCGATCCTGCACATAAACAATCTGAAATGGCATTTTGAAACTTCTATGTATGCACATAGAAGATGCAAAATGTTATTTTTTTAATTGATTGTTTATGTGCAGGAAGGGTCACCTTCCTGCACATAAACAATCTTTGGCCTTTTGCTGTTTCTATGTGTGCTGAACAACACAGCACACAAAGAAACAGCAAAAATGAAGAGAAATGAAACATTTCTTCTTGTTGCGCCTGTTTAAGACTAGGTTTTCTATGGTCTTAATTTTGGCGCAGCCCCATATTTACGCTGCCCCTATAAATATGTGACAGCATCAAAATCAATGGGTGTTGCGATGGAATGCCCAGCACAACACCCATTGCCCGCCCATTTCTTGCTAAGTATAGCATAAAAGGGAACCTTATTTACAAGGCAGCATTAAGCCACGTTAGGTGGCTTAATGCTGCCTTGAAATTAGGCAAAGCCCATATTGCCACAGGAACATCACTAAAAGAGTCGTTCCTGTGGAGATAGGGGCTTGTAAATATGACCCTTAGTTTCTTGAAATTATTGTGACCTACGAGGGGTAGGTTGATTTTGGCCAAATTATGGAGATGCAGGCAATATGCCTTCTTACAGTGAGGAGTTAGCAGAAGGAAGAAAATATTTTGATTAGTTTTTGTGAGTCTGTTTGCATAATTAATGCCAATTTTTGCATGTGTCTGTCTCATATACAGGGTCAACAAGAGTCATGACCTAAAACCAGTCTGGTTGCTTGTGTTCTGGATCACAGAGGACCAGACATGGCAGTTCAGGTGGGACTGTTCCGTGTGGAGCAGGGTCAAGAATGATTTGCATATGGCTGTGTCTCATCTAAAATGGCACGGTGTTCAAAAGAACGATGGGTTGGAATTCTACCCCGAGCGATTGCCAGTGGTTAAACTTATTGCAAGCATCTTCCCATCGCCTTTTATGGGTTTACTTATTTGCATGTCAAACAAGACATCTCCAGGGTATTTGCTACCATGTTCCAGGTGCTACTGCCAGTCCCTTGCCTGAACAACTGAGGTAGTGGGTCCTCCACTTTTTGGTGGATTTCTCATGTCCACCCAACTCGAAATCATTTTCTCTGCTCCTGCCTCTATTGTGTCTCCTGTATCAGAACCACGTGCGTGTTTAGGACTGCTTGAGTTTTTGCCCTCAAGCAAATGCATGTGTGCAGGAGAGCCTGGCATACACAGCGTATTTGCTTAATTTGTGCCATACCATGTTATTTATTAGTGCGTACATAAGATGCATGTAGTTTGTAGATCCAGTGCTCTGTCTTTAATGTGCACCAATTTTCTTCCTGTGAACATAGGCTCACTGATGAACACAAGATCAAAGGACATCCTTATCCTCTTCCGGCGACATTTGCCTGTCTACTATCACACTACCTTGGTGATCCTGTGATCATTATTTACAGTATGTTAATCTTATAGTTTATATTGCTTTCATTTTACATTTAAAATGCCCCTCACTCCCAATGTGATCTTTCGCTGTTCTATCTTCATGGAACCATAAGAGGTTGCATTTTGAGTGTAGAGGGCAGCTGCTGGTGCCTCTTCCACATTCTGCAGCACCCCCAGGTAATTACAGCAGGAACAACAGGTGCTTTGGATGAGAGAGAGGAACTAGAGAGAGGAAAGAGAAAAACAGAGAGAAATGAGAGAGAAGATTGGAAGCAGGACTGGTTTGAATATTTTTGCTAGGGCTGCTTTTGGTTCCCAGTCCAGCCCTGGTTTTGGTCTAGAACCGCTATAACCAACTCAACAGCAAGGACTGAAGACACAGTCAAGGCAGTGCCCTCAGCCAGGGCCAACGTTTCTTCCTCTCTAAACTCCGGGCTTCTTGTAATGGGGCCCTTTGTCTCGTTGTTAGACTTTCTTTTAACTTTTCTTTCAAAATATTCCTGGAGTGGGCGAATCTGCCTTACTACAGCCAGTGTTGGGATATAAGTCCAAAGAGGACCTTGACTATAAGAACTAAACATATCAGACTGGTCTGATAATGGGCCTCCTTCGTTACCATGGAACTCTGGCTGTGAAATATGAGTATGTGGTTTTGGGCAGTTCTCTTGTCACGAAATTCTGTCCAGGATATCAGACTGGGCAATTATTCTTTTCATTTGTGAAGAGAAACTCTGTCCAATTAATTACTCTGCGAGAGGCCTGATATGAGACTTTATTTTAAACAGAAATTGATGCACAAAATATTGTGCAGAGTTGGAAGAGCTTAAATTAAATACAATTGTTACGGATGCTATCTATGGAATGCGATTTATTCCCCACTGCTGTTGCCCCATCTTTGCCACCTCCCATGTTGACCGATAACAACTACCCAGGTATCTTTGCCACCTCCCATGTTGACCGATAAGAACTACCCAGGTATCAGGGCTTTCATAGATCAATTGATGTCCTACTCGAAATGGATAGCTCATGGATATATCATCCATATTTTAAAGTGCATAAACATTTGTGTGATGCTGATGACATTTAAGAGTTCTACAAAACGTTTTTAACTGCAAACACACTAGAATACTACTTTACGCCTTCAGAACACCACAGGATGTTGGATAGATACAATAGACATCGGTATTATTTGCACTGAACTCTGAAGAGGGTTTTCCTACATCTTAGCGTTTCACATAGTGTGCCCAAGTAAGGCTATTCTAGTCGTTCATAGTAAAACATCGTTTTGGTCTTCAAAACATTATAATTCCCAACATCAGTTACTGTATCTTTCAGTCCAGAGTAACATAAATAGTGTACTGAAGTCCTCAATAGGGTGATGGGCCATGGAGGCTTTGCCGCTTTCATGATTAGTCTGCTGCCAACTTTCTGGTGGTTCAGAAAAACCTTACATTTTTACGAGGTGTGTTCAGTTTAATTTCTTTTTCTGTCTATGTAAATATGAAGTATCTGTTAAACTGTAGTGAGCAGTATATATTCACTGTACAGCATAAAGGGTTACCAGCATTCGTCCAGTGCTTAATTTGTAAAATATTAAGTGCCACGGCTCTGACCAGGAGGCCACTGCAGCTTGCACCACCCATCGCCCTTGTCATCGCTGCCAAAACAACCACTAACCATCTCTCTTGCATGTAAATGCGACAGTTCAGATTATTTCAGGTCCCCAAAGCTAAAAGAATGGCTGGGGAGGCAGATACTAGCAATTTTAATGTATATTGTAGTCCTAAACTACCGTTGTTCTGCTCATCTCTAAATTAGATGAGCAGCGCCACCATGTGGTGGACTGTTCTAAGTATGGTGTTGACAATTAGGGGCCGGTGCCGAGCACCGGACACCAATTAAGTGCTGAGCACCGGAAAGCCCTGGCTCAAATTAAGCACTGCATTCGTCTTAACAGGACATTATGCATGGGGCACATTTGCGAACAATTTGAGTCAGGTTTGGGTCATAAAAATGACACAAAACTGTGCAACTTCCGATTTGGGATTTACTTTCCAGTGCAACATTTTATTTTTAATGTGTTATAAAGTAGACCTTGTGTTTTGTGTGAAGGGGTCGTCCCATAGTTGGTATGTGGGCATGCCCATCCAACCAACCATGAGCTTTAAAGCAAAGTCCTAGCTACTACAAATGTTAAACAGAGCTTTCTGCCAAACATAATGCCCCTTTGATGTAGGTGTTGAAAAGGAGAAATGTTTTCACTTTTCAGTTTTTACTTTTCTAACTTTTCCAACATTGCATGAGTGCTGTGCTGCACAGCACACATCCAACGTGGGAAAGGTTTGAACTATGTTCAACCATGGTAATTGAAGGGTAAACTTGTGTAATAATAGACGAGCAGTACAACCGGTCCTTTCCCCATTATAATATTGCATCTCAGGCATCAGTACATATCTGAAATCAATGCATAGCTTTTAATGTGCCACATGGCACTTCAAGAGCATTGATAAATAGTCCAGAGAGATGCGATCAGTGTGGCAAATGTTTCTACTTGGAAAGGAGAACACTCAGTTGCATAATTGCATGATATTTTCTCTACTCATGGTTTCCAATATTCCATCCTAGTCAGGATTACAGGTAGCTGATACTTGTACACAGTGGGCCTGCTTCAGGAAGGCAAACGTACACTTTTGTGCAAGTTTACTACTTTTTGATATTCACAAACTATGGGTGGAGTTTTACGACTCTGTACTTCCTATACTTATGTGTGCGGAGTCTACAGGGGTGGAGAACTTCGCACACATAGGTTAAACTCTGCATGTAGTTTGTGCGAATACTAAAAAGTAGTAAACCTAAACTTTACCTTTGTGACAGAGTGTACATGTACCAGCTGTGTGTAGACTCTTGGGGCCTGTTATGCAAAGTGCTCTGGGTGCAATGGGCATCACTTGATAGGAGAGAATAGTAGGTTCAAAGAACCACCCAGACATGACCATGCAGGCAGGTGCAATCACTGTGGACTTAGGTCCTATAAAGGACCACCCCAATAATTATATCTATGGTGGGTGAGATCAGTGAAAGTTTGTAGGAAAGTAGGATCGTCTTCTTATGGTTAGCCCCACTTTTTGCTTCATGTTATACTGTTTTTGACTAGTCTGACTGGGATCCTGCTAATCAGGACCCCCGTCTATCTGCTTTCTCCCTAAACTGTTATGCCATGTACTTAGGTACACTCCAGATTGGATACTGGGGTACCCTTGTCAGTCCCTAGTATATAGTACCCATGTACCCAGGGCATAGGTACACCAGAGGCCTCCCATGGGCTGAAGCAAGTATTATGCCACCCATGAGAGGCCATGCAAAATGGAACTACAGGCCTGCCATTGCAGCCTGTGTAAGATGATGCATGCACCTCTTAATTTAGATATAGGTTTACTATATCTAAGGGTCACTGCACTTAAAACCTATAAGTCACCCCTATAGCAGGCCTTATCAATGCTGAAGGCAGGGAGCTTGGTTCTAAGTGAGAGGGTGCCACTTCATGAGTAGAACACCCTGCAGCCTACGGAGTCCATTCTCCCGGGTTGTCAGTGTATCAGCCATTTACGACATATAGAGTGGCATTATGTGACTGCGTGATGACCAACTCTAAAATGGCTGAAAGTAACCCTATCGTGTTTGGTATCAAACATTGTGGAATCATACCCACAAAGGTATGATTCCACCCCTCAGAAACAAGCTTTGTGAGGTCTCTGGTGTTCCCGGTACAAACCTTCTAGTCCAGGGCAGCCCAGAATGGTTGCTGCCAACCAGAGACACATTTCTGTCCTCCTGCTGCTGAGCCAAGCTCGAGCAGGGGAAGGCAGAACAATAGGCATCCTGTCACAGGGAGGTGTGACCACCTCCCAGACAGGATTTAGTGTATTAGGCATGGGTGGGTGCGCTTGCCAGTGACCGAAAGTCTGCATGAGGGGCACATTTGGTGTCCCTGTGCGTAGTCCAGTTCAAACCAGTCCTGGAAGCCATTGGCTCCTGCTCTGGCGCGAAACTGGACCAAGGACATGGGAGTAACCTCCCCACTGTCCAGACCCTCCCCTGGGAGGGTCCCCTGAATCTGTCCAACCCTCTCCCGTGGGTACAAAAGGGCTTACCTAGCTGTAGGACCCTAGATTCGATGTGGACAAGATTCTGAACCAGAAACCACTGAACTTTGACTGTCTGGACACTCTGGACTTCACTGGACTTCACTGGACTTTACTGGACTTCGTTTGGGCCAGACATTGTCTCCCACTCCGTCCAAAGCATCGTCTGTGCCCGTGCACCATACAGGCTCTGTGCAGGGCCTGTGGAGCATCAAGGACAACTGAAGGTATCTCCCTTGGGGTGAAGGAGTCACTCCCCTGCAACCGCAGGAACCACATCATGATTGACCGGTCTGCTGCTCCTGAGCTCCTACAGACTCTGAAGGATACAGCAACACAGGAGGGGGGTTTCCTAGTTCCCAAGGTCTGAGCTGCCCTTTCACTGAGTTTGAGTTCAGAATCCCTCGTGGGGGCTGCAATACCTGTACCCCTGTGCACCGTGTACTTTTGCAAGTGCATATGCTTATTGGCATTCCCAAAACAAGTGCACTGGGCTCCGAGTAGCCCCAACCTTTGGCACCATTTCCACCGAAGAAATTTGGCCTCCTTGCACTGAGTGCTCCGTGGGTGTTGCTTTGTGAAACTGCTTCAGGTCCCCTCATGACTCCTGTGCCTCTGGCCAGTGGGTCCTCTTGAGAGTCAAATTTGCTTTTCTTGGGTTCCCCTGGCTGCTCCAGGCTTGCCCTGACTTCCCTGTGTTTGGTGAGTCTCCTGGGCCTTGTTGGTCCGAACAGTAACCTTTCTTGACCATCTGCATGGGTTGCCGCTGCCAAGGCTTGTTGGTGCTCCAACTGGACACCGACCCCTCAGCACTCGACATCCTTTGTGGGACAGCTCGTATCCAGCTCCTTGTTGTCCTCGACATCTCCTGGTCCCTCTGGCTGTAGAGTCAAGAACCCTCTCAACGCACCTGAAGCACCCGACATCGGTGGGCATTCGTCTACCGAGCCCCTGGTCACTCCTGAGTGACCCAGACTCTGTCCCCTCTGCTTTCAGGTACTCGTCATCAAGAACCCACCTTTGGATTCCGACGGACACTTTCTTCTTCCCAGCAGTGGCTCTTCTTCAAAGTCCTCCATTGAGTTCGACAGCAGTTTCCGACGCCACTTCAGCCTTATTCACCTGGCTTCCCTGGTATAGGTAACTCTGGTACTATGGTATCCACGGATGGGGTGGCTCTCCAACCTCCTAAGTTCCATGGGGTTTATTCGAAGTCCACTCAGAAGGGCCCTTAAACTTTAAAACTGCAACCACAACTCTCCCATAGAATTGTACGGCGCACGCGGTCGTATTCCCACACTGCACCCGTCATCTGTGAGGTCCCTACTTACTCACCTTGGGTGGTTCCTTGGGGTCCCAGCGATTCTACATCCTCTAGACATTGTCTTGACTCGAGGGGCAGTTCTTATACCACTATTTTAGTATATGGGTTGGTCTTCCCCTGGAGCCCACTGTGTATTAGTGCTACTTACGAGTGTTTCTGTGCTACAGTATTGTGTGCTTTGTGTTTATCTGCGTGTAGCAGATACTGTGAAGTATTTAGAGTGTGTTATAATAATAAATACATATTTTTATAACTACTGTGTGGTTCTCTTTTTTATTTAACCAATACAATAAGGTTTCATTCTGGTAAAAAAAAGCTGCTTAACATTCCTTCAAGACTAAGCCTGAAGGCTGCTCTCCACAGCTACCACTTGGATAGCATTCTAAGGTTATCTTTGACCTCTTAAATCACCATAAGGGTTGTTTGGACTGGTACAAGGTGCCCACTTTGATTAGTGAACAGCATATACCAGACCAACTTCTCACATTGGTGTGCAGCGGTTGGGATTCAAGTCTGCATTGTTTTACCAGATAAATCTTTGTATTGATTAACTGAAAACCACTGAGTACTAGGTACATATAATACTAGCTTACAATAAGTAAGTTCTACTGAACTTAGGGTTGGGTAAGTCAAGGGTCTAGCACACCCTATCTCCAACCTCAGAGAGTTTAGTTCCCACTAGGTTAAGTAGGTACAACACCTCACCACACTTAGTATGTCTACTAAAGGAGATGCCAGTGGCTCTCTTCCTTCTAGATACAGTGAGCTTTTATTCCAAGAATTGAAAGCCCTGTGTGCCTCTAGAAAGTTGAAGACAGGGAGAAGTGCCAACACTCAATGTCTAATTGAGATGTTACTTTTAGATGACCTAAGGAAGACCCCTGGGTCAGATGAACAGGATAGAGTGGGTGGGACAGGGAATGAGGACAGGTCAGGAGGTGATACCTTTTATGACCTGGACTCTAACCCTGACCAGGGGGACCAAGATGGGTCCCACCTGGATAACTCAGATCTTCAGGGAGGTGATGGAGAAGGCCAGGAAGGCCCCCTCTTCACCGCTCCTGGAAGAGTGCAAATTTACCAAGGAGATCTAGATCTCCCTCTGCAGAGTCTAATCACTCAGGACAGTCTGTAGGGACCTCTGTATCTAGCAAGAGGGACCACTCTTTTGATAGGGAATACCAATTTCTTGAACTTGAGAAAGCTAGACTTAGGCTCAGACAAGAGCAATTGGCCCTAGATAAAGAGTCCCTAGAAGTCCAGAAAGCTAGAAAAAAGTTGGGACTAAAGTCCCATGGTGGCAGCAACAGTGTCCCTAAAGTTAAAGAACAATCATTTGACAATAGGAACCTGAGCAAGATTGACCCTCCCTACCATGTTGGGGATGACATCCATAAATGGATAACTGCTTTGGAGAGGGCCTGTAAAGTTCAGAGGGTTCCTCAAGAGCAGTGGGCAGCTATCTTGTAACTCTCCTTTACTGACAAAGGTAGAGATAAGCTCCTCACTGTTAGAGAAGAGGATGCTGACAACTATTCAATCTTGAAAAGTGCTCTCATTGATGGGTTTGGCTTAACCACTGAACAGTACAGGATTAAGTTCAGAGACACCCAGAAGACTCAGAATCAAGATTGGGTAGACTTTGTGGATAGTGCCATTAAGGCTCTGGAAGGCTGGTTGCTTGGCCGCAAAGTGAATAATTTCAAGGGATTGTACAATTTGATTATGAGGGAACAGATCCTTAATAATTGCCAAAATCAGTTATTACATCAGTAACTGGTTGACTCTGATCTGACTTCTCTCCAAGAATTGGGAAAGAAGGCAGATAAGTGGGTCAGAACCATGGTGGTGACCAAAAGAAACAGGATTCTAAAACTCCAGATAAGGCTGGGGACAAGGGTAAAGATCCGAAGTCTTCATCAGAGCCCCAAAAACCTGCATCTGGGGGGGGTCACAACCCAACAAAGGTAAAGGCAAAAAGAAACCATGGTGTTACTTGTGTAAGGTCAAGACCCATTGGACAAAAGATGTTGATTGTCCAAAAGCCAAGGTAAATCCTCCTACCACCACTGCCCCCAAGGCAACTGCGCCCCCTAGCACAAGTACAGGTGGTGGTACAGGGAACAAGGGATTATTAGGGTTAACTTTGGGCTCTGAGATGGGTGCTGGCCTAGTCAGAACCCCAGCTCAGGCTGTGCTAGTTTGTGATGGTGGCATGGATCTTGCCACCTTATTTGTCAGTCCCAGTAACCTGGGCAAATACAGACAACAGCCTTTGATCAATGGTAAGGAGGCCATGGTATACAGGGACACCGGTGCAAGCATCACTATGGTGACAGAGAATCTTGTGGGCCCTGACCAAATCTTACTTGGAGAAATGTACCAAGTGACCAATGCTAACAATGTCAGGACTGATCATTCCTTGGCAGTTGTTAATTTCAGCTGGGGAGGGGTAACTGGCCTTAAGAAAGTTGTGGTTAGCTCAGACCTTCCAGTGGAGTGTTTGTTGAGCAATGATTTGGAAACTTCAGCATGGGCTGAGGTAGAGTTAAGGACTCATGCAGCAATGCTGAGCATCACTGCAGATGTGTTTGCTGTGACCAGGTCACAGGCCAAGCTGGATAACACTGAACAGGCCCTGGATCCTAGAACAATGGACCAAGGGCCTTCCAAGGGAAAGAGCAGGAGGGGTAAGGCTGTCCCCCCCCCCCCAGACTCAGTGTGAGGATCAATCTCTTGAGGGAGATGATCTCAGTCCCTGTGAAGGAACTGTCTCAGAAGAAATGGAACCTGATCAGGTTGAGTTGGGGACAGGGGGCCCTTCCAGGGAAGACTTGAGTTTGGAGCAGCAAACCTGCCCCTCTCTTGAACCCCTCAGACAGCAAGCTGCTGCTGAGGCTGCTGGGAGTATCTGTGGATCTCACAAGATCTATTGGGATAAGGGACTCCTATACTCAGAGGGGATAGACCCCAACCCAAGGTTGGTCATACCTCTGAAGTTTAGGGGCTTCCTACACACATTGGCACATGACATTCACTTAGCAGGATACCTTGGCCAAAGTAAGACTTGGGACAGGCTTGTCCCTCACTTTTACTGGCCTCACATGTCAGAGGACACAAAGGAGTTTTGTTGCTCCTGTACAACCTGTCAAGCCAGTGGTAAGTCAGGTGGTACCACAAAGGCCCCCCTTATACCACTACCTGTGGTGGGGGTTCCCTTTGAGAGGGTTGGGATTGATATCATTGGTCCCATGAACCCTCCCACTGCATCTGGGCACAGTTATATTCTAGTGGTGGTAGACCATGACACTAGGTATCCAGAGGCTATACCCCTTAGAACCACCACAGCTCCTGTGGTGGCCAGGGCCCTCCTGGGAATGTTTTCCAGAGTGGGTTTCCCTAAGGAGGTCTTAACTGACAGAGGTACAAACTTCATGTCAAGTTACATCACTGCAATGTGGAAGGAGTGTGGAGTGAACTACAAGTTCACCACACCCTATCACCCACAATGCAATGGGTTAGTTGAAAGGTTCAACAAAACCCTCAAGGGCATGATCATGGGCCTCCCAGAAAAGCTTAGGAGAAAATGGGATGTCCTGTTGCCCTGCCTACAGAGAGGTCCCACAAAAGGGGGTTGGCTACAGCCCTTTTGAACTTTTGTTTGGGCATCCAGTTAGGGGTCCCTTGTGTTTGGTTAAGGAAGGATGGGAGTTACCTCTCAAGCCTCCAAAACAAGACATAGTGGACTATGTACTTGGTCTCCGCTCCAGGATGGCTGAGTACATGAAGAAGGCCAGTATAAACCTTGAGGCAAGTCAAGAATTGCAAAAAGCTTGGCATGACCAAAAGGCTGTTCTGACTGTTTATCAGCCAGGGCAGAAGGTGTGGGTGTTGGAGCCTGTGGTCCCAGCAGCTCTCCAAGATAAATGGAGTGGACCCCATACTATTCTTGAGCAGAAGGGAGAGGTCACCTACTTGGTGGACCTTGGTACTCCCAGGAGCCCTCACAGGGTGCTCCATGTGAACAGGCTCAAACCATACATTGACTGGGATGACATGGGCTTGCTCATGGCAACTGATGAGGGACAGGAGGAAGAGAGTGACCCACTCCCTGACCTCCTCTCACAGAACCCTGATGATGGATCAGTTGATGGTATAGTCTTGGCAGACAGCCTCACTGGTCAACAGCAGATTGATTGTAGGAACGTCCTCAATCAATACAGGCATTTGTTTTCTCTGACACCCATTCAAACTAACTGGTGTACCCATGAAGTGGACACAGGTGAGAGTCTACCTGTTAAGAATAAAATCTACAGGCAGCCTGACCATGTCAGAGATTGCATCAGGACAGAGGTCCAAAAGATGTTGGAATTGGTAGTAATTGAGCCCTCAGATAGCCCTTGGGCTAGCCCAGTGGTCGTGGTACCTAAACCTCACACCCAGGGTGGTAAGAGAGAGATGAGGTTGGGTGTGGACTACAGGGGACTCAATGCAGTCACTAGGACTGATGCTCATCCTATTCCTAGGGCAGATGAGCTTATTGATACTCTGGCCTCAGCCAAGTATCTAAGTACATTTTGCCTAACTGCTGGCTATTGGCAAATCAGACTAGCTGAGGATGCCAAACCAAAAACAGCATTCTCAACCCCTAGTGGGCATTATCAATTTATTGTAATGTCCTTTGGCTTGAAGAATGCACCTTCCACATTCCAAAGGCTGGTGAATAAAGTCCTTACAGGCCTGGAAGACTATAGTGCAGAATATCTTGATGAAATAGCTGTCTTTAGCTCCACCTGGGAAGATCACCTGGTCCACCTGAAGAATGTTTTGGAGGCTCTGCAAAAGGCAGGCCTCACTATCAAGGCTACTAAGTGCCAGATAGGGCAGAGCAAGGTTGTGTAACTGGGCCACCTTGTAGGTTAGGCCAGGTTCAACCCTCACAGAGCAAAATCCAGACCATCTTTGACTGGGTTGCTACTACTATCCAGACTCAGGTCAGAGCTTTCTTGGGCCTGACTGGGTATTACAGGAGGAGATTTGTTAAAGGATATGGGTCTATAGTGACTGACTTGAATGATCTCACATCAAAGAGAATGCCCAAGAAGGTTCAGTGGACAGTCAGCTGTCAGAAGGCATTTGATGATCTCAAGCAGGCCATGTGCACTGCTCCCATTCTGCAGAGTCCAGACTACTCCAAGCAATTTATTGTCCAAACAGATGCATCTGAGTTGGGCGCAGGGGCTGTGTTGTCACAACTTAATGCAGAGGGTCAGGATCAACCAGTAGCTTTGATCAGCAGAAGGTTGACCCCCAGAGAGAAACGTTGATCAAGTATAGAGAGGGAAGCCTTTGCTCTGGTCTGGGCCCTGAAGAAGCTGAGGCCATTCTTGTTTGGCACTCACTTCATTGTTCAGACAGACCATAAGCCCCTCCTATGGCTAAAACAGTTGAAGGGTGAAAACCCCAAACTTTTTAGGTGGTCCATTTCTCTACAGGGGATGAACTATACAGTGGACCATAGACCTGGGAGTAACCATGCCAATGCAGATGGACTTGCCAGATATTTCCATTTAGAAAATGAAGACTCAACTGGGCAAGGTTAGTCTCATCTCCTTACATTGGGGGGGGGTTGTGTAGGAGAGTAGAATCTGCTTTTTATGGTTGCCCCCACTTTTTGCTTCATGTTATACTGTTTTGACTAGTCTAACTGGGATCCTGCTAATCAGGACCACAGTCTATCTGCTTTCTCCCTAAACTGTTATGCCATGTACTTAGGTACACTCCAGATTGGATACTGGGGTACCCTTGTCAGTCCCTAGTATATGGTATCCATGTACCCAGGGCATAGGTACCCCAGAGGCCTCCCATGGGCTGAAGCATGTATTATGCCACCCATGAGAGGCCATGCAAAATGGAACTACAGGCCTGCCATTGCATCCTGTGTAAGAAGTTGCATGCACCTCTTACTTTAGATATAGGTTTACTATATCTAAGGGTCACTGCACTTAAAACCTATAAGTCACCCCTATAGCAGGCCTTGTCAATCCTGAAGGCAGGGTGCTTGGTTCTAAGTGAGAGGGTGCCACTGCATGAGCAGAACACCCCTGCAGCCTACGGAGTCCATTCTCCCGGGTTGTCAGTGTATCAGCCATTTATAACATATAGAGAGGCATTATGCGACTGCGTAATGACCAACTCTAAAACGGCTGAAAGTAAACCTATCGTGTTTGGCATAAAACATTGTGGAATCATATCTCCACACCAAATGGACAAAGGGCATGGGAGTAACATCCTCTGTCCAATCCTCTCCCGTGGGTACAAAATGGCTTACCTGGCTGTAGGACCCTATATTCGATGTGGACAATATTCTGAACCAGAAACCATTGAACTTCTACCGTCTGGACACTCTGGACTTCACTGGACTTCGTTTGGGCCCGACTTCGTCTCCCACTCCGTCCAAAGCATCGCCTGTGCCCGTGCACCATACAGGCTCCGTGCAGGACTTGTGGAGCATCAAGGACAACTGAAGGTATCTCCCTTGTAGTGAAGGAGTCACTCCCCTGCAACCTCAGGCACCACATCACGATTGACCGGTCTGCTGCTCCTGAACTCCTACGGACTCCGAAGGCTCCAGTAACACAGGAGGTGGGTTTCCTAGTCCCTGAGGTCCAAGCTGCCCTCTCACTGAGTTTGAGGTCAGAATCCCTCGTGGGGGCTGCAATATTTGTACCCCTGTGCACTGCATACTTTTGCAAGTGTATATGCTTGTTGGCACTCCCAAAACAAGTGCACTGGGCTACGAGTAGCCCCAACCTTTGGCACCATTTCCTCCAAAGACCTTTGGCCTCCTCACACCGAGTGCTCCATGGGCTGTTGCGTTGTGAAACTGCTTGAGGTGCCCTTGTCTCTCCTGTGCCTCTGGCCTGTGGGTCCTCTTGAGGGTCATCTTTGCTTTTCTTGGGCTCCCCTGGTTGCTCCAGGCTTGCCCTGACTCCCCTGTGTTTGGTGAGTCGCCTGGGCCTTGCTGGTCCGGACAGTAAACCTTTCTTGACCATCTGCATGGGTTGCCGATGCCAAGGCTTGTTGGTGCTCCAGCCTGACACCGACCCCTCAGCACTCGACATCCTTCGTCGAACAGCTTGTATCCGGCTCCTTGTCATCCTCGCCATCTCCTGGTACCTGTGGCTGTAGAGTCACGTACTCCCTCAACGCACCTGAAGCACCCGACATTGGGCATTCACCTACCGAGCCCCTGGTCACTCCTGAGTGACCCAGACTCTGTCCCCTCTGCTTTCAGGTACTCTTCATCAAGAATCCACCTTTGGATTCCGACGGGCACTTTTTTTCTTCCCAGCAGTGGCTCTTCTTTGAAGTCCTCCATTGGACTGGTACAAGGTGCCCACTTTAATTAGTCGACAGCATATACCAGACCAACTTCTCACAAAGTTGTTCTGCAGATTCTGGTTAGACAATTACTGGGGAATGTTGGCTTTGTTTTTAAAATATTGCTTTGTGAGATATTTTGCGTATTGTGAAGGCCAGGGTCTCTATTGCTGTGAGTTATGAAAGTCTTTATTGAACCACGAGTACCTGTTTTATGAATCTGTGACCATGTCGAACAGCCACCGCATCTTGTCCCACTTAGCACTTTTCGAACTATTGCAAGTATGCTGGCCAAGGTCACCTACAATATAATTTCAAAATTGATCAGAACTGTCAGGATACACTTTTTATATTGTCCTGCTGGAGAATTTAGAGCTCTGAAAAAATATCAAAGTTGACACACTCAGAGATTTGCATATTAGATATCCTAGTTTAGTATAAGCTTCAGCTACACTTACCCAGCGTTCTGTGCAGTGTTTGTATACACACCTCTAGTTGGTGGACTAAAAAATTCAAGAACAAAAATTGTGTCTGAGTCTATTTGTGGATGTTACAGTGGGGATGAACCATGAAATATAAGACCAACATGTGCTGATATTAGCCAGCCCTTCATTTGTTATGTTATGTTATATAGTTTTATAGAGAGTGCAGCGACCCAACAGGGTCTACCGGCACTAAGCAGGACACAGACAAAGCACAGACAGGATAAGAAGTTTATAATTGACTTTAAGGAAAGTCTTTAAATTCTTGCGAAAGACTAACAATGAGTGGCACATCCTAAGTTCCATTGGAAGAGAGTTCGAAAGCTTTGGGCCCAAGTAAGAAAAGGAGCGACCTCTCATACGAGTAAGACAGAATCTGGGTACAGAAAAAAGAGAAAGGCTAGCTGATCTCAGCTGGCAAGTGGGCACGTAAGGTTTGACCGGACTTTGTGTGTAAGGAGATGCCAAACAATGTTTGGCCCAGAACATGTAGCATAAGGCCTTAAATTCGATGGGTTTGTTCACCTTAAGCCAATGAAGTTTGTGAAGCAAAGGTGAAACTGAAGCATATCGAGGTAAACGGAAAATGAGGCGTGCTGCCACATATTGTATAAGCTGCAAGCACTGGACTGAAGCTTTATCAGCTCCCAGGTACAATACATAATCTAATCTGGAAATCACCAGTGCCTGCATTACTGTTCTCTGGGCTGCAGGAGAGATTAACCAGAGGATTTTCTTAAGCCACGTGAGAACCGCAAAGCAAGTTGCAGTGAACACAGACATCTGGGCTTTTAGGGAGAGGTTGTTATCAATGGTAAAACCCAGGTTCTTACCTATGGGGACGGGAGCTGGTAAAGATCCCAGTGTGTCAGGCCAATGGTTGATTCCCCAAAGTTCAGGATTGTTTCCCAGAACAAGAACCTCCATTTTAGTACTGTTCAACTTCAAGGCATTTCTGGTCATCCACAACGAGATGTTACTCAATCCAAGCTGGAGCAAGGAAGGATCCTGATGTTGAACGGCTGAGAGAGAAAAGATGATCTGAGTATCATTTGCATAGGAAAGAATTGTCAGTCCAGACTTTTCAGCAATGTCTGCGAGAGGGCGGGCATAGAGGTTATAGAGGAGAGGGCTAAATATCGAACCCTGCGGCACTCCTGAAGATAGTGCAAGAGGATTTGACTTTGAGGTATGAGAAAAAACTTGAAACGAACGATCATTTAAAAAAGAGAACAGCCACCTAAGAGCCACATCCTGAATACCAGCAGCTTCAAGATGGTCCGCCAGGATCGATTGCAACACCATATCAAATGCAGCACTCAAATCCAGCAGAATGAGAGCAGCTGTACATCCGCAATCGAGCTGCTGCCTGAGATATTCAGTAACCCCAAGCAAAGCAGACTTGGTACTGTAGCCAGACCTAAAACCAGACTGTGAGGGATGAAATAAATTGTGAATTGCAAGAAAAGAAGAGAGTTAGGAGTTAATATGTCTTTCCAATTCCTTAGAGAACACTGAAAGGAGGGATATTGGATGGTAATTTGACCAGCAGAGAGGATCAAGACCAGTCTTTTTCAGTAGTATAAGCACAACAGCGTGTTTCCAATTTGGGACATAAACCTATTCAGAGTTTTGCAACCAGGACCCCTATTTAGGAAGCCTTTGTGTTCTCCTTGCATGAGGCAAGGCGATGCAAAAGTCAACACAAAGGCTTCAGTAATATTTACAAAACCACATAAGGCCTGATAAGCATGGCCTTGTGTGGCTTTGCAAAGAAATTTATTGCAAGTAAGCTGCTTGTGCTGTGTTACATTACATTTCAACTTGGGATGCGTTCACGAGTTGAGCATGTGCGTTCCCATGCATCCAAACATGGATTTTGGCACATTCACAGAAAGATCTTTTTTTTTCCTTGTGATTTCCTTTTTCAATTTGTGCTGCATTCTGCAGCGCATACAGAACGAAAACAATGCCTCTGTTTACTACATAAAAGCAATCCTGTCTGTAACACAGACACTCTTGCACTATGGAGCATAGGTCTAGCTTTGGAGCTAGGCTGCACGCAGCATGACAGAGCAAGGATATAGGAGGAATACTCTATATCTTTGCATTTATGCTGCCCTGTGTTATATGAAAATTTAGTAAATATGCCCCCAGATGTCTAAACTTGACGGCGGACATTCTCAAAACAATCCTAACCTCTGGGGCCATCTGTGGCCATTAAGTTCAATATTCAGCTTAATTATATTTCCCTCTCAAAATTAAAATTCCAGCTTGCATCTGACTGTGTGCACTCACAGGGAAGTCATATGCCATGGTGTTTTCATAAAGGTAGAGGCTATTTACCCGGCTGCTGGGAAAATAGTGAATTTTCTCTTCTGTTTATCTGACCACTGGGTAAATTGTAGAAATGAGTTACTATTTGGCTGGCGGCCTTGAAAATAGTAGAGACACCGCACTATTTACCAAGCCACTGGCTAAATAATGGTGATTCTGCACTGTTTGACCGGCCACCATGCAAAAACTTCACTATTTACCTGACTGCTGACTAAATAGTAGACATTCTGCACTGTCGATGGCTGTGCAGAAAGCAGAAAAGCATCACTGTTTTCCCGACCGTTGGCTAAATAGTAGAGATTCTGCACTGTTTGGCTGCTGGCTATTCAAATAGCAGAAAAACGTCACTATTTATTTGCCCACCGGCTAATAAATAGAGATTCTGTACTGTTTGGCCAGCGGCCAAACAAATAGCCGGAAAACTTCACTATTTACCCAGCTGCTGGCTAAATGATCGAGATTCTGTACTCTCTGTTTGGTGGCCATACCAATAGTAGAAAAAGTCACTATTTACACAGCCGCTGACTAAATAGTAGATGTTCGGCTGGTGGCCATGCAGAGAGCATAAAAACTTCATTATTTACCCGACCACTCGCTAAATAGCAGCGATTCTTCACTGTTCAGCAGATAGCAGAAAAACTTCACTATTTATCTGGCCGCTGGCTAAATAGTAGACATTCAGCACTGTTTGGCTGGTAGCCGTGCAGATAGCAGAAAAACGCCTTATTTACCCATCCACTAGCTAAATAGTATTGATTCTGTACTGTTGAGCCGATGGCCGTGCAGATAGCAGAAAAACGTCATTATTTATCTGGCCGCTGGTGAGATAGTAGATATTCTGCACTGTTTGCCTGGCAGCCATGCAAATAACAGAAAAAAAATCACTATTTACCTGGCTGCTATCTAAATAGTAGAGATTCTGCACTGTTTGGTTGGCGACTGCGCAAAGAGCAGAAAAACATCACTATTTACCTTGCTGCTGGTGAAATAGTAGGGATTCTGCATTGTTTGGCCAGCAGCCACGCAACAGGAAGAAAACTTTAATATTTACCTGCCCATTGACTAAATAGCACTGGTTTTGTACTATCAAACAAAAACCATCACTCATGACCCAGTTGCTGGAAAAACAGCAGACATGTACAATTAGGCCAGCAGCCATGTAAATAGCAAAGCAAATAAATGTAGTTATGTGTGGCTGCTGGTTAAATAGCAGAACTTTTTAATTATTTGACCAGGAGCCTGGCAAGTAGCAAAGACATTTCGATATTTACCCGGCAACTGACTGAATAGCAGAAATGATTTACACAGTGGCTTTGCAAATATCTTGAAATGAAACTTCATTATTTACCTGGTGGCTGACTAAATACTTGACAGTGTGCACAACTTGGTTAATAGCCATGCAAATAGCACAGGAACTTCACTTTTTGCCCGGCTGCTGTCTAAACAGCTCAAATTTTGTTTTATTATGCGTTATACAAATTTCCACAGGTACTTACACCAGGTAGAACTGTAAACAAGGGGTGAAAACAATTGGCATCCATCTCCTTATGAAAAAATTAGGGCCCTGCTGTATTATTTCATTGACAAAAATTGCTTGCAAATTCCACACATATGTTTTGCGAATGGAATAGAATTTTTCAAATGGACATATGTACTGTTCTGTCGGTTCACCAAATGCTGAATTGCAAGGAGTTGCAGAATGACCTGCAAATTTATATTCACTAGGCAGGTTCCTATTTGTGACCCACTGTAATTGTCTGTAAATCAGATGGTGGCCTGCAAGGGACAGCACACCATCATATCTAAGACTACATTCCAAAATGGAAAACTTTTTTTTCATAGCAGCTTTTGTTCCTTAAAGGAACCAGTGCTGATTTAAAAAAAAAAATCGGTTTCAGAATACTTCTCTCCTTCATAGCTGCAAACATGATTCCAAAGGGAAAGGGATCCTAACGGGGACTCCTTCCCATTTGCAAATTAGTTATCACCGCAACTCTGGGGTCGATAGCTAATTAATGGTTTACAACAGTCATAGAGGAGTGTGGAAACCTCTTTTGTGAAGCAATCTCAATAGACCTTTTACTAGTCAAAATAATTTTTAAACTCATAAAAAGGGATTTGTACATACTGATAAGCACTTTTGTGGTCACAAACCCTGTGACTTTGTGACATGATGCCCTTAGTGCTAAATCTAGCTTAGATGCAGGCACTAAGTTTAGGTCTAAAGGTCAGAAATATTTGAATGTTCTCAAGTTATTTTGACAGACATGGCACAGAAGGCCACCACATCCCACCATGGTCCACAGCATAGTAACTTGGGAGGCCCTTTTTGGAGCTGTCTCATGCTTCATAAATGCTCCTACTCCTTCATGTTTACCTGAAGAGGTGACTGATGATATAGATGATTAGAACCTTTGCAAGACTAGTTAAAGCTGTTTACTCTCCTGAAGCTATGTACTCGGTTTTACTCACAAGGCCATGGAAATGTACCAGGGCCAGATCAAGAATTACCTATAGGCTCCATGTTATCAGAACACCTCTTTTTCTGCAGCAAATCAGTGCATTCAGGAATTATTAATTCTGGTTCAGTTCAATTAACTTAATCAGACTAAACACCTGAAAACGACGACTTGTAAAAGCAAAATCTGGAAATGTTGTATCCCAGTGACAAAGAGCTATCTAATATTTATGGTGATTTTATCAAAATAGAAACAATTGCCCCTTCTAAAGTGTCCAACACAGCATAATTGGGAGGGATCATTCCAATGTCACGACAGAAGGAAGTGAATTATGGACCTGATTTACAGTTTTGAAGAAGGAGTTAACTCCATCAACATGGTAGTAGACAATACCTCCATCGTCCTGATGGACCTCCGCCTGCCAAATTCAGAGCTGTCTGCTGGCCTCTGGACTAAGCTCCCTATATTGACAGGAACTGCTGTCATAGCAGTTCCTGTCTATGCATGAAGTCTTTGAAGTACAGTACCTTCAGACATGATGGCCAGACAGCATACTTTTCAAAATCTATTTGTTTTCCAAAGACATGCTCCCAAAGCATGAGTTTGTCTTTGAAAAGCAAAAAAAGAACGGTCCCACAACCTGTGAGTTTTCTCCCAGGGTGACAGGGTCATTATTTCTTTCCTGTCCCTTACAGCCAGATTTCACTCAAAATAGGGTTGAAGGTATACAGTCATTCCTTCAATGTCCCCTACTTTGGGGCTGATTACGATGGCGGGCGGTAGCACATCCGCGGTGCTGGCGGAAAATGCCCTTTTCCGCACTCCATTGGCGGTCCTTGCGTCCGCCATATTACGATGGGCAAAGATAGCCCATTTCCCGTCCGCTGCAGTGTTTCGGGAACCGCCAGGAATCCCCTTCCGCAGCGGTGGCGGACGGAGCCAAAAGGGAGGGACCGCCGTGCGGAATGCGGTTACGACCGCCGGTTGTATTACGATGCCACAAACATCCCACCACACCGCTGCGGAGAATCCGGCCAATCGAAGATGGCGGTGGTAATACTGCGGATAGCTCCATGTGTTCCTGTCCGCTGGGGAAACGGCGGTCTTTGGCCTTTCCGCAGCAAATCCGACCGCCGCGGACGGATTTTCAGCTTTTCCGCCGCTGAATCCTGGAATCCGACCGCCGAGGTAGGGAGTTTCTGGCGGTGCATCCTAAACTGGCCGGCGGTTTTGCCGCAGTACCTGCGGGCAGCAACTTCCCGCTAGCACGGCGGTCGGAATGCTTTTCCATCCGCCATCATAATGAGCCCCTTTGTTGGGCCATCAGTGGAAATATTTTGTCGAGGAGCCACAGGCAAAGGACTGGGACTCTAATTAATTGAACTGAATGTCATTGGAATAGGAATTTTGCCAGTAAATCAGAGAAAGACATAAAAGCATCAAAGACACAGAAGAAAAGAAACTTGCAAAGATTTGTATTTATTTACCTTATTACAAATATTGTAAGAAATAGGACACTGAATAAACAGACATTTTGTCACCTCCATTCTTGTGACCTATGGATGAATCATTTCACAGTTCCATTTTAATACTCATTTTCTGGACAGGGGTTATGGTGTTTCACTATTGAGGTTACAGAACTGATTTGGGGTGATTCACTTTCAAATATAATTTTCTGACTGTAGCTCAGACACAGTCTTTTTGCTAAGTGATGGCTCTAACCGCAGTAGCCATCGTGCTGGCTCCATGCAGGATTGTCCAAAATAAGGACACAATGAAGCATGAGATCTCAGCACCTGGTTGTCATCAGCCATTGGCAGGCAAAGCGAAGGAGTGCAAGCCTGCAGCTGATACTCCCAACCGGAGCAGTCCAGAGAGCTGAAGTACCGTACCTGAGAGACCGGTGAGGACCTGGGCACCCTGGGTGAACCCAAGTAGCCCTTGGAGTGAGCACTGATCCCCCCTTGGAGTGAGAGCTGATCCCAAGACCGAGACCAAGGTAGTGACCAAGGTAGGGACTATCCCATCAGAGAAAAGCTGTGGGAGCCGCGAGCATTAGAGGGCCCGACGGCCGTGAATAAAAGTGACCCCGGAGGTGTGAGTTGGCTTCTGGGGCCCCCAGGACTCACCAGCGCTGGGCATATTCCACCGGAGTGCAGGGGATACAACAACACGGCCACAGTAAAGGAGGTTATAGCACATTACTCGGCCCACCTGACCCCAAAATGGCGGGCGTCATCCCTCACTCAGGAGGAGTCCAGGAGGCTTCCCTGTTGTCCCATGGGGATAAGGAGGATGGAAGTAACCCTCCCTGTAATGTCTTGGCCAGATGTGAATTGAAGGCACAGGATCAGCGATACACGGGAGCACATAGCCATTGCCTGACCTTAAGATGCCGCCATGTTACACTATTACCCCAAGAGGTCCTCCATTTCAGACACTAATCGTACCTGATAGGCGCTCATTGTTTATCCTCAGCCCTTATCTGCCATAAAGCTCTGGGCTGACTCAGACGGGATGGCGCCGATGCGGGGGCCTGATGCTCCGGAGCTGCTGCAAGACTCATAAGTGGCCGTACTCTACCCCCAATCACCCTAAAGTATGTCGCCTGGCCTCCACATCTTAAGGATTTCCCCCCTGGGACCCATTTCAAACAATCTCAAATAAGACGGGACCCATTTCAAACAATCTCAAATAAGACGCCAAGATGACCCAGCGCGGTGTTTGAAATGGACCAAGTGACTATATGATCCCACCTGGGTTATGGTCCTGATTACACTAACCTTTTGGGGCCCCATGAGGTACTTTTCTTCCACTGCCGGTCTACCAGAATCTGATCTGCTTCACAGCCCCCTGTTTCTACTCTCCTCCCATATTTCCTCTATCCTCTATTGGGAACCTGTTCCTCTATGTTTGATTATGCAACTGTAACTAACTTAACTATGCAAAAAAGTTATTCTTGTTATTCCTAACCACGGAAACCTGAGCAACATGGCTGATGCCCGGTGGAGCTGCTAGTCAGCTATAGAGGAGATCGGCCCTGGTTCACCCCCTCGGCCTTCCCCTACCCAGCCGGACATTGGGCACAGTTCTCCTTGTCTCCCCGCTATGGATCCTTTCTCCCCCTCCCTCCGACGAACTAACGTAACATTGTTTTCTTTGTCCTGTGTGTTACTATGCTCTTGTAACGGATGTAATTTGTAACTTGTAATTCAACAATCCTCATGTAAAGCATTCTGATACCTCCGGGTCTAGCTAGCGCTATATAAAACTCATCAACTAAATAAATAAATAAAATAAAATAGAGTCATCCAATACAGACAATAGGGTAGCCCTGCTAAAAAAAATGTTGACTCCTTTAACAAAAGAAACCTATGACTTATTCCCTTACTCCTACTATCTACCATATGTCATCACACAGACAGAACTAATCAGCAGCCCTTTGCTAAAAAGGACATCACAGATATTCTTTGGGTATCCTTTTCTCCATTCTCCCTCACTTCGGTTATGGGTATCCACCATCTATCCACAGGGGTACAGTCAATATATGCCCACTGTATAGTGAAGCTGTAGTTACTCTTCATTACAGCATTCAAAAAGCATGCCACTGTTCAATGCACTTAGACTTTCATCATAAAAAGAACATTACTACTACACATTTGCTATATAGCCACTACACATGCACGCATATGGAATGTCAGTGCAAAAACCTGGGGGTCAAACAGTTTCCTCTTTGGGCCATATGAGATGATCTATTTGGAGCCTCCATTATCCCATTATCCCATCTTCTGCTAATCAGAGCCTTCTTATGATCCTGAAATCCCCTTTGCTGACTGCCATAGCACTTTGAACCCGATGTGTCCTGACTTCAACCATCTGACTTTCTTAAACCCTTTCTGGCATCCTTCACAAACCACACTCATTTTCACCCATTCACTTTAAACTCCTCTGCCAAATTTCAGTTCCTATGACCTCAGATCCCCTCTCAGACTACTGTGCCAGCATCTGAGAGAGTCTTCTATCACTCAGATGTCAGAGTGTAAGAGTCCCAAGTTTTTATTGACTTAGCATGTTCTGATTTATCAGCAAATGGTTAAAGTTATATAAATGGGCTGAAGAGGTGGGGGCTTCTAGAGGCTGACAGCATAAGAAGCATGAATGAGAACCATTTACTAAAGGGATAACCTAGGCTCGGATAGATGTCCTCCTGCTTCCAGTCTTATTTCTTATCTTCCAGAGCCTTTTGCGCCTTTATGTGTTGGGCCTACTTCTAATCCTGTTCCAAGTCCTTGTTTTCTTGCCTTTTTTGGCCCTCCTGATTCTCATTCTGGCCCTGGCCTAACTAGTTCTGATCACCCCAGTGCAGGTTTCATGAATTTAGTGCTCCTGTTTATAGTCCTTCCTAAACCTGCTCTTGCAGCCCTGTTCCTGGCTCATTCTTGTATTAGCTCTTTCAGAGCCTCCTGATCATGGTACTTCTGATCCTCACTATGATTCAGCTGGTCTTCTAGGTCCCTATCCACCTAGCCTCCTAGGGCCTGCACTCTTAGTCTTCCTGGTTTGGGTCATCATTAGTCTGGTTGACCTAATTATTGTCCCTGTGGTCCACCAGGTACTGCGTTCTCTGGTCCTGGTACTCTTTTTTTAGGTCCCCTTGACTGGGCCTTGTCATTTTGGTCCTGATGCAGTCCCATTGGTCCTGTGACTCTGGTTGCCATGTTTCCCCTGATCCTTGCTAGCCTGGTTTCTAGTTCTCCTGCTCCACTTAGAACTTCTGTTTCTGCCCCCCTTGGTTCTGACCTCTCTGGTCCTCCTAGACCCAGTCCTAGTTCTGCTTATTCTGATCCTTCTAGTCCACCTAATACTCCCCCACCTGGTCCCTGGTCTTAATACCCTAGTCCACCTGCTCCTGACCTGACTAGGTATCTGGGTCCTCCTCCAACATGTCATGATACTCTTGGCACTAGTCCTACTGCTAATTGTTATCCTGTACTAATGTGTCCACTTTTTCCTGATCCTCTGTTCAGGTCATCCTGTTCTAAGCCACCTAGCTTGATTATAATGGCTCCTGTCATCCTGGCCATCCTTGTCTTGATCCTCCTTTTCCTGTTCCTACTTGTCCTGGTATACCAGTTCTCATACTCCTGGCCTTCTGTGACTTGAGCTTCCATTTCTCCTTGGCTGAGGTCCTACTGGTCCTTCTTTCCTTTCTTAGATCTTGTTGTACTGGCTCTGGTTGCCTGGCCATCCCCTCATGACTCCTCAGGTCCTGTTCTCATATTCTCCTTTGCTCCTAGTCTGGCTTGCCAAGCAAAGTTTTTCCTTTTTCTGGTCCTCATAGTCCGTGTTCTCTTCCTGGTTTTGTACCCACCAGAATTCATCCTGTTGCTTCTGGTCCTCCTTGTTTGTCTCTTTGTATGCCTAATCCTCTTGGTCTGGTACGTATGGCCATCCTGGCCTTTTCATGCCCCTTACTGCTACCTTTTTGTTTTCTTTCCTGATCCTCTTGACGCTCGTCCATTTGACCTGGTCCTGCTGATCTTTCTTCTCACCCTGCTCATCTGACTCCTAGTACACCAGTTCCTGGTCCTGCTGGTCACCTTGGTCTACCTGGCCTCTTGTGTTCTTGATCTCTTAGCTCTGGCCCTCTTAGCTCTTGTCTTCTTGTCCCTCTAGCCTTATGCCCTGTCCTTATGGCACTTCTGGCACTGTTCCAAATGATCTGGGCCCTCTTGATCCTGGTTTTCTTTGTCTGAATCCTTTAGAGCCTCGTCATTCTGTCCCTGCACCTACTGGACATCCAGGTCCAGTCCTCCTAGTCTTCCTGGCTCTAGCTGTTCTGACCCTCTTGATCTTCCTCACCCTGGCTCTGCTACCACCAGGTCATGGTTTTTCTGCTCCACTTAGTACACTGGGCCCTTGCACTATGGTTACAGTCCACCTGGCATTCCTACACCTGTTCTCTGTCCTCTTAGTGCTCATCCTTCTAATCCTCCGTGCTCTGGTCTTGGTCTTCCTGGCTCTGGTCCTATTGGAATTATTATTTTTTTAATTTATTTATTGCGAATTTCAAAAAGACAAAATACCATACATGTATTGGCAATAGCAAAAACCAGTATAAGCAGCTGTGCAATGTTCAGTACAGTAACAGATCCGACATAGCATGCCAATATCTATTCAATATCCTCATACCTTTAGCTACACTACATAGCCATATGCAATCACATCCCTACTGTTATGTGAACAGAGTAGTACATGCGTGCTGCAACCATATATCACCATGTCTACAAGGGAACAAGAGAGCACATAAACATTAATCATCATCAACCCACATTTACATCTCCTGGGATGTCACATATTGAGGTATGAGAGACCAGTGTAAACAGCACAGACGGGTGTCTTAAACGGGTGTTGTATGGTGTGGTGATAGTGGAGACACTTCCCCACCAGAAGCATCACGTGCCTGAGTGAGAAGGTAAACCAGCAATGGGTCCCATATGTCTCTGGGGCGAGATCTCAGGGATAACAGCTATATATATGTGGTTAGCTGATATTGACAATTATCTTAGTCATTCAGCCAATATGTAAAGTTGGGCACTCTCCGTCGTCCCCATCTGCAGGCAACTCTCCATTTAGCTAACAGTAAACTCAATGCTACAAACTTTCGATAGCATAGTTCTATCCCCACCACATGTCCCAGGAGAGCCGTGAGCAGGGTAAGGGTGGTGCTTTGCCCCAACATACCCGTGAGTGCTGCTTCAATCTCTTACCCATATACCTAGACTAAGGGGCAGGCCCAAGCCAAATAAAGGAAGTCAGACCACACTGCCCCACTGCATGCACAACAGTCGTCAGTGTGCAAATAGAAACAATTAAGGGGCCGATTCCGATCTCGGCCGGTAGGGCTCCGAATCGGATTCGGCTTAACCGGATCCGATTCGGAGCCCTATTGCCCGACCGATTCGTACGCGCGTCCGGGCGAGCGAGTACGGTGCGAAATCGCCGACCGACTCGTCCGGGCGTCCCGACCGCTCCGACCGACTCGTTCCCGGGTCTAACCGCACTGACCGACTCGCTCGGACTCGGCTCGCACCGCGCAATGGAGACGTTCCCCGGCCGGGTAAGTACGATGCGCGCCGCGAGCAGTCTGACCGAGCCGCGCACTCCGGCTCCAAAGAGCAGTCGGAGCCGTACTTGTACGCGTAGCCGCGCGAGTCGCACACAGGGGGGACCCATGGGTCCCCCCTACCTGTGCGTGTACGGCGCGAGTCGCTTCGCCGCGTACACGCTGTAGGGGGCGCACTTGTCCGCCTCGCACCCATTGAGTCAATGGGAGCCCGCGTACGCGTTGTACGACAGGCTCCCATTGACTTCAATGGGAGTCCGACCGACTCGAGTCCGATGGCATACGTGCGCATCGTACTCGTTCGGTCGGGCTGCACGGGTCCGATTCAGTCGGAAATCTCTCCGGGTCCGGCTCGGTCGGAGAGATTTCCGTGTCTGGTGTGTAATAAATGCCAGGTAGAAATGTATTATGTTTAATGTGGAGTGTGCTGCTGGGGGTAATCCTCCCCAGCTGTGTGCAACAATATTGCCATTGTTCATCTGTAATAGAAATGCCTAGTTCAGCTTCCCACTGGGAGTGGGCTCGCCCCTTCAAATCCAGAATCTCTTGTTGTGCAGCTTGATATAATATGGATATGAGGTGTTTGGGACTTGTGGCAGTTATTATAGTATGTAAATTATCACTAGAGGGAGGCTCTAAGGGGAAGGTTGGCGCAGGGGCTTTTACATTGTGCCTAATGCATATATACAGAAACATTTCTGAAGGAGTGGGATCCTTCCCGTCAAAGAACTCCTCCCAGGTGACAAAAGAACCCTCTCAGTAAAGAGCACCCCATGTGTTGATCCCGTATTTCTGTAAAATCTGTCCACATGCTTCCTCTTGTGTGACTGGAAAAGACTGGTTATTACAGCAGTGGTACGAGTGGGTCATAAAGCATTGGTTTACTAAGTTTTTGGGTGAGTTTGCTCCACGCAATGGACGTGCATGCTACAGTAGTGTCTGCCAAGTGGGAGCAAGTCAAACGTGACCCCAGATATGAAGACAGAGGAACTGGAGCCATATATCCCTATTCGATTGCCAGGTGTGATAGATATCGAGTGGATTTGTACTAATGAATGGCATATTGAGCGGTTAAGAGTCAGAATATCGAGTTGGAAATGTCGACTTGCAATAATATCGAGTGCAGAATATCGAGATACAGAAATATCGACTGCAAGAATATCGTGGTCAAGAATATCGAGTTTAAGGTAAGAAATATCGTTTTCAAAAATATCGAAGTCATTAATATCGTTTGCAAAAATATAGTTGTTAAAAATATCATTTTTTTAGTTAATGTTATGTATTTTAGTATGTATTTTAAATGTATGTGCTCTATTTTTTGTCTAAGTTTTGCATTTGTTTTTTAATATATGTGTTAAATTTTTAGAAGTTATTAATTTTATTTTAATTAATTTTTGCGTTTTAGTTCCGTAGCAGGTTTTGGGTTTATAGGGGAATAGGGTGGGAAATAATTTAATTATAATAAATTGAATATCAATTTTTATTTATTAGTATTTATTTAATTTTGATTTTATAGTGTTAATTGTGGGAATTAATTTATTATTAATTAATTAATAATTGGCTGTTAATTTTTATTGATTAATTAATTGGCAAATATGTTAATTGTGTCATTTTTTTAGGAGCAGGTTGTGGGTTTGTAGGGGAATAGGTTGGGAAGTAATTTAATTATAATTACATTTTTAATAACTTTTTATTAAATAATATTCATTTATTTAATATTTGATATTGAAATTAATTTATTATTAATTATTTATTAATTGGTTGTTAATTATTATTAATTACTTGGTAATTATGTTAATAGTGTTATTTTTTTAGGAGCGGGTTGTGGGTTGATAGGGGAGTAGGGTGGGAAGTAATTTAATTTTAATACATTTATTAATATTTTTAATATATTTATTTAGTTTTATTTTATAGCGTTGTGTGAATTAATAATTATTTATATTTTGCTTGTTAATTGTTATTAATTAATTGTTAATAAATTATGATAATTGTGTCAAGTTTTAAGAAATTGGTGGTGGCATTTATAGGGGAATATGGTGGGAGGTAATTTATTAATAATTAATTAATTATTTGTTAATAGATGCTCATTAATTAATTACAATTTAAATATGGCAATTGTTTAAATATTTTGATGTGTGAGTTGTGGGGTTTATAGTGGTAAATGGTGGGAAGTCATTTTTTTTTTTAAATTAATTAATGATTTATTGTTAATTGATATTAATGTATTAATGTTAAATTAGTTATGGAAATTGTGTAAATATTTTTAGGTGTGTGTTTTGGTGTTTATTGGGGTAGAGGGTGAAAAGTAATTTAGTTTAAATTAATTAATCATTACTTGATCATTAATATTAATTTATTAATTGATATATATTTTTGGTAATTGTTTATTCTTTTTTGTTTGGGGATTTAGGTTCAATAGCTGTAACGTTTGGTTAGTACATTAATTGTTACATTTTTAAATGTGTTTTCTAATTATTAATAATTGTTTTATTGATAATTAATTGTGTTAATTATGGAGGTACACTTTTTTTAAAATTTAGATGTGTGTTGTAAATTGTGTGGTGTTATAGGGTAGGAACAAAAGTATTACATTTATGTAATAAATATTTTTTGATAAAAATTAACTTCTATTACAAAATATTTATTTGTTTGTTAATTTTTTGTTAAATTATTATTTTTTATCTTTTTATGTAAAGTTTAGATTTTTTCTGCATTATAATATGTTCCAATGTTTTGTAAATTTTTATATATGTTTTGTTTTTGGCTTTTTTATTATATTTTGTATTGTAGTTGATATTTTGTTTGTTTCTAAATTTGAATTTTATTTAGTGGGAATAGTAATTGTTACCCCTCTGCTATCCAACACTTTCCCTACTGTTGCACTCATTGGAGTGGGAATAGTAGTTTTATCCCTCCGCTGTCCAACACTTTCCCTACTGTTGCACTCATTGGAGTGGGAATAGTAATTTTACCCCCTCCGCTATCAAACACTTTCCCTACTGTTGCACTCATTGGAGTGGGAATAGTAAATTATTCCTCTTTGCTATCCAACACTTTCCCTACTGTTGCACTCACTGGAGTGGGAATAGTAATTTTTACCCCTCCGCTATCCAACACTTTCCCTACTGTTGCACTCGTTGGAGTGGGAATAGTAATTTTTATCCCTTCGCTATCCAACACTTTCCCTACTGTTGCACTTGCTGGAGTGGGAATAGTAAATTATTCCCCTTCGCTATCCAACACTTTCCCTACTGTTGCACTCACTGGAGTGGGAATAGGAATTTTTACCCCTACGCTATCCAACACTTTCCCTAATGTTGCACTCGCTGGAGTGGGAATAGTAATGTTTATCCCTCCGATATCCAACATTTTCCCTACTGTTGCACTTGCTGGAGTGGAAATAGTAACTTTTTCCCCTCTGGTATCCAACACTTTCCCTACTGTTACACTCATTGGAGTGGGAATAGTAAATTATTCCCCTCCGCTATCCAACACTTTCCCTACTGTTGCACTCATTGGAGTGGGAATAGTAAATTATTCCTCTCCGCTGTCCAACACTTTCCCTACTGTTGCACTCGCTGGAGTGGGAATTGTAATTTTTTCCCCTACGCTATCCAACACTTTCCCTACTGTTGCACTCAATGGGGCCGATTCCGATTCGGGCCGGAAATCTCTCCGACCGCGCCGGACCCGGAGAGATTTCCGACCGAATCGGACCCGTGCAGCCCGACCGAACGAGTACAATCCGTCCGTATGCCATCGTACACGAGTCGGTCGGACTCCCATTGAAGTCAATGGGAGCCGGTCGTACAGCGCGTACGCAGGCTTCCATTGCCTCAATGGGTGCGAGGCGAACAAGGGCGCCCCTACAGCGGGTACGCGGCGAAGCAACTCGCGCCGTACACGCACAGGTAGGGGGACCCATGGGTCCCCCTGTGTGCGACTCGCGCGGCTACGCGTACAGGGGGGTCCGACACGATCCCCCAAAGTACGGCTCCGACTGCTCTTTCGAGGCGGACGGCGCGTGTCGGTTGGACTGCTCGCAGTGCGCATCGTACTTACCCGGCCGGGGAACGTCTCCATTGCGCGGTGCGAGTCGTGTCCGAGCGAGTCGGTCAGTGCGGTTAGACCCGGGAACGAGTCGGTCGGCGATTTCGCATCGTACTCGCTCGTCCGGACGCGCGTACGAATCGGTCGGGAAATAGGGCTCCGTATCGGATCCGGTTAAGCCGAATCCGATTCGGAGCCCTACCGGCCAAGATCGGAATCGGCCCCAATGTAGTGTAAAATGTAGGTTTAAAAAATATTAAATATTTTAATATTTTAATGTATAATATATATTTTTCTTTTATAATTTTTATGTTACAGGTGTATATATATATATATATATATATATATATATATATATATATATATTTATACTTTTTAATATATTTGTAACATTTTATAATTAATTAAAATTATTAATTATTTTTAAGTAAATATATATATATTACATTTTATATATGTATGTTTAATTTATTTTTAAATTACATATAATTGTTAGAATTTACAAATAAATCTAAACATTTTTTTAAGTTAATGTATCATTTAATTTATTTTACATTATTTTTTATACATATAACAAAAACGATATTTTGTACTTCGATATTTTTAACAACAATGTTTTTTTTCGATATATTAGTACTTGCAATTATGAAGATAGGAGGTCGATATTTTTGACAACGATATTTATGTCCCGACATTTTTGTATCTCGATATTCTGGTACTCGATATTCTGTCAGTGATCCTATTGAGCTTGTGCACATAAGTAATATAACTTCATATCTGGCGCTTCAAAACCCCCTTTGGAGAACGGCAACGTGAGAATGTCCCAAGTCAACTGAGGCTGTTTACCCACTCAGGCTGAAAGGATCATTTGCGTTCGAAGGGCTTGAACCAAGAGGAGTAAGGGATGTTAAGGATTAAATACAAGAATTTAGGAAGGACGATCATTTTCATAAATGAGATGCGCCCTGCGAGAGAGAGGGGTAGTAAGATCCAGCGTATAACGCTTTCTGTGATTTGGGACAACGCAATGCCATAGTTTGCACTGATAAGCTCTTCCCTGTTCCTAGAGACACGTACTCTCAGGTACCGCAGGTCAGCCTCACACTATTGTAATGGAAAGTCTGGGGTGAATTCTTCTGTATTTGGTGTCAAGGGGAATAATTGGGACTTGCTCCAATTAATCTGGATAACCGACAGCCCTCCAAAATGGACAAATTCATGCAACACGCCATTTTATCAGTTTGACGGGTCCCTAAGATAAAGCGTAATATCATCCTTATTTAAGGAAGCTAATTGGTGATGAGAGGTGTATCTGAAATGCATATTCCCGATGATGTAGGTGATGTTTTGCAGCCAGTGGCACTATTGCCAGAGCAAAGAGCAGCTGTAATAAGGGGCAGCCCTGCTTGGTGCCCCTGGTGATCCCAAACGGATTGGAGTCTACGTCAATAATGCAAACTTTTGCCATGTGCTGTGAATATAAAAGAGCAATCCACGTCAGGAAGGAGGGAGGAAATCCCATCCTCTGGAGTATCCCCAACAGATGTGAGGTCTGGATTGATATCCTGCAGGAGTGCAAAGAACGTCCGCAGATTATGTGATGTTGACCGCGCCGGTACAATATCCGACTGATCCGGGAGGACCAGGAAGGACATAAGAAGGGAGAGGCGATTGGCTAGTATTTTTGCTATTATCTTAACGTCACAGTTTATAAGCCTGAGGGGCCAATATGACTCAAACTGGTCTGGCGGTTTCCTGGGCTTAAGCAGGGTGATAATCCATGCCTCTTGCATTGATAGCGGGAGAACACCCGTTGCCCTTGCCTCTTGATATTCAGATTTCAGGACTGGGAGCAGCATGCCAATATATGTTTTATAAAAGGCGGCTGCTAGCCCATCTGGGCCCAGGGCCTTACCAGCTGCATAATGGCCTCTCTGATCTCATCATCCTCAAACTCAGCAGCCAAGAACTGTCTTTGTTTGTAGCTCAACCACCCCAGTGCAACGTCATCAAGGTAGTCATCAATATTTACGTTTGTGTCCTGCGAGAGGTGTAAAGCGCACTATAGGAGGAGGCAAATACACGCAGTATCTCCAGTGTGTCCAAGAGCAACGATCCATCCTCACCCCGAATTTCAAGAATATCATTGGTGAAGTATGATTTACATGCCATTATTGCCAGGGTGCGGCCTGGGTATTCGCCCTCGCCATACACTCAAGCATACTTCCCGCGGAAAAAGCGTTCCCTCTCCGCTATTTCCTACTATTCAGATAAGGTGTGACGGATCTGTTTAGAGAGATCAGGGCACTCTGAGCCTCCCAATCAAGCTTCCAATGCTTTGTGATCCCGTAGGGAACACAAAATACCACCATCTTTGGCCATGGCGGCACCTTGCACAGTGACATTAAAGGCTTCCCATATTGTACTTATTTCAGGGACAGAATCTTTGTTACAATCAAAGAAATCTGTGATTTCCTTTCACAACTCCTTGTGGAATGGAGTGTCCAGTAACACCGTTGCAGACAATCTCCACAAAAGTCCCAAAGGGGCAACCGCTGGGGGCATAGTTCCAGTAAGATGGGGAATGATCAGAGTGTGTGTGCGCCAAGTGCATTACCTTGTGTATCCAGCTGCTTAATCCTTTGAACAATAGCCAATAGTCAAGTCGTGACCAGCTATTATGAACACCGGAATAGAAGGTGCACTCCCAACCTGCAGGATGGAGTGCCAGCCATGTGTCTATGAGGTCGTGATCTTCCTTAAAGGCCATGATATGTCTAGCCGCCATATGTGGCAGTGATGTGTGCAGGAGCAGCTGGTATGCTGGAGGAGCAGGGGTGCGAGCGGGGGGAGAGGGGTGAAGGGGCACTAAGGGGTCACAAGGGAATAAAAAAATGTACCTTCAGCCAGCCGCGTCGCGCTCCTCTTCACCTCTTCAGGAGGGCTCAGGCTCCCAGAATGCCCTGCGGTCAATCCTGAAGCTGCTTTCGCACATGAGAGCACCTTCAGGATTGGCCTGAGTGCCCTCAATTTACGCTCCAGGTCAGATTGTGAGTCTGTGCCTTCTCTGTCCAATCCAGCTGCGTTGTTGGTTTGAAGAGAGTTTTCACTTCGCATGATGGTTTGGCCAGCTTCAGGCGGCCAGCCAAACCATCATGCACAGTGGTGGGGGTGCACTACCACTCCCCTCAGTGCCTGTCACTACAAAGCTCTGCCCCCAAGACTCGGCAGGAAAGGAAAAATAAAACGAGTGTTGTTTTATTTTTCCTTTCCTGTCATTTTTTGGGGGGGCAACACTCCTTTGCCATAGTGGAGGAGCTATAGGTGGATGTGCGATCTGTCTATAACCTTGTCCAATGTAACATTAAAACCCCCAACGCAAAGAATATGTGGGGAGCCAATATTCACAATTGTACCCCATAATCTGTCAACGTATGATGGATCATCTGTATTTGGGCAATAGCAGATAATTACGGTAACCAAAATTGAGGCCAGATGTCCCCACATTAATGTGTACTTCCCCTGATCATCATTAAAAGCTCCCAGTGGTGTGTGCGGTGCACCTTTATGGATGAGAACGGCCGTTCCTCGTGCATATGAAGAGACCGTGGCAAATTGTCTGTGGGATGCCCAATGAGCCGCAAACGTAGTGTGAGGTGAGTCTCTCAGATGTGATTCTTGCAACAGGGCAATGCGTACGTTATGCCCTTCTTGGTAAGCAAGTATGTGTCTCTGTTTACATGGGTCCCCCAACCCTCTAATGTTCCAGGTTATGCAGTTAGATTTTGTGGATTTGTGGCGTGTCTCACCTGCGCCATCTGCAGTCATAATGAAACTGGTGAAGAATCAGATGTGGGAAGTAACTGTAACGTAGGCTTGATCACCATAGGGCATGAGCAATGTGGCAGTACCATCATACATTGGTGTGCACAGCAAAACAGATCAAACATTTCCCAATCTCCCCATCTCCCACACTGATGGCCCAAACACGTCAGGCACGTAGATGCCTCCCTCAGAACCCTAAACAACTTAACAATCATAGTGGTGATATATAAATGAAGAAGACCACCTACGCAGCAACATCTAACAATATCGAAGACCAGAAAAAAACAAAAGATAAAGTGAAATAAGAAGACAGAGAAGAGTGATGAGCAAAGCAAAGTAGAGAGCTAGAGAGAGTAGATTACGAGAATAAAATTAAAAAGGGATAGAGCGATCAAAGAGAGGTTATAGCAGATAGGCTAGTTGTATTATGAGATCATAAAAAAGGAAGCAGTCTAAGTAACCAAAGTCTTATAACAATTATTGGGAATCCTGTAGGGGAACATCCAAAGATCCACACAGGGTCATCCTGGATCAACGAGGGCGCCAGGGAGGGGAATTGAGCATCCCATATGTCTCATCAGTAGTAAAAAAGCAAGGACATCAGGCATAGTGGTGCAATAGTTTACAATTAAAATAACCACGCCTGCAGGCTCCAACCGGGATGTGAACAGTTCACAACAGGGGATTTAAGAATGATTGATTACAGGTTTGATGTCTGACAGCCCATCGATCATCCCAGCTCAGACATGGGTGAGACTGGCCTGGATGCTGTGGATGAGCAGGCCGATGGGTATGAGCGTGAATTGCTTCAACGCAGGAACTCTCCAGCCTCCTGCGGGGAAGTGAAGAAGTAGTCTTTTCCTTTGTAGGAGATCCTTAAGGATACAGCAATACGTATGGCACCCCTGCAGTTCTCAGATTCTGCTCGATGGGTACAAACTTTCTGAGTGCTTCCTGGATCGCTGTGATGAAGTACAGATATGTAGTCACTGTATTGCCCTCAAATTGTAAGTCGATGGGCACATTCAACCATCAGTATCTTGGAGAAGGCCTCTGCACCAAATAGTGTAGTAGGCAGCTTCTCTACATACTTCTCCATTCTTCCAGTATTTGTGGATTCCGGGATCCCAAGTATGCACAGGTTATTCCTATGAGACCTGGCCTTCAGGTACTCATTTTTCGCAGATAGAATTTTTAGAACTTTGTCCATGTTAAGTAATTGTTCGCTACGTGTGGAAACAGTATCTTCAACCAAGGAAATCCTTCATTCTGCTTCAGTTAGGCGGCCATCCTGCTTGTCTAGTTTGTGCAAGATAGAATCCATTCTGGAGCACATGGTATCCATCTTGGTTTCTATAGATGTAAGACTGTGTTGCATGGCAATGAGTAGTGTTTTCATGTCTACTGTGTCACCCATATCCTCGAGGGGTGAATCCTCCATCCCAGCCTGATCCGATCCATGGCCTGAAGTGCAAGCAGACCTGCAGACTTCAAAGGACAATTTGGACTGCCGCCCGTCCGTTTGTCCCATCCCGACCCTGGGGAGGTGGAGCAGTAATCGTCAGTGGGCCTGCCAAGGGGATGCCCTAAACCGGAGCGATGTGTATAGGGGCAATAAGGAGTGTGAGCAGGGCACACCATGGCAATTTGACAGGCAAACCATGACCCAAGGGATGAGCAGGTGAATATTGGGCAGAGCACTGTTTATCACAGAACAATAACAGTGTACCTCACTGCCAGGTGTTCACAATACGATGATTAAACTTCTATATGTGGGATACCCAGCAGCCTTGTACTCCACCACTAGAAATTGATGTCACACCCACCTCAAGAAGGAGCTGGCAGAGTTCTTAAGAGCCAAAGCAGAGGGGACCGCCACCATAACATAATAGTTTGTATTGTGTTCATAAACAAACACCCCAGATTATCCCAGCAGCAGGGTGTCGCCTCCTTTTCCATGCTTCATGCCACTCATCACTGTTCACGTAGAACAGAAATGTGGACCTAGGTCACTTGTATGAGGGGCCGCCTGGGCAACATTTTGCCCCACCTGGTCGCTCCAGCGTCGGCAGGCCCTCCCTACACTCAAGCATCAGGCAGTCTCTCTGAGGCAGCCCCCCGTTGCCGCTGGACTGTCAGGAAAAGCACACCACACTCAGGCCCTGGCAATCACCAACACAGACCACAGGGGCCACCCCAGGCTCCAACGTGGCTGGGCAATCAGGTGCGCAATGAGGGGGCACACCCCGCTTAATCAGGGATCAGGTGCCCAGGCAGAGGGACACGACCGCACCATCTGCTACCTCTCACTGGATCAGGTTGGGTCAGTTCGCTGCGTCCAGCACCTGGGGAGCCACAGGGATGATGAGGGCAGCATGCCACATCCAGCGTCAGCCAGCAAAGGCCGCGGACCCTGTCTCCGGCCCCACCACAATCGCATGATGAGCCATACGGTGGCAGCTCTGCCGGGTCAGAACTGGACCCACACTGGAACAAGTTGCCCTGAGTCATGCTGCCCACCGCCATTCTTCCGGCCCAGGTTGGGCAGCTCGACATATCCAGCCATCAGTAGGCTGCAATTTTCACCACACGGCTCGCAGCAGGTGATCGAGTGATCTTGGCAGCTCCTCGGTGTGCGCAATAAGCAAATGCAATATTCACTTCTGAGTCTTGCATGTGTAATAATCAGCTACAAGTAGGCATGTGATGAAGGATATTGACGGATATTTCCCTTGGGCCACAAGAGCCTCATGTCAGTGTGGCCATCTTGTGCTCCGGCTCTCTGGTGCCCCCTGTATCTCCTGCTCTTTGTCCTCATGCTTCTACTCTAACTGATCATGGTCCTTCTTGCTCTGGCCATCTTGGTACTCTCAGTCCTGTTTTGCATCTTCCTGGCCATCTTATTTCTAGCCCTGTGGTGTAGACCTCCAGGTTGGGGTCACCCCAGTCCAATCTCACTGGTCCTGATCCTCCTTTTTCTCCACACCCTCTGCCTTCTGGTCCTGGCACTTAAGTTCCTGATCCTCCTTGTGCTGGTATTCCTGGTCCCACTAGTCCTTTGTTTCCTGGTACTCATAGAGCTTTTCTTTCTGATTTCCTGTGCCCCCTTGGTCTCACCTCCTTGGTACTCCTGGCCATCATCGGGCTGTTCTTCTTTTTCATAGTTCTTGTCCAACCCAAGATTATGAGCCCATTAGTTTTGATCATCTTGAACCTGGTCCTTATAGTTTGGCTTAATCTGGGCGTATTTCACATGGACCTGGCTTACCAGCCATCCCAGCCGTGGTACCTTGGTCTTGGTCCTTTTTGTCATATTTTGCTTGTTATCATAAACCTTGCCTTTTGGCCATCCTGGCCCTTCTCGATTTCCCCAGTGTTGGCCCATCTAGCTCTGTTCCTTTCTGTCCTCTTAACCCCTGGTCACCTTGTCCTGGTTCTTCTCACCCTGAACCTCCTTGCCCTGGGACAGCAGTTCCTTGTCAATATGGCTTCTTGTTTACTGGCCCTCTTAGTCTTTGTCCTCCTGGTTTGGGTTGTCATGTTCTTCCTGGATCTCTTACTTGTTCTTTTAGTCCTGCTGGTACTGCAGCCATTGAACTTGGCCCTCTTGTTCCAGGTTCTCCTTGTTCACTTCCTCCTAAACCTTGTCATTTCATCCTGATTCTCCTGGCCACCACTGTCCAGTCCTCTTACTCTATCCCACTTATCAATCTGAGCCGTGGTCCCCTAGGTCCTAGTCTTCATGGCCCTCGTAGCCCTGGAATGGTCATGATCATTTTAGTTCACCTAGTTCTCCTTGCTCTGGTATTCTCTGTGTCCTTGGTACTTGTCCTCTTGGTCTTTAAAGTTCCCGTCCTGTTTATCCTGGTTTCCTGGTACAATTGACCATTCTCCTCCAGGTCCAGATCCTTGTAGTCCTCTCCAATCTTATTCCGATCCTACAGGCCCTAGTCCTCCTGCTCCTTGCCTTCATAATTCTGCAGCTAGCCTTAGAACTTTCTGACCCTGTACAACTTGGTGTGGTTGGTCATCAATCCCATGTACTCCTGCACCTAGTTATTCATATTCCGGGTCCCCTGTTTAACAGGCTAATGGTCCTTGGCATTTTCACCCGTCACCCTAATTCTCATCCATCAGTCCTCCTGGTCCTGCTCCCTGGTTTATCTATTCTATTATCTATTATGCTCCTGGTTCTCCTGGTTCACATAGTTCTAGTTTTGTAATGGTACATGTCTTTTCTTGGTCCTCTTGTATCAGTTTTTCTGGTGCTGGTACCAATGACCTATGTCCTCCTGCCCCATCCTAATCCTACTAGTACTCCAGGTCTCGTGGTTTGGCTCTTCCACCTTTTTCTTGTCAATCTGACCCTGGTACCCTCTATCATGGCCCTCCTACTAATGGTCCTCCTGGAGGCTGATCTCCACATTCCACTGGCACTGGTCCTCCTATTTCCCATGTTGAGGGCCCCCCGGTTCATGTAGTCCTTGTCACACTGGTTTAGGATCCACATGTGTCTGCGCATCATGGACTTTCTGATCCTGATCCCACTGTGCCTAGACTTCCTGGTCCTTTATATCCCCGTTCAATCTAATCTAGGGTCTCCTGGTCCTGCAAGCCCATATCTTTTCTGATTGTGGTCTTTCTGGCACTAGTTTATTAGCTTATGGCCCCTTGGTCCTCCTTGATCTGATCACTGTGCTCTTGGCCCTCCTGTCTCTAATCCTTCTTTCCATTGGTCTCCTGGTACTGGTCCTCTTTGGTCTGTCTACCTTGGTCTGCTACTCCTGGCTCGTTCCTCTGATCCTAGTTTGTGCTCTCAAGCCCTCCTCATAATTGTGGTCAAAGGCTTTCTGTTCCTTCTATACCTTCTATGCCTGGTCCTTCTGTTCCTTTGAGCCCTTGTTCACTGGGTCCAGATCCCCCTGTTCCTCATCCTCTTGTCCCTCCTGATCCTTATCACCCTGGTCATAGTACCCCATGTCCTGTTTTTCTTTGTCCTGTTTAATATCATCTAAGAGTTTCTGTTTCCCTATGGTATTGGAAACACTAGTTCTCATAAATTAGGTATCCCTGGGCCTGTTTTTTCATGTCAAGGACTGAAATGAGGGCTCAGTAGAGACAGAACCTTAATCACATAAAATGCTGCTTAGCATATTACAAATCAAAACCACCATTACCAAGATACATTGTGCAGATGCCTAAAATGGCATAACATGGGACCAATAAACATCTACACCTGGAATTCACTCTGCTGGTTGAATACAATGAACAAGTGTGTTTATTTACAGGCAGCAGAGTGAACTCCACATGTGAATTATCCACATGCATTACTTACCTGTCTCCTGCTTTGACTTACCCATTCCACAGAAGCCCCATTACTGTGTCTCCCTGAATTTATCTCATGCAAGTGTCCCAAAGCACTGTACCCCCAAGCACCAATTGCCTACTGGACATGTACCTCCCTCAGGGGCCCAGATACCACCTATCTGCTGCATTCCCTGTTTGCTGCTGCTTGTTGACTGCTTCTGGGTTTGCTAGGTTTGAAATACTAAGCAAGCACAACCTCCCCCCCTTAAAAAGAAGCCTAAAGTTAGCACAAGGACTTTCATTAGAAGTTCAGAAAGAGCCCAGCCCTCAAAAATCAATAAAAGGAGGATCATGAGCAGGCAAAAACAATGTATTCTCAAGAGTGAATAAAACATTCATGTAACATTGTTTAAAACCACACTCATTATTTTTTGTAGGCAGCTAAACAGTCCTAGACTGCAGAGGAAAATATCTGTGTGTCATATCCTAAAGCCCCTGAAATGTAAGTTTGATTCCTACATTTCTTATCTGAATTTTAAAGTAGCATAAATGTTTTTATTCCAAATTGGTTTTACAGTCTTTTCATCTGTAAACAGCTTAGATTAATTCATGCATTTACATTTGTGCAAACTATTGTATATTTATATATGCACTTACGTTCAAATGCCTCACACATGTTGCATCCCCATTGGAAACCCCTACCATTGCTTGCTATCACTTTTTCTTCATGGCGGTATAAAGACAGTCTTCCTTCACACTATTTATCCGGCCATTATTCAAAGTGCACATCATTTCTAATATTTGGGCTCTGGCCAGCTTAACAGCAGAAATTATGTACTATTATGCTGGCCGCCAGGAAAATAGCTGAGATTAGTTGCTATTTAGCTGGTGGACGGGTAAATGGCCACTTCCTTTTATAAAATGTCTCTGAAGGAATACCAAGTTTTCTCTAGGGGAAGAATTTTACAGAAGGCATTCTGCCTCTCCAATGGATTAAGTGAGGTCTGCATTTTTAATTGTTTCCATGTTAAAGTGCTCAATAAATCTTTGATCACAGAATTACAAATGGTGCAATAAAACGACAGAGACTCATAACACTTGCAATATGTTCTCTCTGGCTCCACTTAGACCCTCTGGGCCTAGAAAATGTTGTGAACATTCTTCAATTGTTCACCTCTTGCAATTTGACCTGCATGACTAGCATGCTTGGATTTTTCACCCCACCCATACGAAAGAAAAAACAAGCCTACATGTCCAAACATACAAGGTACAGTTGGATAAAAAATCTGAACTGAAGGTGTAACAGATAACAAGACCCCTCACAAAAAATACACAGGTGGAAAAGGTAACAGTGGAATACCTTGATGGGAAAACAGATGACAGTGAGACACTGCCAGAGGGAGACATTTACAGGTAAAGACACTGTAAACATATTCATGCACACTATAATGCTGGAAGATGAAGCAAGGGTGCTTGGCTCATGGGGGGTTGGGGCATCTCGATCTATACTCCTGGGACATGCATTGCCTCTAGAGGAAGGACCGTTGTGCACTATCAGCAGACGAGTGCCAAAGTTGAGGCATCTTGATTGTCCTAAACAAATACAATGAACTCAAGAATCTGAATCCTACCATGAGGGAGCACTATTCACCAAACCACTGCAGACAGAATATATGTTTTCTTATTTTCTAAAGTGCCTGTATTTTGTTTACGAATAAACATTCACTGCCCACATATTTCACCCTTCCAACCAAGATCTCCACCTCACTCTAAAGTCACTGTGAAAGAACCCATTGTCCATGGGCATATGCCACCATTAGAACACAGGAGAACCAGAGAAATGATTTTTTAAATATTTAAGTGGAAAATCGCCAAGAAAAATAAAACACCCAATGTAAATCAATGGTCATGGTAGACTGGGACCAAGGTACAATTTAAGGTCCACCGTGATAGTGCCCAGGTTAGATACATCAAGAGGATTGGCCTGGTAAAGGTCTGGAAATCAAAAAGTACTTCAGAAAAGGACTTTGTTACTTTCTGAGAACACAAATACTTCATGCATGGATAATTGTTTTTAATGCCCACCAGGAGAAAACACATTTCTAAAAAAAAAAAACAATGCAGCAGCTGGTAGATGTATGAGGCATATGCAGTATATATGTGTTGGCATGCAGTGAAAGGGAGTGTGCAAAGGTTGACTGGTCATCTTTCAGCTGCTTATTTCCACAATGAATTGCTAAACTGAAACTAATGAGGTGAAATATTTGGCCAGACAGTATACCACGTTACAAGTTTATAAATGAAAAACATAAAAGTAATACTATAAAAAAGGGCCACATTATGTTACATCATTTAGTCAACATTTTCTCTGATTTTGAGCACTTACGCATAATTCCAGTGACCTTGGTGATAGCAATGTGAGATTTCACCTTGTGAATGTGTGCTTCTTGAGCTCAAAGGTAGATTTGTAGCTTCGGGAACTAACTTTTATACTAGCAGTGGCCCAGCATACCCCTCAACAATAAAGTTTTGCATAAACCATGACAAAAGCATTCTGTGGAATTGGGTATGTGGCAAGGCCAAGTAATACTGTGTCTTTTTTAGTCTTTTTTTTAGTGCCTTAGGAAAACCTGCAGATTCACCAAAAAAATAGGTTTTTGCTTAATTTCTCTGGCACACATATCACAGATGCACACATTCACAAACTGATTCAGATCAATACTTCTGTCTTCTATTTAGGACAGAGTTTTAGAAGGAAGGCTTTAGCCAGTCAGCAGAGATGCCCAGGCCCTAACTCGGGTTATAGAGGATGCCTGTAAGGCAGGATCAGAGACTGAGACAACAGATACTGAGACCGCATCTGAGGGAGTGGAAAATGGAGCAGAATCTGGAAGTGATTTTTCATCCAGTGAAGTTCCATCCGACGACTCATCTTTCAGTGATTCTGAGGGACATAATGATGGCAGTCGTGCTGTCCCTTCGCAAGCACAGTCTGTGCACTGGAGCAACCATAGCAGGTTAGATCAACCCAGAGCGCAGCTACATGCAGTGGCAAGCACAGACGGAGAGCTCTGTTGACAGCCCCTAATTTGAGTTCAGCCCACAACTTCACCTTTCACTGGTGATGCTGGATGTAAAGTCGATACAGCCAATTGTTTGCCAATTGACTATGTCCATAATTTTTGGGATTTTAACGTCCTTAAGCACATTGTGCTGGAAACAAATTTGCGTGCCAAACAATTTCTGAGGGAGTATGGAGGCACTCCTGGGCCGCATTCTAAGGCACAGCAGTGGATTCCCACTTCACTTGAGGAGTCGAAGATATATTAGGCCTTACGCTCAGCATGGGGTTAGTGCACAAATCAACCTTGCAGTCCTACTGGTCTACCCCCTGGTTTGGTAACCCTCATCTTAGAACAGTACATGAGCAGAGATAATTTTTTGCAATTGCAGCATGAGCTGGATTTCAAAGGCAATTCTGCTGCATTGCTCCAGGACCATCTAGACGATGATAGGTTGTTCAAAATTCATCCTGTTGTGGAATATTTGTCTGAGAGGTTTTCAAAGATTTACACTCCTGGTAAGAATATAGCGATTGATGAGTGCTTGATCCTATGACTGCTGTTCAGGCAGGACATTGCAAGCAAAAGAGCTCGATATGGCATCAAGCTGTACATGCTGTGAGATAGCTCTACTAGCTATGTGTACAGTTTGCAAGTGTATACAGCAAAGGACTCCACTTTAAACCCTGTAGGTTTTCTTCCCATGCTAGGAGTCACAGGAAAGATTGTATGGGAACTTTTCCAGTCACTCCTTTGCAAAGGTTATAACCTTTATGTTGACAACTTCTACACGGCAGTAGAGCTGTACAAAGCTGGCACTGTGGCATGTAGTGCAGTACATTATCACATGAGCGTATTAGTTAGAAGCTCAAAAAAACCCAGAGCACTGAATTGCACCCCAAAGAACTGCTCACAGTCAAGTTCTGTGATAGGTGTGATATGTACGTGCTCACTATAATGCATGATGAGAGCGCTTCCCCTGTCATAGTATGGGGTCAGATGGCCAAAGTTCACAAGCCCATGGGCGGAGTGGAAAAGAATGGCCAGGTTCTTCAGCCATGTAATGAGAGTTGTAAAACTCACACTTGGCATAAGATGCTGTTTACCCTCCTGATCCAGATGGCTGAATACAATGCGTATGTTGTTTATCACCAGACCACCACGAGAAGACTCATGTCTTTCCTTGACTTTTAGTTGACCGTCATTAAACGTCTTACTGCTACAGAAGCAGCAGCCTTCACTTCATATGCTCCAGAGGACGTGGCAAGGCTTAAGAATTGGCACTTTGCTGATCTCATTTCTGGAACACCTAAAAAGACCTGACTATGTCGTCATTATAGAGTTCGCTCGAAGCAAGGAAGAAGCTGGAGAGTCATGTTTACTGTCCTCAGTGCCCATCTCAGCCAACCCTGTCTTTTCCTACTTGTTTTACGTTGTACCATACAAAAGTGAAGTATTGGAAAATTGACTGAGGAGGAACTGCCATAAGGTAAACCTTTCAATGGTTGTGCATGGATACCTACCTTCCATGGTCCACTACTTCACTAGGTAAGCAGCCTTAGAATGTTTGTTCCTTTACTTGAGGAAATCATGGACTTGCTTATGACCTGCTTGACACCTTTATCTGCCGTCAGAACGTGGTAGTTGTTCTGTTCACCAATTGACAAATGCAAAATAGTCCCTATATTGCACGGAATGCTGAATGGAACATAATCCACATTGTCATGGAGTACCCTGTGTGGCAAAAACGTAAAGCCTTGACTAGTTTTTGAAGTGCTTTTTAGGGAAGTTATGTATACAACACAAGGACCACCCTGATTGCCCACAAGAACCAGAATAAGTATAATAAGCCAAACATATGTCCTGTGGGACTCATTCACCAACAATTCTTTTCTACTTGCTTGAAAGTGTGCAAATTCAATTAGTAACTTGTATCATAATCAAAGTTATTGAAAAAAAGATACAGGACACAACCTTGCATTATGATAATTTTCAAATGTTTTGTATTAGGACAATTTACATTTCAGTATGTATTAAAATTAGTGCAGAGTATGCTGTGCCCAGACAGTGAACTAATATATATGCAACAACATTGAACAAGACAGGGAACAGATTCCATGGTTGTGTATAATTTTATATCAAACAAACATAAGTCGAGATCCTGTTTGTTCACATATGGTATCTCTGGCGAACCATAACATGTTTTGAATGCAAATTAGGGAGGCAATGTCGACGATTCAACCTGTAGTTAGTCTTCGGGTCTCATTAGGACAAAAGTCATCTGACTAAAGTTCCCTAGAAACTGTGTAATCTTGGGAACATCAATAAGGCATCCTGTAAACAAGACGTGGATGACAAACTTAACTTCAGCAAACAAGTTAACTATATCATATCCACTTCGTATGTTACATTAAGAACCATTAGAAAGATCCTGCCTTACATTCCGGTCAGCGCCAGAAAAACTGTAATTTCCTCCCTTATTTTATGCTAAATAGATTACTGCAACGGCCTATATGTCAATCTGCAGAAACAATACCTCAATAAACTGCAGGTGCTTCAGAACTCAGCCGCCACAGCACTTCTCAATTTTCCGAAACATCAGTCTGTATCCCTGGCCATCAAAGAATTACACTAGCTTACCGTCAGTAATTGCATCAAATTTAAAACCCTTTGTCTCACCTTTAAGGCCCTACATGGCATGGGTCCAGAATTTTTAAGAAATGCCATCTCATGGTATACACTCAACAGGAACCTCAGATCTCTGGGCACCTACACAGTCGCACCATCTAGATTTGAAAAAACCAAATGGGGCGGCAGAAGCTTCCTCGCAGGAGCCACTAGACTATGGAATACTCTGCCCCTCCATATCAGATCCTCAACTTATCTGCTGACTTTTAGAAAACTTCTTAAATTGGCTTTTCAACTTGTAATCTGTCTCTTCTACCACTCTCCCATACTATGCATAGCTATCAGTGCCAGGACACCCTCGAGTATACGTTGCGCTATATAACTACATTTAACATAACATAACGTGCATGGAGAAAGTGGTCACACCTAAAATAGGCCTCTTGGTTCCTTAGACAGCCCCATACAGGTAAATGGATTACTCGGGAAAAAAACACCTTTGCATTGTGTCATGACACCAACATGATTGCAGGTCATGTGGCTGCATGACACAATGAAAAGATGTGCTTTTCCTGAGTAATCCATTTACCTCTACGGGACCTTCAAAGGAGCCAAGAGGCCTGGTTTCCATTCCATTGTTGGCTTTGTCTAGGTATATGGGTGTGACCACTTTCTCCAAATAATACAACGGTGTACTTCTCCTGTTCACCATACCGGAACTGTCCGACTAACCAAGCATCCCGATATACATTGTAGACTCTGTCTTTAAGTATTCTTGCACAGATTGCTTACAGTATGCCTTAATGAAGGTCCCAAGATTCCACGATTTTCTAGGGAACTTTAGTCAGATGACATTTGTTCTGTTGAGACCAGAAGACTAACTACAGGTTGAAACATTGACATTCCTCCCTAAGTTGCTTTCAAAACATGTAATGATTCACTAGGAGATTCAATATATGAACAGCCAGGATATCCACTAACGTTTGCTTGATATACAATCCTATGCAACCTTGGAATTTGTTCAGTGTCTTGTTCTATGTTGCTGTGTGTATATATATTTGCTCACTGTCTGATCACCACGCTGTCTGCACTGATTTGGATCCGTAATTATATTTATATTTTCCTTATATTGAAAATGTAAAAACAATCATCATACCAGATATTGTGTCCCATGACGTTTTCTAGTAATTTTGGTTATGATACAAGTTGCTAATTGAGTTTTCACACTTTCATAGCAAAAGTAGAAGTGTCGGTAAATGAATCCCACAGGACATTTGTTTGGCTTATTACTTTAGGGGACTTAGGCAGTATTCCACAGCATGTCTGCCTCAGTTTCAAAGGTAGATATGTTTGAGGAATGTAGACCTCGGAGGCATTCTCTGACAACCCCAACTTGCAATCACAAACAAGAAGGAGTAGGATTAAACACAGTGAGGGTACTGAAAGCGCGTGAAAGACACATTTCCTTGAACTTCAAGTAGCTAGCAATGGAAAGCGATACCAAAGGGGATGATGGACGGAGCGTTACAGCAAATCAAACACTCACCCCCAGTCAACTGATCTGGGTTTAATCCATCATCATTCTTTAGCTCACTCCACCACCCCAGTTCAGACATGGCCATATGCAAATCAGTCTGACCCTGTGCCTCATGGGAACAGTCCAGCCCGAACTGCCAAGCCATGTCTTCCCTGGACCGGAAACAAGCATCCTGGGACCGGTTTCGGGTTCATAACCCTCATCAGCCAGGCTATCTTGAATGCAGTGGCAAAGTGAGCAAGGGACCCACGTCTGGGCATACCCTGCCAACTTAGGGCAAACAAAGCGATACCAAAGGGGATGATGGACGGAGCGTTAGAGCAAATCAAACACTCACCCCCAGTCAACTGATCTGGGTTTAATCCATCATCATTCTTTAGCTCACTCCACCACCCCAGTTCAGACATGGCCATATGCAAATCAGTCTGACCCTGTGCCTCATGGGAACAGTCCAGCCCGAACTGCCAAGCCATGTCTTCCCTGGACCGGAAACAAGCATCCTGGGACCGGTTTCGGGTTCATAACCCTCATCAGCCAGGCTATCTTGAATCCAGTGGCAAAGTGAGCAAGGGACCCACGTCTGGGCATACCCTGCCAACTTAGGGCGAACAAAGCAATACCAAAGGGGATGATGGACGGAGCGTTAGAGCAAATCAAACACTCACCCCCAGTCAAATGATCTGGGTTTAATCCATCATCATTCTTTAGCTCACTCCACCACCCCAGTTAAGACATGGCCATATGCAAATCAGTCTGACCCTGTGCCTCATGGGAACAGTCCAGCCCGAACTGCCAAGCCATGTCTTCCCTGGACCGGAAACAAGCATCCTGGGACCGGTTTCGGGTTCATAACCCTCATCAGCCAGGCTATCTTGAATCCAGTGGCAAAGTGAGCAAGGGACCCACGTCTGGTCATACCCTGCCAACTTAGGGCGAACAAAGCGATACCAAAGGGGATGATGGACGGAGCGTTAGAGCAAATCAAACACTCACCCCCAGTCAACTGATCTGGGTTTAATCCATCATCCTTCTTTAGCTCACTCCACCACCCCAGTTCAGACATGGCCATATGCAAATCAGTCTGACCCTGTGCCTCATGGGAACAGTCCAGCCCGAACTGCCAAGCCATGTCTTCCCTGGACCGGAAACAAGCATCCTGGGACCGGTTTCGGGTTCATAACCCTCATCAGCCAGGCTATCTTGAATCCAGTGGCAAAGTGAGCAAGGGACCCACGTCTGGGCATACCCTGCCAACTTAGGGCGAACAAAGCGATACCAAAGGGGATGATGGACGGAGCGTTAGAGCAAATCAAACACTCACCCCCAGTCAACTGATCTGGGTTTAATCCATCATCATTCTTTAGCTCACTCCCCCACCCCAGTTCAGACATGGCCATATGCAAATCAGTCTGACCCTGTGCCTCATGGGAACAGTCCAGCCCGAACTGCCAAGCCATGTCTTCCCTGGACCGGAAACAAGCATCCTGGGACCGGTTTCGGGTTCATAACCCTCATCAGCCAGGCTATCTTGAATCCAGTGGCAAAGTGAGCAAGGGACCCACGTCTGGGCATACCCTGCCAACTTAGGGCGAACAAAGCGATACCAAAGGGGATGATGGACGGAGCGTTAGAGCAAATCAAACACTCACCCCCAGTCAACTGATCTGGGTTTAATCCATCATCATTCTTTAGCTCACTCCACCACCCAAGTTCAGACATGGCCATATGCAAATCAGTCTGACCCTGTGCCTCATGGGAACAGTCCAGCCCGAACTGCCAAGCCATGTCTTCCCTGGACCGGAAACAAGCATCCTGGGACCGGTTTCGGGTTCATAACCCTCATCAGTCAGGCTATCTTGAATCCAGTGGCAAAGTGAGCAAGGGACCCATGTCTGGGCATACCCTGCCAACTTAGGGCAAACAAAGCGATACCAAAGGGGATGATGGACGGAGAGTTAGAGCAAATCAAACACTCACCCCCAGTCAACTGATCTGGGTTTAATCCATCATCATTCTTTAGCTCACTCCACCACCCCAGTTCAGACATGGCCATATGCAAATCAGTCTGACCCTGTGCTTCATGGGAACAGTCCAGCCCGAACTGCCAAGCCATGTCTTCCCTGGACCGGAAACAAGCATCCTGGGACCGGTTTCGGGTTCATAACCCTCATCAGCCAGGCTATCTTGAATCCAGTGGCAAAGTGAGCAAGGGACCAACGTCTGGGCATACCCTGCCAACTTAGGGCGAACAAAGCGATACCAAAGGGGATGATGGACGGAGCGTTAGAGCAAATCAAACACTCACCCCCAGTCAACTTAACTGGGTTTAATCCATCATCATTCTTTAGCTCACTCCACCACCCCAGTTCAGACATGGCCATATGCAAATCAGTCTGAACCTGTGCCTCATGGGAACAGTCCAGCCCGAACTGCCAAGCCATGTCTTCCCTGGACCGGAAACAAGCATCCTGGGACCGGTTTCGGGTTCATAACCCTCATCAACCAGGCTATCTTGAATCCAGTGGCAAAGTGAGCAAGGGACCCACGTCTGGGCATACCCTGCCAACTTAGGGCGAACAAAGCAATACCAAAGGGGATGATGGACGGAGCGTTAGAGCAAATCAAACACTCACCCCCAGTCAACTGATCTGGGTTTAATCCATCATCATTCTTTAGCTCACTCCACCACCCCAGTTCAGACATGGCCATATGCAAATCAGTCTGACCCTGTGCCTCATGGGAACAGTCCAGCCTGAACTGCCAAGCCATGTCTTCCCTGGACCGGAAACAAGCATCCTGGGACCGGTTTCGGGTTCATAACCCTCATCAGCCAGGCTATCTTGAATCCAGTGGCAAAGTGAGCAAGGGACCCACGTCTGGGCATACCCTGCCAACTTAGGGCGAACAAAGCGATACCAAAGGGGATGATGGATGGAGCGTTAGAGCAAATCAAACACTCACACCCAGTCAACTGATCTGGGTTTAATCCATCATCATTCTTTAGCTCACTCCACCACCCCAGTTCAGACATGGCCATATGCAAATCAGTCTGACCCTGTGCCTCATTGGAACAGTCCAGCCCGAACTGCCAAGCCATGTCTTCCCTGGACCAGAAACAAGCATCCTGGGACCGCTTTCGGGTTCATAACCCTCATCAGCCAGGCTATCTTGAAACCAGTGGCAAAGTGAGCAAGGGACCCACGTCTGGGCATACCCTGCCAACTTAGGGCGAACAAAGCGATACCAAAGGGGATGATGGACGGAGCGTTAGAGCAAATCAAACACTCACCCCCAGTCAACTGATCTGGGTTTAATCCATCATTATTCTTTAGCTCACTCCACCACCCCAGTTCAGACATGGCCATATGCAAATCAGTCTGACCTGTGCCTCATGGGAACAGTCCAGCCCGAACTGCCAAGCCATGTCTTCCCTGGACCGGAATCAAGCATCCTGGGACCGGTTTCGGGTTCATAACCCTCATCAGCCAGGCTATCTTGAATCCAGTGGCAAAGTGAGCAAGGGACCCACGTCTGGGCATACCCTGCCAACTTAGGGCGAACAAAGCGATACCAAAGGGGATGATGGACGGAGCGTTAGAGCAAATCAAACACTCACCCCCAGTCAACTGATCTGGGTTTAATCCATCATCCTTCTTTAGCTCACTCCACCACCCCAGATCAGACATGGCCATATGCAAATCAGTCTGACCCTGTGCCTCATGGGAACAGTCCAGCCCGAACTGCCAAGCCATGTCTTCCCTGGACCGGAAACAAGCATCCTGGGACCGGTTTCGGGTTCATAACCCTCATCAGCTAGGCTATCTTGAATCCAGTGGCAAAGTGAGCAAGGGACCCACGTCTGGGCATACCCTGCCAACTTAGGGCGAACAAAGCGATACCAAAGGGGATGATGGACGGAGCGTTAGAGCAAATCAAACACTCACCCCCAGTCAACTGAACTGGGTTTAATCCATCATCATTCTTTAGCTCACTCCACCACCCCAGTTCAGACATGGCCATATGCAAATCAGTCTGACCCTGTGCCTCATGGGAACAGTCCAGCCTGAACTGCCAAGCCATGTCTTCCCTGGACCGGAAACAAGCATCCTGGGACCGGTTTCGGGTTCATAACCCTCATCAGCCAGGCTATCTTGAATCCAGTGGCAAAGTGAGCAAGGGACCCACGTCTGGGCATACCCTGCCAACTTAGGGCGCACAAAGCGATACCAAAGGGGATGATGGACGGAGCGTTAGAGCAAATCAACCACTCACCCCCAGTCAACTGATCTGGGTTTAATCCATCATCATTCTTTAGCTCACTCCACCACCCCAGTTCAGACATGGCCATATGCAAATCAGTCTGACCCTGTGCCTCATGAGAACAGTCCAGCCTGAACTGCAAAGCCATGTCTTCCCTGGACCGGAAACAAGCATCCTGGGACCGGTTTCGGGTTCATAACCCTCATCAGCCAGGCTATCTTGAATCCAGTGGCAAAGTGAGCAAGGGACCCACGTCTGGGAATACCCTGCCAACTTAGGGCGAACAAAGCGATACCAAAGGGGATGATGGACGGAGCGTTAGAGCAAATCAAACACTCACCCCCAGTCAACTGATCTGGGTTTAATCCATCATCATTCTTTAGCTCACTCCACCACCCCAGTTCAGACATGGCCATATGCAAATCAGTCTGACCCTGTGCCTCATGGGAACAGTCCAGCCCGAACTGCCAAGCCATGTCTTCCCTGGACCTGAAACAAGCATCCTGGGACCGGTTTCTGGTTCATAACCCTCATCAGCCAGGCTATCTTGAATCCAGTGGCAAAGTGAGCAAGGGACCCACGTCTGGGCATACCCTGCCAACTTAGGGCGAACAAAGCTATACCAAAGGGGATGATGGACGGAGCATTAGAGCAAATCAAACACTAACCCCCAGTCAACTGATCTGGGTTTAATCCATCATCATTCTTTAGCTCACTCCACCACCCCAGTTCAGACATGGCCATATGCAAATCAGTCTGACCATGTGCCTCATGGGAACAGTCCAGCCCGAACTGCCAAGCCATGTCTTCCCTGGACCGGAAACAAGCATCTTGGGACCGGTTTCGGGTTCATAACCCTCATCAGCCAGGCTATCTTGAATCCAGTGGCAAAGTGAGCAATTGACCCACGTCTGGGCATACCCTGCCAACTTAGGGCGAACAAAGCGATACCAAAGGGGATGATGGACGGAGCGTTAGAGCAAAAAAAACACTCACCCCCAGTCAACTGATCTCAGTTTAATCCATCATCATTCTTTAGCTCACTCCACCACCCCAGTTCAGACATGGCCATATGCAAATCCGTCTGACCCTGTGCCTCATGGGAACAGTCCAGCCCGAACTGCCAAGCCATGTCTTCCCTGGACCGGAAACAAGCATCCTGGGACCGGTTTCGGGTTCATAACCCTCATCAGCCAGGCTATCTTGAATCTAGTGGCAAAGTGAGCAAGGGACCCACGTCTGGGCATACCCTGCCAACTTATGGCGAACAAAGCGATACCAAAGGGGATGATGGACGGAGCGTTAGAGTAAATCAAACACTCACCCCCAGTCAACTGATCTGGGTTTAATCCATCATCATTCTTTAGCTCACTCCACCACCCCAGTTCAGACATGGCCATATGCAAATCAGTCTGACCCTGTGCCTAATGGGAACAGTCCAGCCCGAACTGCCCAGCCATGTCTTCCCTGGACCGGAAACAAGCATCCCGGGACCGGTTTCGGGTTCATAACCCTCATCAGCCAGGCTATCTTGAAACCAGTGGCAAAGTGAGCAAGGGACCCACGTCTGGGCATACCCTGCCAACTTAGGGTGAACAAAGCGATACCAAAGGGGATGATGGACGGAGCGTTAGAGCAAATCAAACACTCACCCCCAGTCAACCTATCTGGGTTTAATCCATCATCATTCTTTAGCTCACTCCACCACCCCAGTTCAGACATGGCCATATGCAAATCAGTCTGACCCTGTGCCTCATGGGAACAGTCCAGCCTGAACTGCCAAGCCATGTCTTCCCTGGACCGGAAACAAGCATCCTGGGACCGGTTTCGGGTTCATAACCCTCATCAGCCAGGCTATCTTGAATCCAATGGCAAAGTGAGCAAGGGACCCACGTCTGGGCATACCCTGCCAACATAGGGAGAACAAAGCGATACCAAAGGGGATGATGGACGGAGCGTTAGAGCAAATCAAACACTCACCCCCAGTCAACTGATCTGGGTTTAATCCATCATCATTCTTTAGCTCACTCCACCACCCCAGTTCAGACATGGCCATTTGCAAATCAGTCTGACCCTGTGCCTCATGGGAACAGTCCAGCCCGAACTGCCAAGCCATGTCTTCCCTGGACCGGAAACAAGCATCCTGGGACCGGTTTCGGGTTCATAACCCTCATCAGCCAGGCTATCTTGAATCCAGTGGCAAAGTGAGCAACGGACCCACGTCTGGGCATACCCTGCCAACTTAGGGCGAACAAAGCAATACCAAAGGGGATGATGGACGGAGCGTTAGAGCAAATCAAACACTCACCCCCAGTCAAATGATCTGGGTTTAATCCATCATCATTCTTTAGCTCACTCCACCACCCCAGTTAAGACATGGCCATATGCAAATCAGTCTGACCCTGTGCCTCATGGGAACAGTCCAGCCCGAACTGCCAAGCCATGTCTTCCCTGGACCGGAAACAAGCATCCTGGGACCGGTTTCGGGTTCATAACCCTCATCAGCCAGGCTATCTTGAATCCAGTGGCAAAGTGAGCAAGGGACCCACGTCTGGGCATACCCTGTCAACTTAGGGTGAACAAAGCGATACCAAAGGGGATGATGGACGGAGCGTTAGAGCAAATCAAACACTCACCCCCAGTCAACTGATCTGGGTTTAATCCATCATCATTCTGTAGCTCACTCCACCACCCCAGTTCAGACATGGCCATATGCAAATCAGTCTGACCCTGTGCCTCATGAGAACAGTCCAGCCCGAACTGCCAAGCCATGTCTTCCCTGGACCGGAAACAAGCATCCTGGGACCGGTTTCGGGTTCATAACCCTCACCAGCCAGGCTATCTTGAATCCAGTGGCAAAGTGAGCAAGGGACCCACGTCTGGGCATACCCTGCCAACTTAGGGCGAACAAAGCGATACCAAAGGGGATGATGGACGGAGCGTTAGAGCAAATCAAACACTCACCCCCAGTCAACTGATCTGGGTTTAATCCATCATCATTCTTTAGCTCACTCCCCCACCCCAGTTCATACATGGCCATATGCAAATCAGTCTGACCCTGTGCCTCATGGGAACAGTCCAGCCCGAACTGCCAAGCCATGTCTTCTCTGGACCCGAAACAAGCATCCTGGGACCGGTTTCGGGTTCATAACCCTCATCAGCCAGGCTATCTTGAATCCAGTGGCAAAGTGAGCAAGGGACCCACGTCTGGGCATACCCTGCCAACTTAGGGCGAACAAAGCGATACCAAACGGGATGATGGACGGAGCGTTAGAGCAAATCAAACACTCACCCCCAGTCAACTGATCTGGGTTTAATCCATCATCATTCTTTAGCTCACTCCACCACCCAAGTTCAGACATGGCCATATGCAAATCAGTCTGACCCTGTGCCTCATGGGAACAGTCCAGCCCAAACTGCCAAGCCATGTCTTCCCTGGACCGGAAACAAGCATCCTGGGATCGATTTCGGGTTCATAACCCTCATCAGTCAGGCTATCTTGAATCCAGTGGCAAAGTGAGCAAGGGACCCATGTCTGGGCATACCCTGCCAACTTAGGGCAAACAAAGCGATACCAAAGGGGATGATGGACGGAGCGTTAGAGCAAATCAAACACTCACCCCCAGTCAACTGATCTGGGTTTAATCCATCATCATTCTTTAGCTCACTCCACCACCCCATTCAGACATGGCCAAATGCAAATCAGTCTGACCCTGTGCCTCATGGGAACAGTCCAGCCCGAACTGCCAAGCCATGTCTTCCCTGGACCAGAAACAAGCATCCTGGGACCGGTTTCGGGTTCATAACCCTCATCAGCCAGGCTATCTTGAAACCAGTGGCAAAGTGAGCAAGGGACCCACGTCTGGGCATACCCTGCCAACTTAGGGCGAACAAAGCGATACCAAAGGGGATGATGGACGGAGCGTTAGAGCAAATCAAACACTCACCCCCAGTCAACTGATCTGGGTTTAATCCATCATTATTCTTTAGCTCACTCCACCACCCCAGTTCAGACATGGCCATATGCAAATCAGTCTGACCTGTGCCTCATGGGAACAGTCCAGCCCGAACTGCCAAGCCATGTCTTCCCTGGACCGGAATCAAGCATCCTGGGACCGGTTTCGGGTTCATAACCCTCATCAGCCAGGCTATCTTGAATCCAGTGGCAAAGTGAGCAAGGGACCCACGTCTGGGCATACCCTGCCAACTTAGGGCGAACAAAGCGATACCAAAGGGGATGATGGACGGAGCGTTAGAGCAAATCAAACACTCACCCCCAGTCAACTGATCTGGGTTTAATCCATCATCATTCTTTAGCTCACTCCACCACCCCAGTTCAGACATGGCCATATGCAAATCAGTCTAACCCTGTGCCTCATGGGAACAGTCCAGCCCGAACTGCCAAGCCATGTCTTCCCTGGACCGGAATCAAGCATCCTGGGACCGGTTTCGGGTTCATAACCCTCATCAGCCAGGCTATCTTGAATCCAGTGGCAAAGTGAGCAAGGGACCCACGTCTGGGCATACCCTGCCAACTTAGGGCGAACAAAGCGATACCAAAGGGGATGATGGACGGAGCGTTAGAGCAAATCAAACACTCACCCCCAGTCAACTGATCTGGGTTTAATCCATCATCCTTCTTTAGCTCACTCCACCACCCCAGTTCAGACATGGCCATATGCAAATCAGTCTGACCCTGTGCCTCATGGGAACAGTCCAGCCCGAACTGCCAAGCCATGTCTTCCCTGGACCGGAAACAAGCATCCTGGGACCGGTTTCGGGTTCATAACCCTCATCAGCTAGGCTATCTTGAATCCAGTGGCAAAGTGAGCAAGGGACCCAGGTCTGGGCATACCCTGCCAACTTAGGGCGAACAAAGCGATACCAAAGGGGATGATGGATGGAGCGTTAGAGCAAATCAAACACTCACCCCCAGTCAACTGAACTGTGTTTAATCCATCATCATTCTTTAGCTCACTCCACCACCCCAGTTCAGACATGGCCATATGCAAATCAGTCTGACCCTGTGCCTCATGGGAACAGTCCAGCCTGAACTGCCAAGCCATGTCTTCCCTGGACCGGAAACAAGCATCCTGGGACCGGTTTCGGGTTCATAACCCTCATCAGCCAGGCTATCTTGAATCCAGTGGCAAAGTCAGCAAGGGACCCACGTCTGGGCATACCCTGCCAACTTAGGGCGAACAAAGCGATACCAAAGGGGATGATGGACGGAGCGTTAGAGCAAATCAAACACTCACCCCCAGTCAACTGATCTGGGTTTAATCCATCATCATTCTTTAGCTCACTCCACCACCCCAGTTCAGACATGGCCATATGCAAATCAGTCTGACCCTGTGCCTCATGGGAACAGTCCAGCCCGAACTGCCAAGCCATGTCTTCCCTGGACCGGAAACAAGCATCCTGGGACCGGTTTCGGGTTCATAACCCTCATCAGCCAGGCTATCTTGAATCCAGTGGCAAAGTGAGCAAGGGACCCACGTCTGGGCATACCCTGCCAACTTAGGGCGAACAAAGCTATACCAAAGGGGATGATGGACGGAGCGTTAGAGCAAATCAAACACTCACCCCCAGTCAACTGATCTGGGTTTAATCCATCATCATTCTTTAGCTCACTCCACCACCCCAGTTCAGACATGGCCATATGCAAATCAGTCTGACCATGTGCCTCATGGGAACAGTCCAGCCCGAACTGCCAAGCCATGTCTTCCCTGGACCGGAAACAAGCATCCCGGGACCGGTTTCGGGTTCATAACCCTCATCAGCCAGGCTATCTTGAAACCAGTGGCAAAGTGAGCAAGGGACCCACGTCTGGGCATACCCTGCCAACTTAGGGCGAACAAAGCGATACCAAAGGGGATGATGGACGGAGCGTTAGAGCAAATCAAACACTCACCCCCAGTCAACCTATCTGGGTTTAATCCATCATCATTCTTTAGCTCACTCCACCACCCCAGTTCAGACATGGCCATATGCAAATCAGTCTGACCCTGTGCCTCATGGGAACAGTCCAGCCTGAACTGCCAAGCCATGTCTTCCCTGGACCGGAAACAAGCATCCTGGGACCGGTTTCGGGTTCATAACCCTCATCAGCCAGGCTATCTTGAATCCAGTTTCAAAGTGAGCAAGGGACCCACGTCTGGGCATACCCTGCCAACTTAGGGAGAACAAAGCGATACCAAAGGGGATGATGGATGGAGCGTTAGAGCAAATCAAACACTCACCCCCAGTCAACTGATCTGGGTTTAATCCATCATCATTCTTTAGCTCACTCCACCACCCCAGTTCAGACATGGCCATATGCAAATCAGTCTGACCCTGTGCCTCATGGGAACAGTCCAGCCCGAACTGCCAAGCCATGTCTTCCCTGGACCAGAAACAAGCATCCTGGGACCGGTTTCGGGTTCATAACCCTCATCAGCCAGGCTATCTTGAATCCAATGGCAAAGTGAGCAAGGGACCCACGTCTGGGCATACCCTGCCAACATAGGGAGAACAAAGCGATACCAAAGGGGATGATGGACGGAGCGTTAGAGCAAATCAAACACTCACCCCCAGTCAACTGATCTGGGTTTAATCCATCATCATTCTTTAGCTCACTCCACCACCCCAGTTCAGACATGGCCATTTGCAAATCAGTCTGACCCTGTGCCTCATGGGAACAGTCCAGCCCGAACTGCCAAGCCATGTCTTCCCTGGACCGGAAACAAGCATCCTGGGACCGGTTTCGGGTTCATAACCCTCATCAGCCAGGCTATCTTGAATCCAGTGGCAAAGTGAGCAAGGGACCCACGTCTGGGCATACCCTGCCAACTTAGGGCGAACAAAGCAATACCAAAGGGGATGATGGACGGAGCGTTAGAGCAAATCAAACACTCACCCCCAGTCAAATGATCTGGGTTTAATCCATCATCATTCTTTAGCTCACTCCACCACCCCAGTTAAGACATGGCCATATGCAAATCAGTCTGACCCTGTGCCTCATGGGAACAGTCCAGCCCGAACTGCCAAGCCATGTCTTCCCTGGACCGGAAACAAGCATCCTGGGACCGGTTTCGGGTTCATAACCCTCATCAGCCAGGCTATCTTGAATCCAGTGGCAAAGTGAGCAAGGGACCCACGTCTGGGCATACCCTGTCAACTTAGGGTGAACAAAGCGATACCAAAGGGGATGATGGACGGAGCGTTAGAGCAAATCAAACACTCACCCCCAGTCAACTGATCTGGGTTTAATCCATCATCATTCTGTAGCTCACTCCACCACCCCAGTTCAGACATGGCCATATGCAAATCAGTCTGACCCTGTGCCTCATGAGAACAGTCCAGCCCGAACTGCCAAGCCATGTCTTCCCTGGACCGGAAACAAGCATCCTGGGACCGGTTTCGGGTTCATAACCCTCATCAGCCAGGCTATCTTGAATCCAGTGGCAAAGTGAGCAAGGGACCCACGTCTGGTCATACCCTGCCAACTTAGGGCGAACAAAGCGATACGAAAGGGGATGATGGACGGAGCGTTAGAGCAAATCAAACACTCACCCCCAGTCAACTGATCTGGGTTTAATCCATCATCCTTCTTTAGCTCACTCCACCACCCCAGTTCAGACATGGCCATATGCAAATCAGTCTGACCCTGTGCCTCATGGGAACAGTCCAGCCCGAACTGCCAAGCCATGTCTTCCCTGGACCGGAAACAAGCATCCTGGGACCGGTTTCGGGTTCATAACCCTCATCAGCCAGGCTATCTTGAATCCAGTGGCAAAGTGAGCAAGGGACCCACGTCTGGGCATACCCTGCCAACTTAGGGCGAACAAAGCGATACCAAAGGGGATGATGGACGGAGCGTTAGAGCAAATCAAACACTCACCCCCAGTCAACTGATCTGGGTTTAATCCATCATCATTCTTTAGCTCACTCCACCACCCCAGTTCAGACATGGCCATATGCAAATCAGTCTGACCCTGTGCCTCATGGGAACAGTCCAGCCCGAACTGCCAAGCCATGTCTTCTCTGGACCGGAAACAAGCATCCTGGGACCGGTTTCGGGTTCATAACCCTCATCAGCCAGGCTATCTTGAATCCAGTGGCAAAGTGAGCAAGGGACCCACGTCTGGGCATACCCTGCCAACTTAGGGCGAACAAAGCGATACCAAAGGGGATGATGGACGGAGCGTTAGAGCAAATCAAACACTCACCCCCAGTCAACTGATCTGGGTTTAATCCATCATCATTCTTTAGCTCACTCCACCACCCAAGTTCAGACATGGCCATATGCAAATCAGTCTGACCCTGTGCCTCATGGGAACAGTCCAGCCCGAACTGCCAAGCCATGTCTTCCCTGGACCAGAAACAAGCATCCTGGGACCGGTTTCGGGTTCATAACCCTCATCAGCCAGGCTATCTTGAATCCAGTGGCAAAGTGAGCAAGGGACCCACGTCTGGGCATACCCTGCCAACTTAGGGCGAACAAAGCGATACCAAAGGGGATGATGGACGGAGCGTTAGAGCAAATCAAACACTCACCCCCAGTCAACTGAACTGGGTTTAATCCATCATCATTCTTTAGCTCACTCCACCACCCCAGTTCAGACATGGCCATATGCAAATCAGTCTGACCCTGTGCCTCATGGGAACAGTCCAGCCCGAACTGCCAAGCCATGTCTTCACTGGACCGGAAACAAGCATCCTGGGACCGGTTTCGGGTTCATAACCCTCATCAACCAGGCTATCTTGAATCCAGTGGCAAAGTGAGCAAGGGACCCACGTCTGGGCATACCCTGCCAACTTAGGGCGAATAAAGCGATACCAAAGGGGATGATGGACGGAGCGTTAGAGCAAATCAAACACTCACCCCCAGTCAACTGATCTGGGTTTAATCCAGCATCATTCTTTAGCTCACTCCACCACCCCAGTTCAGACATGGCCATATGCAAATCAGTCTGACCCTGTGCCTCATGGGAACAGTCCAGCCTGAACTGCCAAGCCATGTCTTCCCTGGACCGGAAACAAGCATCCTGGGACCGGTTTCGGGTTCATAACCCTCATCAGCCAGGCTATCTTGAATCCAGTGGCAAAGTGAGCAAGCGACCCACGTCTGGGCATACCCTGCCAACTTAGGGCGAACAAAGCGATACCAAAGGGGATGATGGACGGAGCGTTAGAGCAAATCAAACACTCACCCCCAGTCAACTGATCTGGGTTTAATCCATCATCATTCTTTAGCTCACTCCACCACCCCAGTTCAGACATGGCCATATGCAAATCAGTCTGACCCTGTGCCTCATGGGAACAGTCCAGCCCGAACTGCCAAGCCATGTCTTCCCTGGACCAGAAACAAGCATCCTGGGACCGGTTTCGGGTTCATAACCCTCATCAGCCAGGCTATCTTGAAACCAGTGGCAAAGTGAGCAAGGGACCCACGTCTGGGCATACCCTGCCAACTTAGGGCGAACAAAGCGATACCAAAGGGGATGATGGACGGAGCGTTAGAGCAAATCAAACACTCACCCCCAGTCAACTGATCTGGGTTTAATCCATCATTATTCTTTAGCTCACTCCACCACCCCAGTTCAGACATGGCCATATGCAAATCAGTCTGACCTGTGCCTCATGGGAACAGTCCAGCCCGAACTGCCAAGCCATGTCTTCCCTGGACCAGAATCAAGCATCCTGGGACCGGTTTCGGGTTCATAACCCTCATCAGCCAGGCTATCTTGAATCCAGTGGCAAAGTGAGCAAGGGACCCACGTCTGGGCATACCCTGCCAACTTAGGGCGAACAAAGCGATACCAAAGGGGATGATGGACGGAGCGTTAGAGCAAATCAAACACTCACCCCCAGTCAACTGATCTGGGTTTAATCCATCATCATTCTTTAGCTCACTCCACCACCCCAGTTCAGACATGGCCATATGCAAATCAGTCTAACCCTGTGCCTCATGGGAACGGTCCAGCCCGAACTGCCAAGCCATGTCTTCCCTGGACCGGAATCAAGCATCCTGGGACCGGTTTCGGGTTCATAACCCTCATCAGCCAGGCTATCTTGAATCCAGTGGCAAAGTGAGCAAGGGACCCACGTCTGGGCATACCCTGCCAACTTAGGGCGAACAAAGCGATACCAAAGGGGATGATGGACGGAGCGTTAGAGCAAATCAAACACTCACCCCCAGTCAACTGATCTGGGTTTAATCCATCATCCTTCTTTAGCTCACTCCACCACCCCAGTTCAGACATGGCCATATGCAAATCAGTCTGACCCTGTGCCTCATGGGAACAGTCCAGCCCGAACTGCCAAGCCATGTCTTCCCTGGACCGGAAACAAGCATCCTGGGACCGGTTTCGGGTTCATAACCCTCATCAGCTAGGCTATCTTGAATCCAGTGGCAAAGTGAGCAAGGGACCCAGGTCTGGGCATACCCTGCCAACTTAGGGCGAACAAAGCGATACCAAAGGGGATGATGGACGGAGCGTTAGAGCAAATCAAACACTCACCCCCAGTCAACTGAACTGGGTTTAATCCATCATCATTCTTTAGCTCACTCCACCACCCCAGTTCAGACATGGCCATATGCAAATCAGTCTGACCCTGTGCCTCATGGGAACAGTCCAGCCTGAACTGCCAAGCCATGTCTTCCCTGGACCGGAAACAAGCATCCTGGGACCGGTTTCGGGTTCATAACCCTCATCAGCCAGGCTATCTTGAATCCAGTGGCAAAGTGAGCAAGGGACCCACGTCTGGGCATACCCTGCCAACTTAGGGCGAACAAAGCGATACCAAAGGGGATGATGGACGGAGCGTTAGAGCAAATCAAACACTCACCCCCAGTCAACTGATCTGGGTTTAATCCATCATCCTTCTTTAGCTCACTCCACCACCCCAGTTCAGACATGGCCATATGCAAATCAGTCTGACCCTGTGCCTCATGGGAACAGTCCAGCCCGAACTGCCAAGCCATGTCTTCCCTGGACCGGAAACAAGCATCCTGGGACCGGTTTCGGGTTCATAACCCTCATCAGCCAGGCTATCTTGAATCCAGTGGCAAAGTGAGCAAGGGACCCACGTCTGGGCATACCCTGCCAACTTAGGGCGAACAAAGCGATACCAAAGGGGATGATGGACGGAGCGTTAGAGCAAATCAAACACTCACCCCCAGTCAACTGATCTGGGTTTAATCCATCATCATTCTTTAGCTCACTCCACCACCCCAGTTCAGACATGGCCATATGCAAATCAGTCTGACCCTGTGCCTCATGGGAACAGTCCAGCCCGAACTGCCAAGCCATGTCTTCTCTGGACCGGAAACAAGCATCCTGGGACCGGTTTCGGGTTCATAATCCTCATCAGCCAGGCTATTTTGAATCCAGTGGCAAAGTGAGCAAGGGACCCACGTCTGGGCATACCCTGCCAACTTAGGGCGAACAAAGCGATACCAAAGGGGATGATGGACGGAGCGTTAGAGCAAATCAAACACTCACCCCCAGTCAACTGATCTGGGTTTAATCCATCATCATTCTTTAGCTCACTCCACCACCCAAGTTCAGACATGGCCATATGCAAAATCAGTCTGACCCTGTGCCTCATGGGAACAGTCCAGCCCGAACTGCCAAGCCATGTCTTCCCTGGACCGGAAACAAGCATCCTGGGACCGGTTTCGGGTTCATAACCCTCATCAGTCAGGCTATCTTGAATCCAGTGGCAAAGTGAGCAAGGGACCCATGTCTGGGCATACCCTGCCAACTTAGGGCAAACAAAGCGATACCAAAGGGGATGATGGACGGAGAGTTAGAGCAAATCAAACACTCACCCCCAGTCAACTGATCTGGGTTTAATCCATCATCATTCTTTAGCTCACTCCACCACCCCAGTTCAGACATGGCCATATGCAAATCAGTCTGACCCTGTGCTTCATGGGAACAGTCCAGCCCGAACTGCCAAGCCATGTCTTCCCTGGACCAGAAACAAGCATCCTGGGACCGGTTTCGGGTTCATAACCCTCATCAGCCAGGCTATCTTGAATCCAGTGGCAAAGTGAGCAAGGGACCCACGTCTGGGCATACCCTGCCAACTTAGGGCGAACAAAGCGATACCAAAGGGGATGATGGACGGAGCGTTAGAGCAAATCAAACACTCACCCCCAGTCAACTGAACTGGGTTTAATCCATCATCATTCTTTAGCTCACTCCACCACCCCAGTTCAGACATGGCCATATGCAAATCAGTCTGACCCTGTGCCTCATGGGAACAGTCCAGCCCGAACTGCCAAGCCATGTCTTCACTGGACCGGAAACAAGCATCCTGGGACCGGTTTCGGGTTCATAACCCTCATCAACCAGGCTATCTTGAATCCAGTGGCAAAGTGAGCAAGGGACCCACGTCTGGGCATACCCTGCCAACTTAGGGCGAACAAAGCGATACCAAAGGGGATGATGGACGGAGCGTTAGAGCAAATCAAACACTCACCCCCAGTCAACTGATCTGGGTTTAATCCATCATCATTCTTTAGCTCACTCCACCACCCCAGTTCAGACATGGCCATATGCAAATCAGTCTGACCCTGTGCCTCATGGGAACAGTCCAGCCCGAACTGCCAAGCCATGTCTTCCCTGGACCAGAAACAAGCATCCTGGGACCGGTTTCGGGTTCATAACCCTCATCAGCCAGGCTATCTTGAAACCAGTGGCAAAGTGAGCAAGGGACCCACGTCTGGGCATACCCTGCCAACTTAGGGCGAACAAAGCGATACCAAAGGGGATGATGGACGGAGCGTTAGAGCAAATCAAACACTCACCCCCAGTCAACTGATCTGGGTTTAATCCATCATTATTCTTTAGCTCACTCCACCACCCCAGTTCAGACATGGCCATATGCAAATCAGTCTGACCTGTGCCTCATGGGAACAGTCCAGCCCGAACTGCCAAGCCATGTCTTCCCTGGACCGGAATCAAGCATCCTGGGACCGGTTTCGGGTTCATAACCCTCATCAGCCAGGCTATCTTGAATCCAGTGGCAAAGTGAGCAAGGGACCCACGTCTGGGCATACCCTGCCAACTTAGGGCGAACAAAGCGATACCAAAGGGGATGATGGACGGAGCGTTAGAGCAAATCAAACACTCACCCCCAGTCAACTGATCTGGGTTTAATCCATCATCATTCTTTAGCTCACTCCACCACCCCAGTTCAGACATGGCCATATGCAAATCAGTCTAACCCTGTGCCTCATGGGAACAGTCCAGCCCGAACTGCCAAAGCAGCAATGCATGC